>CM035444.1:40748322-41310822 GCA_020310875.1 Ceratopteris richardii | reverse complement strand
ATTGTAGTGGTTATCTGTGTTCCATGATGTCCTATTTGGTCTGTGAAGTGGACTATTCCATGAAAACTATTCTTGTCAGGGAAATAAGCGGACCCCTGAAAAGCTGGTGGGAAGGGAAGCATTTATCACTTCAAAGTGTCTCAATGGCTGGTATGTGCCAGTCTCTATGTGGAAAGGCAGTTAATGCTTCTTACTTGAATGCCTTTTTAACTTCATTCTGTACAATGTTTTAGGTACTTGCTAAAGCTAGCTGATAATGGGGAAAATGTCCGGTTGCAACTTAGATCATTGCAGGCTATCCATGAAGCCATTAATGGAATAGAGGAATGTGTAAAGCAGGAGCAGAGTCCTGATAATGCTGAAATTCAGGATGATACATCAAAAAGTCTTGAAACACGTTCATAATTATGAAGCTTAGAGTTATTTTATTGGATGTGTACATGAAACATGCATGAAGTGGGGTGGTTGCTATGTGCTTGTGTATGCGTGTACATGTACATGAATCTTTTGTTCTTCAAGGTACTGTAGTTCATTCTTCGGCCATGTGACTGAAGATGAATATGCTTGTGGTGGATAATGGCAAGGTTGACATACCTTCAGAAGGGGTTCAATGGTTTATTCATTTAATAAGAATTGTGAATTGATGACATGGTTACTGTTTTTCCTAAAACTTGTTCGGGTCTCTGCTTCTTGTGTTCAGCAATTTATTCATTCAATTCAAGCACGAAAACTCATTTTTCTGTGGGGCCATAACTGTTTTTGTGGTGTTTATGTTTCACCCCAAAGTCTATCTTTCTTCTAATATTACTTTTAGCAGTCCCATTTCCTTCCTTGCATCCATGCTATTTTCATAGTTTCTCTTTTTCACTAGAGTAAAACATTGGAGTAGCCATTAATGATTACCATTTGTGATTAATTATTCAGAAATAATAAGGGCTGTCTTTGATTAAATATTCCAATATCCATTTAAGTTCGAGTTGCTGAATTCTGAACTCAACTCTCATGTTCCAGGTTCTGAATTTTAATGGTATCCCCATAAGAATGGCTCTTTTGGGAAGGTTTTGAAGGTTTCGGGAGGCAGGGACTAAGTGGAGAGGTATTCCGTGCATTGTTTCTCTGTAACCAAAAAAAAAAAGAAAAAAAAAAGAGAAGAATTAGATAGACAAGTTTTGAGACACTGACAAACTGCCTTGCAGATTTTGGAGATCCTTGAGAAACAATTTCTAACAATTAAAATGACACACACAAATCCCCGTTTGGCACCTGTACATACGGATCTCTTGGAAAGATTTGTGGTCATGGACAAATATGTGGAGGAAGGGAGAGTGAATCTAATCATGGATACTCCATTGAGGTAGGTGTGAATGGAAAATGGGTATGCAAGAAGATGGTAGAACCTAATCTTGAGGAAGAATGGAAGTCACCTAAGACCATTAGGGACATGTTTATTTATTCCACATGGTTAGCTTACCCCAGAACATGCGTCTTCAACCAAGTTGTTGTATATCATCAAAAGAACTAGAGGTCAATGAGGAACTTAGGATCTGTGAAAAAATTATGAATGAAACTTGGCATAGAGTCCCGAATTCTGGAGTATAATAATTCTGAAAGCTTTCAAGGGTAGGGTCTGAAGGTTCTTTTTTTTTGGTTGTTTCTTTGGGGGGGGTGGGGAAGAGGGGAGGTATACGTATATGTATACGTATACGTGTGCATTGTTTCTCTGTAACAGAAAAAAACAATAATTAGACAAAGTTTTGAGTCACAGGCAAATTGCCTTGTCGACTTGGCAGATTCCTGAAAAATGTCTCATGATCAAAATGGCACAGACCAATTCCCATTTGTTGCTTGTACATACGGTGGAGCTCTTGAGAAGATTTCTGGTCATGGACAAACATGTGGATAAGGAAGGGGAGTGTATCTAGTAATGGAGACTCCTTTGGAGGTAGTTCTGAAGATAATGGCTACCTGAGAACATGGTGGAACCTAATCTTGAGGAAGAGTGGGAGTCATCTTAAGACCATTTGGGACATTTTGATTTTTACCCACATGGTTTGAGTAATCTTTCTAGCAAAGAGTGATATTATTCTGGTTCCTGACATAGATTAGAGAAGGGAGGCCACTTACAGGGTACCCTGCCTTGGACCAAAAGATGTGTCTCCAACCAAGGTGTTTTATGTCGTTTAGAAACTAGAGATCAATGAGGAACCTAGGGCTTGTGAAAATTTCATGAATGGATCTTGACATATAGTCCGAAGTGCTAGAAAGTAAGAATTCTCAAGGCTTTAAAGGGGGTGTTTGAAGGCTTGAGGAGGCAGGGACTGTGGAGATTTGATTAATGCATTGTTTGTCCGTAACAAAAAAATAATAATCGGATAAACAATTTTTGAGACACATACAACCTGAAAAACAATATCTAATGATCAAAATGGCACACACCGATTCTCATTGTATATATGGATCTTTGGGGAAGATTTGTGATCATGTACAAATGTGGATGAGGAAGGGAGAGAGCAGCTATTTGTGGAGACTCCCTTGAGGTAGTTCTGAATGCATAATAGGTAAGCGAGAACATGGTGGAACTTAATCTTGATTCTTGAGGAAGAGCAGAAGTCACCTAAGATCATTAGGCATATGTTGATCATATCCACATGGTTTGAGCAATCTTTCTAGTCAACAGTGATACTATTGTGGTTATTGACACAGGTCAGAGAGGAGATGCCACTTACAGAGGTCAAGGCACCTTACTTCAAAACATGTCTCTCCAACCAAGTTGCCGTATGGCATCAAAAAACTAGAGGTCAATGAGGTACCTAGAACTCGTGAAAAAATTATGAATGGATCTTGGCATATAGTCTGAAGTGCTAGATTATAATAATTGTCAAGAGTTTCGAGGGGGTTCAAAGGTTTCGGGAGGCAGGGAATAAGTAGAGAAGTGTTTTGTGCATTGTTTCTCCGTAACAAAAAACGATGATTAGACACAATCTTCAAGAGACAGACAAACTGCCTTATGGAATTTGGAGATTCCTGAAAAACAATGTCTAACAAACAAAATGGCACACACCAACTCCCATTCAGTGCCTGTACATATGGATCTCTTGTGAAAATTTGTGGTCATGGGCACATATGTGGATGAGGAAGGGAGAATGTATCTAATCATGGACACTACCTTTGAAGTTGTTCTGAATGGATAGTGGGTACGCAAGAACATGGTGGTCCGTAAAACCTTGAGTGGAATTCACCTTAGTCCAAAAGGCCCATATTGATTTATCACCACATGGTTTTAGCAATCTATCTAGACAAAAGTGATATTATTGTGGTTCTTGAGACAGATTAAAGGAGGAGAGGCCTCTTACAGGGTACCCTACCTTATTCCAGAACATATGTCTTCAACCAAGGTGTTGTATGTCATAAAAAGAAAACTAGAGGTCAATGAGGAACCTAGGACCTGTGAAAAATCATGAATGAATCATGGCACATAGTGTGGATTGCTAGAATATAATAATTTTCAAGACTTCAAATTTTGTAGAGTATGAGAATAGATTAAGCGAGAATGTGATCATTAATTGAGAAGTGTTGGTCATCTTCTGTGGTGGCTCATTTCTAGTGAGTAGCAGCTGGTGGGCACTTAATTGATGGGCTTGAGAAGGCCAGTCTGATTTGACTAACTCAAAATTTTCAGGCCATTCGTCAGATCAATTTTGGTTCAGGCCAGTTTGGCTGGATCATTAATCTGGTTGATTCATTTAATTTGGCAGGACAATTCGTCCACTTTTGTAAGCATTAGGCAGCCAGTCATTATATGGTTCCCAGACTAGGCCAGTGATAAGGCTTTCCTTTTTTTTTTTTGGGGGGGGGGGGGGGGGGGGGGGGGGGGGGTAGGTAGGTAGGTATATTTTGGTTTGCATCTTTTTATCCAGTCTTACTCTGCCTCTACTGTATAAAGAGACTGGGTGCAGGGGAGAGAAAACATACAGAATGAGGAGCACATGAGCATTCAGCAGGGGATTGGAATTTGGAGATCCATGGGAACATACCCACAGTTCATACACGTGCTTGCCCATATAGGTTACCTGTCATTGAACATGATATTGTCTCCTCTCTCATATGGTCATACACTTTCACTTCATCTTGGCAAGTATTCTGTCTTCTTCATGTCACAAATTTGTACTGCAGCACCCCTGATTGCTAACTCTAGCAGATGTCTGTTCCATCTATATTTCGATATCCAGCTCGCCTATGTGCTTGACCAATCCTTCTTTGATATCATCCAAGACAATATAGGATGCAGGGCCTGTGTCCACATGCTTGAAGGTAGGCTAGGAGCCCAAACCAGCAGGGTCCGTGAAGCTGTGCCCACAGGTTTGAAGATCTTGGAAAAGGCCTAGTGGCATTTCGTTAATCCGTCTCTCCTTGTCTATGGCGTAGAGAAATGAGACAACCAGTCCTTAGTTTGTGGGGATCTTGGAAAAGGCTTAGTGGCATTGGTGCTTCAATAGTGAGAAATGCACACCTTCATTAATCCGTTTCTCGTTGCCTATGTCGTAGAGAATTTTCTGACATTAAAGTTATGAACGTGACCGCAAGATGCACATTTAAAATACCTACCTCAATTTGCCACTCATAAACGTAAGCGCACACGTGCTCTTTACCTGTGCTGAAGCATGAAAGATAAAAGCATTAGTTCCACTAAGATTCATCAGAAGCCCAGGATGCAAACAAAACTCATATAGAGCCTAAAGTTGAGATTGCATACTAATACGAGACTCATGATCGACATATAACATAATGTGTGCCTTGGTCTTTCCCATAGTTGCACCTCTACAATCACCTCTTTTGGTAATATATCAATAATCTCTCCAATGTAAATGCCAAAGAGTGTTGATAACATGGTGGCCTTGCTTCACTCGATTTGTGTACATGCATTCATTTGGTATACCCTTGCCCCAAATCATCTATTTGGGGAACTTAGAGCTTTATAATTCGTTGAAGAACTTTTCATTGAAATTATATCAAAGGCTTTGGAAAAATCCACAAAGCAACATTAAAATTTCTCTTAGATCTTGCTAGATGTACTAGAAAACTGAAACTCAAATTATGGTTGACAGGTAAAAAAAGCTTGCATGAAATTGGCTTGACGATGTCATCTTAGTCCAAGTCTTTTCACATGATCATTGACCTGTGCCTCCATAATCATCTTGTAAAGGTTGGCTATAGCATGGACAAGTATAAGATTCTTGCACATATTGAGATCCATAGAATCACCTCCTTTGTGTAGGGTCATTATATAGGTCTTCCATTTTGGTAGGTATCGGTTATGTAGAGCACCATTAAAGAGAGGTTGATGGTAGGAGCAAGAGAATCTTGGGCATTTATGATATGCACTACTTGCAGACTAGTATGATCATTTTCTCTCGTGTTGTAGTGTTTCTCATGTAATCATTGGGATGTCTAAGAAGCATTCAAATTGAGATTAAATATGCGAGATGCAAGGATGTAGTTGTTAGTGTATGTATCATAATCTATCTACATATATATGCCATGTATTGGGAACTTGAATGGGGTTTTGAGGTGAACTTGTAGTCTTTTGTATGCAATGGCATAATCTTCAATAAAAAACATGTGATATTAATCTTTGTATTAGAACTCCTTCCACGTATGCTTCTTGGCATTTGAAGCCCTTGTATACATTCAAGCCTCTTTGCAACTAATCTCCTTAACTCTGGAACTTGATCTACATAGTTCTTTGCACTTATGATTATATCATACATTTTGGTGTATATGTGGGGGTTGTAGGAAATTTCTCTTTTTCTTTTTGGGGTGCCCATTGAAGTGATGGATGAGCGGAAATCATTAAGCGAACTTGATAAAATAGGACACTAAGTAAATGGACAAGAAGCAAGCAAGATGAACCACCATGGACTATGAGTGGATTAGAGACACTTGTAAGGTTGGGGCCATTTGTCATATTAGGACCATCAGATTAAAGCCACTCATGAGGCCTGGGGCACGTAGATCAAGGCACGCAGAGGGGCAAGGGATAGCTAGAGTTCATAAGGGTGAACTCAACGGGTTTAATTGGTGTTGAACTCGGACTATTTGTCTTCTTTGGTACATTGGGTGCAACCCTAGTATCTCAACCCGACCTTGTATTAAATGCCACTCATTGGTATAATGATAGTAATAGAAGAATAAATTCATCTTCTTCTTTAGTGTATGATCTTGCTTTTCTTTTGTCTAGTTATGTGCTGAACTATGGCCTATTTAACCTCCATTGTTGTATTGCTTGATCTTAACTTCTTGGCCCAAAAGTTTGTTGACTACATCACTCCCTATCTCAACTTTCGAAAGAAATCACTATCTACATGTGAATTTCGGTGCATGCGCATGGACACACACACACACACACACACACAATCACAATGTGATAGAGGATTTCGAAGTCTTGGAAGATCAAGCAAAGAGGACATGTCCAACTTGCCCAACTTTGGCTATGGAAATCTACTTGCCCAAATTCTCTAAGCTATAACTCATCTAACTCTACTCATCCATATTTGCCTACTCACTCAGATCAACTTATCCAATTCACACCTTGACTTGTTGACACTCACCAAGCTTGCCTAGCTTGCAAAATTCACCTTGCCCAATCAGCCCTCCTTGCCAAACTCATTTCAACCAATCAATCCAAGTTGCCTAACCTCTTACACTATTTACTAACTAGTATGATCTTCAAATTTGCACCTACCTTCTTGCCATATCTACCATGGTCCATGAGCTACAATAGATGTTGGGAATTGAAGCTAGGAGTATGATGGGCTAACCACTTGCCCCAAAATCCATCATGGAGGACTACTTCCTAATCTTCTTTCTTGAAGTACCTCATTTCTTTGTCTTCTAATTCCATAGGTTGTGTGTGGTGGTGAAGATAGTGATGATGGTGTGGTGCCATTTTTGAATTGTATAAAACTATGCCTTCAATAATAGGTGTGGAAACCTTGGTTGTGGTGTTGTACTAACCATAGGTTGTGTGTGGTGGTGAAGATAGTGGTGATGGTGTGGTACATTTTTTAATTGTATAAGACTATGCCTTCAGTAATAGGTGTGGAAACCTTGGTTTTAACCTTTCTTATTCTTTTCACAACTCTCTTCATTTTGGTTATCATTTTACCCATATCTACTTGTTCCTATCAAAATATTTATTTGTTACTTTTGGGAGAGACTTGTAGCTTTTTCTTTTTCTCTTTTCTTCTTCTAAAGTAGTTTCTAGATCTAATGCTCTTGTAGTGTTCTCTTATGCTTCTAGTATTTCAAGGTTCTCTTGGAGATTTGGGTGGCCAAAGAAGAGGATTCTAGGTATTTTCCATCATTTTCTCACATAATAACAAGCGTTTAGTTGTATTAGTGGGTTTTGTCGCTCTGGTTCCCCTCATTCATCTAGATGCATGAGATTCCATGCTTATGGAGGGGGTAGTAGTGTAGTGTCTTTTGGGTGTCATTGTTTTTGGCTTCTTGCAAAACTTTTGGATCTCTCTAATATCATAGGTATGCATGAATTTGACATGAGGTCTAATACTCTATAGAGATTCTTGTACGCGGTTAGCTTCCATTAAGTATGCAATGTTACCTCCAATTTTCTTGTGTGGATGTAGAGACAAGATTATTGGTGATCCAATATGTCATATCTACTAGATTTTTTTTTTTTCATAAACTTATTGTGTACATGCAAAACTATCTTTTGTGGTATTGTGATTGGCACCAAATTCATACTCCAACTCATGTCATGTGGTGGTGTTTTTACTACCTTTCACCTTAGCTATCACTATCTGATCTATGGTTGCTAAGCACGTCGTGATGCTAAGGGCCTACTTGACAACCATGTGGGTGATTCTAACATCCTGTACTTGCCCTTCTATAGCCCAAGCATAAGGACCACCTAGTTTACTTGTCAATCTGTGGAGAGGTGAGGAGGCTATGAAGATCATGAGCAATTGTGGCGAGCAAATGTGAGTGACAAGCATATAAATGCACGGACACACACATGCACACAAGGCATGATAACAAAGATAGGAACAATGGAAGCTTTGATTCTGAATGATTGGATTACACTCTTCAAGAAGCTCTTTCTCTATGAGTTCTACCTAGGCTCCTCAAGCTTGATGACTCCTCGGCTTCCACAAAATGGAGCTCAAGAAATGTGAAATGATATTTACAATGGTTTTTAATGATGACAATCACTATTTTTATAAGGGTTCTTTTGAAAATTTGACATATACTTCTTGGAGCTCCCTACATTCTCCCTCTTCTTGTGTGTCCACTTCTTCGACATGTTCTTGTCACTCATGCCCGACCTTGAGTGCCAACACTCCCCTCCCCCCTCTCGAGTCTGTCATCCCTGATAGAACCTTACTGGAGTGGGTGCTCCATGTAGCACTTTGAGAGGTAATGTCCAGAACATACCAGTAAAAGCCATTTTTTTTTCCAAACATAGTGGGGTGGATTATCTTGTCCTTCATTTTTTCATTGATAGCCTTTGCAAGTTTTAGTCCCTTTGTATGTACTTCTTTCCTAGATTCCAACATGATGGTGTATTTGTGAGCTTTCAATAATTGCTAGTTGCCTAAATGAGGTTGCCAATGTTGATTTTGAGCAGCTATCGGTTGTGAATTGCTTCATAGGTACTGATGTTGTAACCTTGATGTGATTTGGATCTTTCAAATATGGGTTTCGTAGTTATCATGTCAAGTACTTGTAACCCATAATGAATGTTGGGTAAGTGTGTTAGTGCATGGGTTAAAGAAAATGTGCCTTGTGTACGGCCTTGTAATGTGGCCCTATGCATGCTTACTTGGGGAACGCATTGTAAGAAGTATGGTGCGAAAAATTGGGTCTTGAGATAAGTGCTCAAGGGTATGCTAATGAAGAGGTTTCCTAATCTATCATTGTTATAATGTTACCAAACTATGGGATTCTTACCATATTGATAGGTCGATTGATGTTCATCTCTTCATGGTGTACTCCCATCAGAGTGATTTGACAATTGACTTTTCTTTCATTGTTAGGATTTCCTTGTTGATGGTTCAATGATGAGATTTTTCAAGCAGGGGGTCCTATAACTCCCCTTCTTGTTTTAAGGAACAGTGCCACAAGACAAGAAAAAAGAGGTTATTATCAATAAAGTAGTTTACATATGTCAAATGTGTCTCATGTGCATGGGATTCTCAATTGTGTCTATGCATGGCCTTGTAATGTGGCCCTATATTGATGCATACTATGGAAATGCATGACTTGAATGGTGCAAAAGATGGGGTTATGCAAAGGGCACATGGTTTTTGCATGTCGAGGCTTTTGATTTTACTTGCAAATGTTGATGCAATCTTAGTTTGGAGGTATTCATGGGATCTCAAATGATGCAATTGATCGATGATTGAATGACAATTAATCATTCCTCCTTATAGGGATCCATTTTAGAGCAGTGTTTGGTGCATATAGATCACTTTTGGCCTCTTCATCTTTGGATGGGTTCTTAAATTTTGTATCCCTTGTGGCTGGCTCTTTGGTTTTGTGGGGGCTATTAGTGCTTTTGGCTTCCAAACCCATACCCTTGTTGATTTTCTTCTTACTATTTTTGAAGAGGTGAGTTGATCTTCTTTTGATCTTTGTGCTTGGTTCTAACCCTTGCCTCTCCTTGACTTCTTTGTTCAAACTTTCCTCATGAGGGAGAGCATAGGGTTTTTTGTATGTAAGAGCTCCTGGGGTACCCACACGTGTAATCTTCCTTGTTGAGTTGCAGCTAATTTCTTTGGCACACAAATTTGTCGAATACCTTGTCGTTGAACTTGTTCTAGTTGCTTGGTTCTTCTTTTGGCATGGTCAGATTGCTTCAATGGGAATTGTTGGGGCAAAGTTGGTTGTCTCTTGCCTTTCATCACCCATATTTGTTTAGTCTTGAAATTTTGTTTAGGTTTTGTTCTTGTGCATGAGGAGTGAGGTTGTGTAGTAACTTTTGTCACTGGTGGCATCCTTCTTGCCATTTGGTTACAATTGTCCTCTACTCTACAAAATTGATTTTTCCAATTGTGATATTAATACTTTTGAAAGAGAAGGGGGTTCTGGCACTTGCATGATGTGCCCATCAATAGGTGAGGAATGGTGTGCATTGGACTCTATAGTGCTTGCAAAGTGCGGGGTACTGAAATCAAAAGGGCCTCTGCCTTTCAATTCGACTATTAGGGATTGCTCGTTAACCTAGACTTGAAGCAATCGGTGCTGTAGGTTTAATTCAATTGTGTGATTGTACAATCAATCTTGTCCTAATATCATATGTTTTGTGATGTGCTCATCATGGCAAACTAGCAACTTTAATCTCAAAGGGACATCCTTTAAGATGATAGGAATGTCTCCCTTATCGATACAAGGTGCTTTCACACCACCTAAGCCCACGAAATAAGCTTCTAATGGCTTAATTTTCATGCCTAATCCTTTATAGCATGAGTACCTAATTGCACTAGTGGCAGCTCTAGAATCGATCAGAGCTTGGATCATCTTATTTGTAGTGCCATGCCCTAGCTCAACCATGATGAATGGTCGTCTATCTATGATGCTAGGGTGTGTACTCTGTTTGGTGCACATCACCATGTGATATCTCGGGGCATTGGAATTGACATCTAGGCCTTGTCACCTTAACTGATTTCACGAAATGCACTCTCTACCCTTTGCATGAGCTTCTTCTCTAACCCTTAACTCTTCTTCTTTTTGCTTCTTAGCAGTGTTGAGTTTCATTAGCATATCCTCTGTAAGAGGTGTTGCAAGGGAATCCCTAATGTTTTTGGATTTCATAATGTACTCATAGACTGATAGATTACCTCGCTTCTTGATGTTGTTAAGCTCATTCTTGAGCTTCACCAGGTCTCCCTCTTTCAATCCTTTATCCTTGATGTGTGCATCAAAATATGTCTTTTTCCTTTTCTTTTTAGTGTAGATGCTTGCTGCCGATCATAGCCTGGTCTCACCTAAGCATTCTAGACCAAATATCATGGAGGACAACACATGTCCATTCCACTCATGCTCTTGTGCTACTTTTAAAGTCGGGATCAAGAAGTCTAATGGTAACACAACATTATGTCCGAAGACCATCTGAAATGGGGTGGCATTAAGCACCATTTTGTAGGCAACTCAGTAAGCCCAAATAGCATTATGAAGTTATTTATCCCAATCGAAGCATTTATTATTTACCAATTTTTTCAATACATTACATAGGACCTTATTTGTGCTCTAGGTTTGTCCATTAGCTTATGGATGATAGGGGGTATACTTCTTATGTATCACCAAGAATTCTTGGCGAAGGTTTTCAATGACTTCCTTTACGAAGTGCATACCTCTATCGCTTACTAACTCTATTGGTAATCCATGTCTAGTGAACACATTCTCGAATAAGAACTTACCCATTGTTTGAGCATCATTCTTTGTCATGGCTCTGACTTCTAACCACTTTGTAAGGTAATCTATGGCTACATTAATGTACTCTACATGTCAGTTTTTAGCTAGGGGGTTAATAGGACCTACAAAGTCTATACCCCACTTCGAGAATGCACATCCTCCCATTATTGGCCTCAAAGGCATAGTGTCTTTTCTGATTGGATATTGTGCACGTTGGCATGTGTCACAGCTCTTCACATAGGTATGTGCATCCATATGAAGAGTGGGCCACCAAAGTCTTGATAATAGAATGGTCTTAATTACGCGATGAGGCCCAAAGTGTCCATCGACAACACTGCTATGTGTGGTTTCTAAGAATGTCAAATAGTCTATTTCATGAATGCACAGTATTAAGTAACCATCTTTGCCTCTTCGGTATAGGTTGTCTCCTATTAAGGCATAGTCCTAAGCCTTTTGCTCCATGGTTTGTTTTCTTTCTAGACTAGCCTCACTGGGTAGTGTTCCTAATCTCATAAATTCTACCAACGGACCACTCCATTCTTGAATTAACAACACGTGATAAAGGGTATCATACTCGAGTAGGGGTCTCTTCTGTCACACTAGACAATTCTAAATCTTCTCATGTATTTGTATGTCCATACTAGGCCAATATACTCTTAAACATTTCAAATTCTGCAATGTTCATTGTTTAGAATAGTGATTTCTTAGATATCCTTCATAGGCTCGTTGCAACCAACTACTATGGTCATCCTCCTCGACACAACAAGCTAGGACACCCTTTGTATCTTGTTTGTACATACTTCCTATCAATATTTGATATTTTTATGATTTTATAATTTCATCTTTGTTCATTTTCACATTCTTATTTGTGAGTCTGAAGATAGGACATATACCAATTTATTTTCCCATTTAGGAACAACTTCTAAATTGAATAGATAAGAATCAAGAAATTCATCAGTCACTCCTTGCAGTGATGTGAGAAAGGTGATCCGCCTTGAGGTGGGTCTACCTTCTCTAACAACCATTTCAAAGTTGTATTCCATTAGCAAGAGGAACCATCTTACTAAGTGTCATGTATTGCAAGGTTTATTGTCCAAATATAATGAAACTTGATGATCAATGAAAAACTTGAACTTGTTAGCCAATAGATAGTATCTAAACTTCTTCATGGCATATACCATTCCTCAACCTTCTCTTTCGGTTGTTGTATAGTTTCGTTCAGTTGTGTTTAGCTATCTTCTAGCATATGCTATAGGCAAATCTAGATTCTTTACCTATGGGTTGTGCTAGCACAAATCCTATTGCATAACTGGATGCATCTACATGGACATGGAATGGTTTATTCCAATCAAGAGTGGTCGTGTTGTGCACAATCGTCTCTTCAAGTCATTGAAGGAATTTTCGCATTCGTTGTTCCACTCAAAATTTGTCAACAAAGCTTAAAGAGGTTTAGCTATGATCACATACATGTGGATAAAACTGAAGTAATATCTACGATGGCCCATAAAGGCTTGTGCCTCTTTAACATTCCTTGATCTTTCCAACTCTAATCGCTCTTAATTTGTCCTCATTTGTTGATATTCCATTCTTAGAAACAATATCACCCAAGATCTTACCTTAGCGTACCATGAACACACACAAGCTTGATATTCTTTACACTTGTTGAAGATCTATCTGAGCTCTAAGATGTGGTGTCTTCTTTCTTGGGAATGAGCAAATAAATCATCCACATATACTTCTAAGCTCTTTCGCAAGAACTCTTTGAAGACATGAAACATGAGCCTTTGGAATGTTGCAAGTGCATTGGTGAGCTCAAATGGCATCACAAGAAATGCAAAGATTTCCCACTCTATGGCAAACGCCGTTTTGTGTTGATCTTCTGGGGCAATGGCTACTTGGTTGTAAGCTAAAAAATCCATCAAGGAAGCTATAAACTTCCTTCCTTGCAACATGCTCCAATAGATATTCGATGATTGGAAGCAGATAGCTATCTCTCATCGTAGCGGCATTAAATTTTTTAAGGTTAATATACACCTATAGATTTTCATTCTTCTTGGGCATCACTACGATGGGGGACACCCATTCAATATGCGTGGGATAAAACATTAGTGTACAGTGTTGTATACACCTTAACAAAATGGATTTGTTGAAAGAAAGAGTAGGTCTCTCATGGAGATGGAAAGATGTATGGTCAAAAGTCACACTTTCCCATATAGCTTTTGTTTTGAGGTTGTTATGTGTCTAGGATATGTACTTAACAGGTGACCCACCAAAGAAATACAATCAATCACTCCATATGAGGCTTGACATGGTTGTAAGACATTTGTTTCTCATCTACATGTCTTTTATTGTCTAGTTGTTGGGGGATTCTTGTGCAGAAAGGCACTTGAGTGTTTGTAGGAGATGGAAGAAGGGTAAGAAGAAAGATACAGACATCGAGAACTTCTGTAGATTGATTATAATGAGAGAAATACAATAATGATGTATAGCACAATCCAAATACTCTCTGTGCAAAATCCCAAAAAGTGCACAATCAACAAAGTTACCAAATACCCAAGGTTCTTTCTACCACCGACCTTTGCACCACACCTCCACCTTCTCCAAGAGCTTGCACTTGTGCACACCTTGCACTCAAGCTTCCAATAGGGGGAGGGATGGACACCTTCTGTCGATGCACACACAGCTTCAATGGGACCTTCTGACCTTTGATTGCATTGCTTAGCACTCCCTTGCAGACCCCTAAGTCACACTTCTTACATACTTTGCACTTGCTTCTCTTCATCGCACACTCACTGTATGTCTCTTGCTCTTCTCTCTCCTAGTGTAGACTATGCCCACCTTGCTTAGTCTAACCAAGAATAATGCATGCCTAGAGTTGAGTGTCAGTTCACATAACCTCCTAATTGATAGCATATCATCTAAAATTATGTACCACTGAATCCCTATTTTGTCCTCTAGTGACTTTAGGACAATAACAAAACTTTGAATGGGGGGCCATACTTTCACTTCTGTGTACACTTCCTCTTCACATGACTTCACATTTTTCCTTTCATTCTTCAAATGTGTACCTAAGGGAGGGTTCACCTAAACCTTACAAAAACTATAAAAACACTTTTGAACCTTAGAGAAATCATACAAAGACAATCTGCAACCTGCATCCACTTTCTGCAAAACATGACCTTTGTGAACAATTGATTGTGCACTACCTGTGCACCTTGACAACCGAACTTTGAATGCTTTGACCCTGACCATCTTGACTTTGAGCTTAACCATGTTGACTTTGATCACTTTGACTTTCCCCTTTGACTTTGATCGTATTGACTTTGACCAATATGAGTTTGATGGGCTCAACACTAGTATATGCATTAGTGCATGAACAACAATGTAGGAAATTGGGTTCAAAGCAATGAAATGTATTTTTGTTCGATACAACTCTATCCTTTGCATCATCAACAGATTAAATGCATTTTCGTTAGCCATGATACTTTTTTTGTGGAAGATACAGTTCAACCATTACTTTCATGTACCAAGGAGAAATTAGTTAGCTCTAAAGATGCGTATGGCACTTTGTTGCTTCCTTTTACAGGTGGACAATCAAATGATGGTCCAAATGAGGTGATTTCTCAACCTTTATATGATGCACTTGTTGACGAGAGGGTTGACATAGAGAAGGCAAATACTATGCCAAAATGGTTGGTGTAGACCTTGAGAGATAGCAAATTAGATGCACCATTGACATATCATACTTGTTCAAGCTCTCATAGTGCTTCGTTTTTGCATCAAATTTATATGCAATGGTTGTTTCTAGTCTTTGTGATGAGAATGAGCTTGCTTCTTTTGATGAATAATAAAATTTAGAAAATGGGATGGTTGTATGCAATCATGATATGATGCTATTATGAGGAATAGTACCTGTTCTTTATGAGATTTTCCTCCTTGTTTTTATGAGGCCTTTGCTGGCACATGCTGAATGACCACTATTCGTAGCATTTATGCACTTGTCACTCATCATAGTTAGAATGTACATGAATTGGACATTAAAAATGCATTTCTAAATGATGACTTACATGAAGAACGGTATATTTCAGCCATGTGGTTCTATGCAAAAAGGACATGAAAACAAAGTGTTCACGTTGAAAAAGGCATAATATGGTTTGAAGCAAGCACCATGTGCTTGGTATGAAAAGATACATGCCTACTTGATTGCACATGGTTTTGAGATCAATCCAACTAAGAGGACCTTGTATGTTACGTGTGGAGATGATGTACTTATGATCATTGTTGAATATGTTGATGTCATGCTGCTCATTGGTCCTAATGAGAAACATATTGCTGAAATTAAGGCTGATCTGTATGCCTCTTTTGAGATGTCTCATTTGGGGAATTTGTATCATTATTTGGGCATTTAGTTTATGCAAGTTGATGGAGTAATAGCTTTGGGTCAAACAAAATAAATTGACACATTATTGTAGCATTTTGGCCTTGAATATTGCAAAACGATTGTCACTCTCATGGACATAGGTTTATGATTGACTCTTGACGATGCCCGAGATGTGTTTGATATTTTTCTCTATTGGCAGGTTATTGGATGCTTGATTTACTTGTGGGTAATGTGGTTTTATATTTAATTTTTTGTCTCTGAGATGAGCAAGTTCATGCATTTCCAAGTGTCAACCATTGGTAGGTGGTTAAGTGCATATTTTTCTACTTGCGTGGTGGTTGACTGCTTGGACTGTTTTATCCCAAGGGAGGATCATTACTATGAAATGTACATGCCTTTTTTAACTCATATTGGGTTGGTCACTATGATACTCATGTGTCCACCAATGGTTTTTGCTTCATGCTTGATAGCTCATGCATATATTGGTTGAGAAAGAAGCAGCATACTCTAGCACTTCTAATTGTGAGGTTGAGTATAGGGTAGCTTTTAGAGTGATTGTTGAGTGTGTGTGGCTCAGATGCCTTTTAGTTGATTTGGGTGTTGGTCAATCTTTTCATACCACCAACTTCAATGATAGTCAAAGAACATTGGCAGTTGCAAGGAACCTTGTGTTCCATGCTCTCACAATGCACATTGAGGTGCACTGCCTGGGAGATGTTCTATGTTGGATAGATTTGGGCTTATTTCCTTTTGTGGATTGATCTCTTTCCACATAGGTTGGCACTTCAAAATGACTTATATATTTGTGCCCTAAAAATGGTCCTCTCACACAAGAGATCGACACTTTATTGACTAAAAGACTAATTTCCTACTAGTTTACAAGGGTAATGATACAGATATCTATGGATATGCATCTAGAGGACTCCTCTAGTACATTTACATTGAAAAATATATTTTGTTGCAAGTATGAAAATGGATAAAAAACTAATAAAACTTAAGAAAAAAATGGTACGAGAAGGCTATGTACAATCTGGACATATTCTTCAAGTTCCAGGTGATCCAAAAATTTTCATTTGTTTTGCTGATAGACCTTGATCCATGAAATGATGACTAATTGAAACTCTTTGCCCTGCATAATCTCCAATTGTACTGCACTTCGTTTGATCTATCTCTCTTTTGGGCATACTGACCATCTGACAAGGCCATCCTGAATCCTTCATTGGCATAATCTTTCCAGCATACTTCATTTTTTTTAATCTTTGTTTCAGCTACTTTGTGACTTAATTTGCAAATTTTCATTTTCACTATTTCTTCAACCAATGGAATCCTCTGTTTCCAAAGACTTGCAGATACTCCACCACATCCTTGTAAATCCCTACACTTACTACAACAAAAATTGACATAACAGATGATATCCATACCAGTATCCATAACAAACTGGCCATTAATGTAGGATTTGAAGAAGCTTCATCACTACTTCACTTAAGGGCTTTTCTTTTCATCTCTCTTCTATGTCCTTTGGCTGAGACTGTTTCACTTGAATCAGCATCCTGAATGATTTCCTCTTTTCCTTCATAGACTTCTTCTCTACTTGAGTTTGGAAAAATTCCATAGCAGGAAGATGAGTCTTCTGCATGGAGCCAAGCCAACCTGTTTTCTTCATAATATAAATTTGCTTCTTCATATAAATGTGCTTCTGGGTTGTCCAACAATTCTTCTTCCATACAAATACCAATTGTCTGCATCATTCTTATATGTCTTTGGTTGTGTGGACCTTCTTCTAAAAATTTCTGCTACAACTTTTTTCCCTCTTGCTTTACCAACATTGTGTCTTTACCCCAGTCATGTAGCACATTGGCATGCCTTAACCAAGGTCTCCCAATCAACAGGGGGAAACTTCCTTCTACCTCTGGCAGCCTTAAGAAAACGAAATCCAAGTTAAAGATGGTACCTTGTATCTCGACTCCACTCCAGGGACCACTCCCATAGGTCTTACAATGCTTTGGTCTACCAATGTTACAGTGAAATTGGCAGGTCTTGAAGGTTGTAGTCAAATTTTTTTCATGGTATGTTCAAAGCATCAAGTTAATGCCAGAACCGCCATCCACAATAACTCCTTGAAACTCATGTATTTTGATAGTGACTGTTAGCCAAGGGCTCTTATAATCTATGAGGGGGGCTTCCCCAACCATTCTATCTTTATGCATAACAACAATTTTTACCACTAAACTTGTTGTAGAAGCTTCATCAATTATCTGCAAGAGTTTTGACTTGAATTTCCCATCCATCTTTATTAAATAAAAAATACTGACCTCCTTTTTCATGGACTTGAGTAGTCTTAAAGCTTTCGATTCCTTGAGAGCATGGGTATTTGACTTATCAAACTCCTCATGAGCCCTATTGAATGCATGTCCAATGGCATTACTAGTACCTATGAGATCTTCTTATTGCCTTGTATATGCACATGTGTTGGCTTCATCTTGAGATGTCTCTTTGTCTTTGTTTAATCCATTAATCCTTGATTCTTGACCTATTTCTAATTGATCCTTTCCCTTGCTTCTTCTCTGCACTGTCAAAGCTTCAACTTCTTCTAATTGCACCACTCTGGTAGATGGTGATGGCACATTGACTAATCTACAACTTCTTCCTTCCAAATAGAAATCATTTGAATGTGGGGCTCGGATGAAGATGCCTAGTTCTTAGGATAACAATTAGTATAATGGTCCCTGGCCTCTGGCAATTCCTGCAAGGAGGGGCATTTTTTGGTAGAGTGCACCTACTTTGTTAATGCCCACATTCTCCACATCTGAAACAAATAATTGACCTCCTTGGCCCATTTCCAAAGTTATCCCTATGTCTAGGGTTGTAATTATTACCTTGATTGGGTGCTTCTTCCATTACATTGGTTGATGATAGGGCTCCTCCTTGTGTCCAATATGATGTTGCAAGCATTCCTCTTCACTGACATTAATGGGCCTCATGACCAACTTTCATGCACATCCGGCAAGTTACACTTAAAAGTGGACACCCACCTACAACACATGACCCTGCTTGCTGCACATGGTACATCATAGTCCACTTTTGATACCACCTCCCTTGAGTTCCTGCAACTCCTGTTGAAGCTGAACCAGCTCTTCTGCTTTGGCTTCCTCTTCCTTTTGTAGCTTCAATGCTTCAATTTCATGCCTGAACTGAGTTACTGCGCTCTCCTCTAGTTTGTCTGGCTTATTCCTTTTCAAGCTCTCAAGCTCTTTCCTTAGCTGAATTAGTGGGTCTTCAGGTTTTGCACGATATTGTAGAGCTTGCCCCGTACTACTATCTAATTTGCTCCAATCTTGTAGGTGTATTGATAAATTCTTCTATTGTTGTTGTCGGTAACACTAACTCCTTTATTTTACATTGTGTGGATAGTGGAAGTGGTTTAGCCAACCACTTCTTGATACAAAAATCATGGGGAGGGTCTGGCAGTTTGGCCATTAACGCCTTGGCTCTGGTAACAAATTCTGGGAAGGTCTCCCTAGGACCTAGTCTTAAATTTTCTAATTCCTCAATAATGTTTTCAGTTGTGTTCCCTTGTTGGAACTGTGTCCTAAATGCTTCCTTCATCCAGTCCCATGTGGTGAAATGGTTGTCGGAAAACTAACTAAACCATTTGTTTGCGAGCCCTTCTAATGTTGCAGGGAAAAGAATAAAAAATGCATCTTCTCTTCCTATCGGACCCCTTATCTTACATAACGCTAAGAATCTCCTAATGTGCTCATCTGGGTCTTCTTGTGCTAATCCTTTGAAGGATGGAAATTCGATATTCAATATAGAAAGTAAAGTTTCCAAATCTACCTAGGCTTCCATATTCTGTACTGATGATGTCGATGACAATGGACTGGTTGATCTTCGAATAACCTTCCTTCTTGTTGCTTTCCAAGGGACCCTCAAGCTTTGAGACCGGGTTGCAGTCATGATTTGTCCATACTCCTCTTCATTTAAGAGAATTCCAATGGAAGAAAGATTACCTCTTAAGTCAGTACAATATTTCGGTACCCTTGAACTCTTCTACAGTTTGGAAATTACTTCTCCTATGCTCAAACCTCCTTGTGGTCCCACTAGGTGTGCCAAATTTTGTTGGGGGATTCTTGTGCAGAAAGGGACTTGAGTGTTTGTACGAGAAGGAAGAAGAGTAAGAAGAAAGGTACAGTCACCGAGAACTTTTGTAGATTGATTATAAAGAGAGAAGTACAATAATGATGTATAGCACAATCCAAATACTCTCTCTGCAAAATCCCAAAGAGTGCACAATCAACAAATTTAAAAAATACCCAAGGTTCCTTTTGCCGCCGACCTATGCAGCAGACCTCCACCTTCTCCAAGAGCTTGCACTTGTGCACACCGTGCACTCTAGCTTCCAATAGGGGGAGGGATGGACACCTTATATCGACGCACACACAGCTTCAATGGGAACTTTTGACCTTTGATTGCATTGCTTAGCACTCCTCTATGCATGCGTAAGTCACACTTCTTGCATACTTTGCACTTGCTTCTCTGCATCGCACACTCACTGTATGTCTCTTGCTCTTCTCTCTCCTAGTGTAGACTATGCCCACCTTGCTTAGTCTAACCAAGAATAATGGATGCCTTGAGTTGAGTGTCGGTTCACATACGCTCCTAACTGATAGCATATCTTGGTGCTCACTTTTATGTCCCAAGATTATCTAAAAGTGTGTACCAATGAGTCCTGTTTTGTTCTGTAGTGACTTTAGGACAATAACAAAATTTTGAATGGGAGTCCATACTTTCACTTCTG
This sequence comes from Ceratopteris richardii, assembly GCA_020310875.1. Lineage (NCBI taxonomy): Eukaryota > Viridiplantae > Streptophyta > Polypodiopsida > Polypodiales > Pteridaceae > Ceratopteris > Ceratopteris richardii. The sequence goes on along the minus strand of CM035444.1, from coordinate 41,290,210 downwards.
CGTATGCTTCCTCTTCACATGACTCCACATTTTGCCTTTCAATTCTTCAAATGTGTACCTAAGGGAGGGTTCACCTAAACCTTAAAAAAAATTTAAAAAAACTTTTGAACCTTAGAGAAATCACAGAAAGACAATTTGTAACCTGCACCCAGTTTCTCCAAAACATGACCTTTGTGAACAATTGATTGTGCACTACCTGTGCACCTTGACAACTGAACTTTAAATGCTTTGACCTTGCCCATCTTGACTTTGACCTTGACCATGTTGACTTTTACCACTTTGACTTTCCTCTTTGACTTTGATCATATTCACTTTGACCACTATGACTTTGTTGGGATCAACACTAGTATATGCATTAATGCATGAACAACAATGTAGAAAATTGGATTACAAAGCAATGAATGTATTTTTTTTCAATACAATTCTATCATTTGCATCATCAACAAATTAAATGCATTTTGGTTAGCGATGATGTTGTTTTTGTGGAAGATACAGTTCAACCATTACTTTCATGTACGAAGGAGAAATTAGTTAGCTCTAAAGATGTGTATAGCACTTTGTTGCTTCCTTTTATAGGTATTCAATCAAATGATGGTCCAAATGAGGTGATTTCTCAACCTTTATATGATGCACTTGTTGATGAGAGGGTTGACATAGAGAAGGCAAAAACTATGCCAAAATGGTTGGTGTAGACCTTGACAGATAGCAAATGAGATGCACCATTGACATAGCATACTTGTTCAAGCTCTCATAGTGCTTCCTTTGCATCAAATTTCTATGCAATGGTTGTTTGTAGTCTTTGTGATGAGAATGAGCTTGCTTCTTTTGATGAAGAATAAAATTTAGAAAATTGGATGGTTGTTATGCAATCATAATATGATTCTATGATGAGGAATAGTACTTGTTTTTTATGAGATTTTCCTCCTTGTTTTTTTTTAGACCTTTGCTAGCACATGCTGAATGACCACTATTGGTAGCATTTGTGCGCTTGTCACTCATCATGGTTAGAATGTACATCAATTGGACATTAAAAGTGCATTTGTGAATGATGACTTACATGAACAAGTGTATATTTCAGCCATGTGGTTATGTGCAAAAAGGACATGAAAACAAAGTGTGCACGTTGAAAAAAGGCAAAATATGGTTTGAAGCAAGCACCACGTGCTTGGTATGAAAAGATACATGCCTACTTGATTGCACATGGTTTTGAGAACAATCCAATTAAGAGCACCTTATATGTTACGTGTGGAGATGATGTACTTCCATGTAGTGCTTTGAGAGGTAGTGTCCATCCTAAGAGCCATCTATCTTCCAATTGTAGCAGGTTCTATTGTCTAGTTCCTCATTTGTCATTGCGAGCTTGTGCCAGTTGTAGTCCCTTGTTATGTGCTTTCCTTGGATTCAAGCATGACTGTGTCATTGTGAGTCTCCATTGATATCCTCTAGATCTTCCAAAGATGATGTTCATAGTAGTCATGCCAAGTACTCATAACCCATGGTGAATGATGGGTAAGTGTGTTAGTGCATGGGTGGAAGAAAGTATGTGCCGTGTGCATGGCCTTGTAATGTGGCCCTATGCATGCTTACTTGGAAAATACATTGGAAGAAGTATGGTGCAAAAATTGGGGGTCTTGAGCTAAGTGCTCAAGGGTATGCCGACGAAGAGGTGTCCTCATCTATCATTGTTATAATGTTGCCCAAGTAGGAAATCCTTACCATGGTGAATGGTCAGTCGATGCGGATCGCTTCATGTGGTACACCCATAATTGTGATGGATCATTGGCTGGTCTATCATTGTCGATCAATGTCTGAGATTCTTCAAGCGTCTGGTCATGTCCCCTCTCTTCAAAGCAACATGTGCCAAATACTGAGAATTGCATTTCTTTATATTCCTTGACAAACAACATTGGGTAACTATACCAAGATTAGTTTCACATATTCTCTTTAGCTCACCATAAGCAGGAGTCTTCTCACCCATTATACAGACAAGGATTTTCAGGGTACCAAACTACCCCTTGCAGATATCTCCTTGGATGCACTCGTACATACAGTAGTTAAGCATCGCTCAAGTTGTGGACCTTCAAGCTCTTCCCTCCTACCATGTGAAGGGGAAACAATAGTTGTGGGTGCCATGTTCATGCCAAGTTCTGGAGATCTAACATATAAGGCAGCAATAATATCATCTGCGATCCGAGACACACTTCTCTCGGAACTGTTAAATGCCCAATCATCAACGGTTCCACCTTCAACTAAGCGTGACTCATTCATGTTCCATGAATCAAACCTAGGAGCTCTCTCTCTCTCTCTCTCTCTCTCTCTCTCTCTCTCTCTTTCTCTCTCTCTCTCTCTCTCTCTCTCTCTCTCTCTCTCTCTCTCTCTCTCTCTCTCTCTCCCCCTTGCTTTTCTCTTCTTCTTCTTCTTCTTTTTTTTGTGAACAATGTCACCAAACAAGAAGACAGAAATTAGTATCAATAAAACTAGTTGGCATATGTCAATGTGCACTTGTGCATGGGTCTCTCAATTGTGTCTATGCATGGCCATGTAATGTGGCCCTATATTAATGCATACTTTGGAAATGCATGACTTGAATAGTGCAAAAGACAAGGTTATGCCAAAGGCACATGGTTGTCGCACGGCGAGGCTTTTGAATGTTGCTTGCCGAGGTTGATGTAGTCTTTCTTGGGGGTATCCATTGGATCTTGAGATGACAACTAATCATTCCTCCTTATAAGGATCCATTTGAGAATAGTGTGTGATTGTGGATGGAGGCTATTGGTGCTTTTGGCTTCCAAACCCAAATCATTGTTGCTTCTTTTCTGACTCTTGTTGGAGAGGTGAGTTGGTCTGCTTTTGTTCTTGGTGTTTGGTTCTGACCCTTGCCTCGCCCAGGCTTCTTTGTTGAGACTTCCCTCATGTGGGAGAGCATAGATTGTTGCATATGTAAGACATTCTTGGGTACCCATATGTGTAATTATCCTTGTTGAATTGCAACTAATTTCTTAGGCACCCAAACTTGTCGGATACCTTCTGGTTGAGTTTCTCCTAGTTTCTTCGTTCGTCTTCTAGCCTAGTTCGCTTTCCTAGATGGGAATTGTGGGGTTAAGGCTGGTGGTTGTCCTCCTTTTTGTACCCAGACATGTTTCATGCCCGAAACTGCTTTCTTGTGGAATGGTGTCTTTCTATTTGATATAGCAGTTGTCTTGAATTGGTGTGCTTGCCTTTGTGGTGGAACTACTATGGCTGCATTAGTCTTTGAAAATGAAGAGAGATCCACCCGCCTTCGAGCCTGTTCTTCCACGATTGACTCCTTCTGCATCATAGAGTTGTTGACACATACAACATCTTCTTCTATATGATTAGTCTTAGAAGAACCAAGAGAATGTGTGACACCTAGATTTGTGAACATGCAGTTCTCTAATTCTAATGTAATGCATTGTTCCTGTACCCAAACTTGAAGAAATTGATTTCTTAGGTTTAAGTTGACTGCATGGTCATAGATCCAATCTTGACCCAAGACAAGTGGTTCAGTAAGGTCTTCATCTTGACACACTAGCATTTTGACTCTCATTGGGATATCTTGAAGGTAGATGGGAAGCTCCCCCTCACCCAAGCACGGGGTTTCCACACCTCCCAACCCTATGAGAACATTGCAAGTCTTGGCAGTAGGAAAGTCTACTTGCACTAGTTGCTGCACCTGAGCCAATCAATGCTCTTATAGTCCTCAAATTCTCTCTGTGTCCTACCTCTAAGGTCACAAAGGGACGTCGATCAATTATTCGAGACGTAATTATGCCCAATTTTTGGCACATGTCCATGTGATATTTTGGGGCTTTTGGGTGTACATCTAGGCCTAGTCGCCTTAATTTATTTTTCCTAATACGCTCTCGAGCCTCTGCCTGTGCTTCTTCTGTAACCCTTATCTCTTCTTCTTTTTTCTTCTTGGCAATGTTGAGTCTCATTAACATATCCTTTGTAAGAGGTTCTTGATACAACTTAACTCGACAGCCACTAATATAGTTTGACAAGATGTCACCCTCTAGAGTGGCCAATTGGACCGCACCACTAGTGGAAATTCTATTGATGATCATGGGTCCATATCCTCGTTTCTCCAATTTACGAGCATGTTGTTTGAGTGTATAAACCAAAACTAGGTCTCCCTCTTTCAATCCTTTATCCTTGATGTGTGCATCGAAGTACGCCTTTTGTCTTTTCTTTGCAGCATAGATGCCTGCTGCCGCTCATAGCCTTGTCTCACCTAAGCATTCTAGATCAACGATTCTAGAGGACAACTCATGTCCATTCCACTCATGCTCATGGGCTACTTTTAAAGTGGGTATTAGGAAGTCCAATGGTAGCACAACATTCTATCCGAAGACCATCTGAAATGGGGTGGCATTGAGTATCGTTTTATAGGCAACTCGGTAAGCCCAAACAACATGATGAAGTTGTTTATCCCAATCAGAGCGTTTATTGTTTACCAGTTTTGTCATTACATTACATAGGATCTTATTTGTGCTCTCAGCTTCTCCATTAGCTTGTGGATGATAGGGGGCAGACTTCTAATGTACAACCATGAATTCTTGGAGAAGATTCTCAATGACTTCATTCAAGAAGTGTGTGGCCCTATCGCTCACTAATTCTATTGGTAGTCCATATCTCGTGAACACATTCTCAAATAAAAATTTAGCCGTCGTTTGAGCATCATTTTTTGTCGTGGCTTTTACTTCTACCCACTTTGTAAGGTAATCTATGGCTACAATAATGTATTCTACATGGGAGTTTCTAACTGGCGGGTTAATAGGACCTACAAAGTCTATATCCCATTTCGAAAATGCACATCCTCCCATCATTGGCCTCAAAGGCATCTCATCTTTTCTAACCGGATATTGTGCACGTTGGCATGTGTCACATTTCTTCACATAGGTATGTGCATCCATATGAAGAGTGAGCCACCAAAGTCCTGAGAATAGAATGGTCTTAATTACTCGGTCAGGACCAAAATGTCCCCCCTGCAACACCACTATGTGTAGTTTCTAAGATTTTCAAATAATCTAATTCATGAATGCACAATCTTAAGTAACCATCTTTACCTCTTCAATATAAGTTGTCTCTAATTAAGGCATAGTCCTGAGCCTCTTGCTCCATGCTTCGTCTTCTTGTTAGACTAGCCTCATTGGGCAGTGTTCCTGATCTCATGAATTCTACCAATGGAACGCTCCAATCTGGAATTAACGATACATGATAAAGGGTGGCATGCTCCACTAGGGGTTTTTCTTGGCACACTGGGCAATTCTTGATCACCACTCGTGTATTTCTTTGTCCATGCTAGGCCAATACACTCCTAAACATTTCAAATTCTTCATTGTTTGTTGTTTAGAATAGTGATTTCCTAGCAATCCTTCATGAGCTTGTTGCAACCAACTACTATGCTCATCATCCTTGACACAACAAGCTAATACACCCTCAGTATCTTGTTTGTACATGCTTCCTGCCAATATGTGATATTTTTGTGATTTTACAATTTCCTCTTTATTTGTGTTCACATTCTTATTTGCGGGTCCAAAGGTTAGGACTAGTACCAACTTATTTGCCCATTTAGGAACAACTTCTAAATTGAACAAATAAGCGTCAAGCAGTTCATCAGACACTCCTTGCGGTGACTCCTCGGAAGTGATGCGAGAAAGGTGATCTGCCCTGAGATGGGTTCTATCTTTCCTAACAACAACTTCAAAGTCATATTCCATTAGTAAGAGGAACCATCTTACTAAGCTTCCTGTATTGCAAGGTTTATTGACCAAATATAATTGATGATCAATGAAAAACTTGAACTTGTTGGCCAATAGATAGTGTCTAAACTTCTTTACAGCATATACCATGCCTAAGCCCTCTCTTTCAATGGTGCTATTCCCATTCTTCTTGGGCACCACTACAATGGGGGAAACCCATTCAGTATGCTCAATCTCATAGATGAATCCAGCTTCAATGAACCTATCAATTTCTTCTTTGATTTTGGCTGCATAAGTGTCATTATATGTGTAGGGCTTTTGTTTGGTGGGCTTGGTGTCAACAGTCATGGGGATAGTATGAGAGAAAATTCTTGGATCTACTCCCTTCAAGTCTCTATAGTGCCATGCAAACACGTCCCTGTATTCCCTTAATAGAGCTACAAGCTCTATTTCTTCTTTTGCACTTAGGTCTTCTCCTATATATGTACATCTCTCTTCGTTCCCTTCAATGGTTACAACAATTTTTTTGGCCTTTTCTTTATTATCATATGATTCTCCTGTGGTGGCCTCTCTCTTAGGTATTTGTACCAAAATTTTCTGGTCTTCAACTTCATATTTCTTGAAATTTTCTGTTACTTCAAACAATGATTCCTCCTCTTCTTGTTTTAATGCTTTTCTTTTCTTTTTCTTTTGACTGCTCTCACTTCCATCCTTTGAATTTACTATTTTAATGCTTGTGAGAGGTTCTTCTTATTTTTTATTAAATACTCCTACATCTTCTAGATAGTGCTACTCTGATTCAAAGTAGGTATCCATCATAATGGACTCTAGATCATCGTCATTCTCTTCTTCTTCTTCTATGACATCACTAGGGTCACATTCTTCTAGCAAGGGCTGACACATGAATACTGAAATATCATAACCCTCCTCATCACAATGAGGTGTCCATTGTTCTTCATTGACTGTAATGTCCATGGTGGCTAGCCATGAGGCTCAAATTCCTCATCTGGAAAGATCGTCGGTTTGTAGGTTGGGTCTCTAACTGATCTATCTCTTGTCAAAGTTCCTTCTTCTCTTGCCTTTAAGCATTTTTCCTCTTCCTCTACGACTTTGCATATCCACAAATGAGTATCTTCATGCATCCAAGATGGATCAGGAGAACTTCTAGAATGCACAAAGATTGAATCTTCTTTCGCTTTGTGGATAGGATTCCACTGTAGGGGTGGTACATCTCTGAAGGTGTAATCCTTCAAATTGACCTTGGTGGTGACCCCTAAGTGTTGTAAATACACGGAGTTGGTTCCCCAATCATGTACTATTTGCAATTGTCATAGGAAGGGCCTTCCTAGGATCATCTCATAGACATTATTTTTTTCAAAGTCACATATAGAAAATGTGTGTTCGAACTCTACACCACAAGTGGTTAGAGTTATCCCTTCGAGCAATCCTAGAAGTCTTTCAAAATGACCATCTGCCATTTGAAGCTTCATTCTAGTTGGTCTTAATGTGGGTTTGCCCCATCGCTTCCACAACGAGGTGGTCGCAATTACAACACCAGCACCTAAATCTACGATTGCTTTGGTTGTGTAATAAGTATTACCTTCTTCACCTTCGCTCATGTCGCCTATTTTATCAAGAGGTATCTCTGGAACTTTTTGCTTAGAGCCTACTTTTGGCATTTTGGAATCAAGTTCTAGAACCTGATTCTTCACATGACTCCATAGCTCAGGTTTTGCTTTGAGTAGCTCTTCTACAGTGAGATGACACTAAACCTTAGTGTTCTTCATGACATCAGTGTTCCTTGGAACCACTGAGTCTTCGTTTCTTACCAGTATTGTGGGAGCTCTTATCTAGAGAGATTCAAATTCCCATGGGCCTGTGAATTGTGGCAACTCTTGTAAAGAATTAGATTCAAAATCTAATCTTTCATCTTCTTGTTGCTCTATTTGTTCTTCATAGATAGACGGAATGTCTTGGGGAAATTGATCATGAAGGTCATCAATCTCAGGAATAAGAGGGGGATTTCCCTTCTCCTTGGCCAATTTCTCTTCTTGTATTTCTCGCAAGAACTCTTGAGAGTACTCTTGAATTGAAAGAGGTGTTCCAACATCTGTGGAATTAGGAACATAAGCTTCCCTTGGTGGTGATCTTTCTCTTTCAACGACTAGTTGAGCCTGTGGAGGCAAAGAAACCTGCAGCTTGTTTACCAACTGCTCTCATCTTTCTAGTAAGCCCTCAAAATGCAAATCCGGTTCGACAGAGTTTGTTTGATTGAACCTTTCATTGGTCTCAAGCATAGCCTGAGCTAATTCTACCATTTTCATGCACATTTTTGTCCGTTCAATCTCTAAATCTACTCTAGGGTAACTCTTGTCTAGGTTTGCAACTGTTTGTCCTTCTTGAAGACAAGCCTGGTAGGCCTTGAACATCATGTCCAAGCCTTCTGGGGTTGGATCTGCAAGAACAGACCCTGGTTGTGGTCTATTTACAATGGGTGGTGGGATGGGTTGAGGTGGAGTGGATGGAGGTTAGGCATGCGAGGGGCTTTGAGATGCAATGTCTTCTATTTTTGTTTTCGCCTCTTTCAAGCTTTCTTCTAGTTCCGATAGCTTTTTATTCCACTTGCGATTGGCCTTCTCTCTAGTGTCCTTCCATGTTCTTGTTTTTCTCTTATTGGGCTCCCCTAATTCACTTGACTCCGATTGCTCTGCTGGTTTATCTTGTCTTAATGCTTGTGCCCTAGTAACCGCCTGTACAGGAGCCACATTACTACTACTTGCACTTGAATCTGCCACTAAGCCTACCACATTAATGGGTGTAACCTTGGGCACACTAGAGGGGTTCCTTGGACAATCTCTCGGGAGATGGTCTTTGATGCACTCATGGCAAAAGGCTTGTACTATGGTGTTTTGTCCTTGTCCCGGAGACAGTGGGTGGAAACATTCCCGAATGAAATGGTCACCCTGGCATCTGAAACATGGTCCTCTAGAGGCTTGTGGTCTCATTTGTCTCAATTGGGGCCTGTTAAAAATAAAGAAGTAAGCTCGTATATATTTTTGCAAAAAGGATTTTCTTCAAGTAGAAGGAAAATACAAAAATGAAAAATAGAAGCATTTACTTCAGCAAGTAGTGGAGGCCAAAAGAGAATCATTCAAAAGAGAATCAAATCCAAAATCTGAATTGTAAGAGGAGTGGTTGTCCAAAGTAGTGGAGAAATGATGGAGAAGAGCTCTCAAACTCATCATGAGAGTTTTTGGTCACTTGGCTATAAAAGAAGCAAGGGAGGACACTCAATGGGAGAGCAAGAAGGCGTGGAAGCCCCTTTGTATCTACTTCATTTGGTTTGAGTCATTTCGTTCAGTTCACTCTCATAGAGTGTGTCCAGCCGCACACCCATTTTTGGGTAGTCTACTTGTGAGAGTCATATCTCTCAACATATGTATCCAAATTTAGTGTTTAAACATTCGTTGGAAAGCTTATCTTGATTACTTCCTCTGTCTAGAACAGTTTTATGAAATTCTTTATGCTCTCTGAGTTATTCAGGTTTTAGTGAAGTCCAGTTTTCAGCTATGACCAGCCGCACACCCATTTTTGGGTAGTCTACTTGTGAGAGTCATATCTCTCAACATATGTATCCAAATTTAGTGTTTAAACATTCTTTGAAAAGCTTATCTTGAGTACTTCCTCTTTCTAAAACAGTTTTATGAAATTCTTTATGCTCTCTGAGTTATTCAGGTTTTAGTGAAGTCCAGTTTTCAGCATAACTGAGTGGACAGGTAGTCTATTTTGAATCAAATAGTTGACAACTCAAATCTACTCAAAATTGAGTGTTTGATATCTCATTTGAAAGCTCTAGGCGTCTAGTTTGAGTTACCAAAGTTTCAAGTTCATTGGATATTTCAGTTGGTACCAGTTTTCATTTGAAGGTTCTGTTGTTGGCAAGAGTCTTCATCCTGAGAAGGTCTTCTACACTTTCCGCTGCGATTAGGAGAGGAATTCTCCAACATTTGGTATCAGAGCGTTGGAGGTTGAAGAGGCAAAGCATTGGAACTAAACTGAAGCAAAGGGAAAGCTACAAATCAAGGGGGAGCTTTGTGAATTCAAGAGAGAGCGACACAACATACTTGAGGTAAACTTCAATCTTGGAAGTTTTCAATGGCTGATTTAGGACAACAAGTTGAGAAGTTAGACAAAGACAATTTTCAGTCTTGGAGGTATAGAATGATAAATTACCTTAAAGGTAAAGGTTTATGGGGTTTAGTTAGTGGAGATGATCCACAACTGGTAGACCTTGAAGATCCCAACATTACTCCAGCACAAAGGAGACAATTTGCTGATTGGGAAGAGAGGAATCGAAGGGTGATGTTCCTCATCTCACAAGTTATTTCTAACACTATGATTGGTCATGTGCAAAGCTTAGAAACAGCCAAAGAAGTTTGGGAAGCATTGGAGAAGGTGTATGCTACCTCAACAAGGTCTCGGAGGATGCAACTCAAGAACGAGCTCAACAACATGAAGAAAAGCTCAAACCAAAGCATTAGTGAGTATACATTGAGGATTAAGGAGCTTCGAGATCAACTAGCATCAGTTGGATGCAAGATAGAAGAGGAAGACATCGTCCAAACAGCCCTCAATGGCTTGAGGAGTGAAGAAAAGTGGAAGCCCCTCATCACAAACATCCTTTATAGAGATCCTCTACCAACATTCGACGAAATTATACCAAATCTTGTGGCTGAAGAGGTTGCTCAACAAGGAGAAGGCAACAAAGGTAAGGACAGCCATAGTCAAATGTTATATGCAGGAAGAGGTAGAGGAAGGAACTCAAGAGGAGGCTCGAGAGGAAGAGGAAGAAGCTACAACAATACAAATTTCAGCCAACACAACTCGGACGACAACAAGGACAACTCAAATGACAACACACATGGAAGAGGTCGAGGAAGAAATAGAGGAAGAGGTCGAGGTTCATACAATCCTCATAAAGGTATAACATGTTATCATTGTGGTAAACTAGGACATTATGCAAATGATTGTTGGCAAAAGAATGGAAGGCTGAATGGAGGCAACCAAAGGAGCCAAAATAACTATGCGAGTACATCAAGTGAAGGAGACAAGCAAACCATGCTTGCCATGAAGCATGACTACAACAACTCGAGAAGTGATGACCAAAAATGGTTCATAGATTCAGGTTGCAGCAACCATATGACATGCCAAGGAGATTTGTTCACAAAGCTACAAGCTCCAAGTGGAAAAGGATGTGTAGAGACCGGTGATGAAACTCAACACGCAATTGAGCATGTTGGAGATATCAAGCTTGGAGACAAGAAGGTATTGGCTGATGTTCTTCATGTTCCTACTATTGCAAAGAATTTGATTTCAGTAGGACAAATGGTAGAGAAAGGATATCATGTTATCTTCAATGAAAAAGGCTGCTTTATAAAGAATCCAAAAGAAGGATTCAAGGTCATTGCTCAAGGAAGGAAAGAAGGAAGGATGTTCACTTTGGACATTCAACAACTGCATGGAAAGGTGATGTATATTCAATTTGGAAACAAGAGGATAGCTGAAATCGATTTGTGGCACAAAAGGTTTGGACATATCAACATTCCCAAGCTCAAGGACATGAGCAACCATGAAGTGGTAAGAGGTCTTCCAAGATTCAATGATGCCGGACTATATGAGTTTTGTGAAGCATGCCAACTAGGAAAGCAAACTCGACAACCATTCAAGAAAAGCAACTATGTGGCAAGGAATGTCCTCGACTTGATACACACGGATGTATGGGGACCATCACAACAACCATCAGTGGCTGGCAATAGATATTTTGTCACTTTTATTGATGATCATTCAAGGAAAGTATGGATGTTTTGCATAAAACAAAAATCAGATGTGTTCTCCATGTTCAAGAGATTTAAAGCACAGGTAGAAAAGGAAACAGGATGCTACATAAAGACCTTGAGATCCGATGGAGGAGGAGAATATTTCTCCAAAGAATTTTCAAACTTTCTTTATGAAAATGGAATCAAGAGACAATTTACATGTAGGTACACACCTCAACAAAATGGAATAGCTGAAAGGAAAAATCGACATATCACAGAAGTTGCAAGATGCATGCTCAACGAGATGAAGATGCCACTAAACTATTGGGTTGAAGCAACTAGTACGGCCGTTTATTTGATGAACAAGTGCACAACGGCTGGAGTGCATAATCTAACTCCCGAGGAGGTTTATTCCGGTAAGAAGCCTGACCTTACACATCTCAAAGTTTTTGGATGTGTGTGTTATGTTCACATCCCTCAAGAACTAAGGACAAAAATGGAGGCAAAGTCCGAAAAATGTATTTTTATTGGATATTCATCGGAGCAAAAGGGATATAGGTGCTACAATCCGGTGACAAAGGAGCTACGAGTCTCACGAGATGTGGTATTTGATGAGCTAAGACCATGGTTTGGAGACAAAGGGAAAGAGAAGACTCTTGAAGAAGATTGCGAAGATGATGAAGGTGCTGTCCAAGAAGAATTTCAGCAAACAAGCACTCAAATGTCAGGTCCAGAAGCTTCTACATCACTTGGAGAAAGCTCAACATGGAAGGGGAGGCTAAGGAGTCATTCCTCATCACCAACATCAGCTTATGAAAGATCTAAAGCCGAAAGTGCTGCCCAAAATAGTGATTCAAATACAAGTGAAGAAGAGTATGAAGAGGTGATCACACCGAAGGTAAAGTTGAACCGATTGAAGAAGCAATGTTCAAAAGGAAATGAAAGGAGGTCTTCAAGAGCAAGGTATCCAATTGAAAGGCTGAGCTATGATAGTTTTATTGCAAAACATTTTGCATATATGACACAGGTGGTCAAAGATAAAGATCCGGATGCATATGAAGAAGCATGTACACAAAAAGAATGGCAAGAAGCTATGCAAGAAGAGATGAAAGCTCTCAAGGACAATCACACATGGGAGCTAGTTCCAAAGGCTGAAGGTATGAAGATTGTTCCAAATAAATGGGTGTTTAAAATAAAGAGAAATGCTGACGGCTCTCTAGCAAGGCATAAAGCTAGACTAGTAGCAAAAGGATTCAATCAAACTCACGGCATCGATTATGAAGAGACTTTCAGCCCGGTTGCAAAGATGGGAACAATTAGAACCTTGATTGGAGTGAGTGCAGCAAGGAGATGGCCATTGTACCAACTCGACATAAAAAATGCTTTTCTCAATGGTGAACTTCAAGAAGAGGTATACATGAGTCAACCGATTGAATTTGAAGACAAAAAGCATCCAAATTTTGTTTGTAGATTGAAGAAAGCTTTGTATGGGCTGAAGCAAGCACCACGTGCTTGGAATCAAAGATTGGTCGAGTACCTCACAAGGTGTGGGTATAGTCCAAGTAATGCAGATCCCTCTCTCTACATGAAGAAAGAAGAAGGCAAGCAGGTATATATTTGCATATACGTTGATGATCTCATCATAACAGGAAGTAATGTTACAGGAATACAAGAGATCAAAAGGAAACTCGGTAAGGAGTTTAAAATTTCAGATCTTGGTGAGCTGAAATACTTTTTAGGCATTGAGATAGTCTATGGGAAAGATGGCATTTACTTAGTGCAAAGAAAGTACCTATTGGATGTTCTTTTCAGATTTGGAATGAGTGAATGCAAACCACTCACTCAACCTATGGACACAAATGTGAAGCTATGCTCAAATGATGGAGAGAAGTTACATGATGTAACTACATACAGGAGTATTATAGGTTCATTGATCTATGCTATGATCACAAGACTAGATTTGTGTTACATTGTTGGAGTTCTTTCTCAATTTATGCAAGCTCCAACAAGTGAACATTTAAATTCAGCCAAACGAGTGCTAAGATATGTGAAGCACACTGTCAATCATGCATTGTTTTATAGATATGATGAAGAATTGCAGGTAAAGGGCTTCAGTGATGCTGATTGGGCTGGTTCCAAGGAGGATAGAAGATCCACTTCAGGTTATGTGTTCATGATAGGTAGCAAACCTATCACATGGAGCTCAAAGAAGCAACCTACTGTTGCACTATCATCTACAGAAGCTGAATATAGAGGTTTAGCCTTTGCAACTTGTGAAGCTATGTGGATTAAGAAGCTCTTGGCTGATCTTGATGTGCAGGTGGAGACCATTCCAATTTATGGTGACAACATGTCAAGCATTCACTTGACAAACAATCCAATGTTTCATGCACGAAGCAAGCACATAGAAGTGCATTATCATTATGTTCGAGAAAAAGTTTTGAGCAAGGATGTGGATATAAAGTTCATTGGAACTAATGACCAGGTTGCAGACATGCTTACAAAGTCCCTCGATGCTTCTAAGCTCAAGAGGTTCAAGGACGACATCAACTTACAAGATATGGTTGAAGGTGCAAGCTCACATGTGAGCTTGAGGGGGAGTGTTAAAAATAAAGTAGTAAACTCGTATATATTTTTGCAAAAAGGATTTTCTTCAAGTAGAAGGAAAATAAAAAAATGAAAAATAGAAGCATTTACTTCAGCAAGTAGTGGAGGCCAAAAGAGAATCATTCAAAAGAGAATCAAATCCAAAATCTGAATTGTAAGAGGAGTGGTTGTCCAAAGTAGTGGAGAAATGATGGAGAAGAGCTCTCAAACTCATCATGAGAGTTTTTGGTCACTTGGCTATAAAAGAAGCAAGGGAGGACACTCAATGGGAGAGCAAGAAGGCGTGGAAGCCCCCTTGTATCTACTTCATTTGGTTTGAGTCATTTCGTTCAGTTCACTCTCATAGAGTGTGTCCAGCCGCACACCCATTTTTGGGTAGTCTACTTGTGAGAGTCATATCTCTCAACATATGTATCCAAATTTAGTGTTTAAACATTCGTTGGAAAGCTTATCTTGAGTACTTCCTCTGTCTAGAACAGTTTTATGAAATTCTTTATGCTCTCTGAGTTATTCAGGTTTTAGTGAAGTCCAGTTTTCAGCTATGACCAGCCGCACACCCATTTTTGGGTAGTCTACTTGTGAGAGTCATGTCTCTCAACATATGTATCCAAATTTAGTGTTCAAACATTCGTTGAAAAGCTTATCTTGAGTACTTCCTCTGTCTAGAACAGTTTTATGAAATTCTTTATGCTCTCTGAGTTATTCAGGTTCTAGTGAAGTGCAGTTTTCAGCCTAACTGAGTCGACAGGTAGTCTGTTTTGAATCAAATAGTTGACAACTCAAATCTACTCCAAATTGAGTGTTTGATATCTCATTTGAAAGCTCTAGGCGTCTAGTTTGAGTGACCAAAGTTTCAAGTTCATTGGATATTTCAGTTGGTACCAGTTTTCATTTGAAGGTTCTGTTGTTGGCAAGAGTCTTCATCCTGAGAAGGTCTTCTACACTTTCCGCTGCGATTAGGAGAGGAATTCTCCAACAGGGCCTAGGGTTAGGATCTGTGTACAAGACATTGGAGTATTCAGGCTCCCAATTTTGTTCCATAGGTGGTGCCTCATATTGATACGTGTAAATCTCACTATGCTCAGGTGACTCTGTGTGATAAGCATGTGGACTACCTTCATGGGAGTAGTCTAAACTATGAGCATGAGAGTCATTTTCTAAGACCAATGGGGTTAGTGGCACCAATGCTCTATTAGGGTTCTCCTCTGCCATTGCATACTTAATTGGAATCACATTGGCAAGAGCTGCTGGTTGGTTTCCTAGGATTGGTTGTGGCCTATATTGTGCCTGATACTATTGTTGTGGTCTATAATATGGATGTTGGTATTGGTTCTCATACCTACCCTGTTGGTAAGGTTGCTGATAATTCTGTCTAATAGCCTGCTTGTTGTAAGGACAATCTTGAGTCATGTGGTTCGTGTATTTTCTCTCAATATTGCAATATGGAGCATTCCTTTCTCTAATGTTTTGGTTTTGCATTGGGCATACGTTAGCCATGTGGTCTCCTCCGCAGGTATAACACTGATTCAATGAGGTGACTCTTGGTGTTTGTCTATGTTGGATTCCTAGCTTCTTGGCAACTTGCTCAGCTATCGCATCTATTTCTGTGGAGATCCTCGAAGTATGACTAGTAGAACTGTCAGAGTCCTTATAGAGTTTGGACAGTCCTAACTCCTCACCCAAATTGTCTTCTATATCTATACACATTTGCACACACTCTTCTATGGATCTAGGCTCTTTCAAGTACACATATGATCTTAACTTTGTGCTTAGTAAGCCATCTAAAAACAAGGCCACTTGTTTGGCTGGCATGGGTAATTCTGGCATAGTGCATCTTTCTATGTATTGTCTGAACCTTTTTCCTGCTAGTCGCACTGTTTCTTGGGGTGTCTGCTTGAAACTGTGGATCAAGAATGATGTGTTATGCCTGATGCCACTCTTGGAAAATTCCACAATGAATTCCTCTAGGAGTTGACCTACCTCTCGATAGTTGCGACTACTCAGTGGTTGAAACCAAGCTAAGGCAGTGCCCTTAAGAGTCAAACCAAAAGCCTCGTACTGGGTGAACAAATCCTCAAGTTGTTCAGCTCTTAACACTTGTTTGAACTCGGTCACATAATCATAAGGATCTCTTGTCCCGTCAAAATAATTCTTCATTGCCTTGATCACTTGAGTGGGTCTAAGGGTTCTTGGGTGCTCTCGGGGTCTAGGCAATGGAAAATCATGTTCACCTCTTTGTTGCCTATGTGCTCGATGTCTCTCTCTTTCAAGTCTTTCACCTTCATGTCCTAATCGGTCTCTACCCCTAGTGTTTGCAAAGCTTACTTCACGTCTCTCTCTTGTGCGTTCTCGTTGTGCTTCATGAGTGTGTGATGATCCTACACCTTGGTGGCCATGGGAAATATTAGATCGTGGTGGAGGAAAGATCAATTCACCCTGCCAAGTATATGCATGCCTATCATGCTCTGATACCAAGAACATTTTCTCTAATGTGTTAGCCAGGTAGAGAACTTTTCCTGGTATCTCAGGATCTTTGAATTTGTAGATGATGACTATGCCCAATTAGCTAGGTTGATCTGGCTTGAATCTCCAAAAGGCTTCCTCCGTTTCTCTATTTAAGAATAGTTCTATGCTTTTGTTGTCTTGAGGGATCCAATCTGGAGTGATCACTCTGGTCAAAACTAACTTACCTCTAGGAGTCTTGGGTTCTTGTTCTGCATCTCCTTGCTCTAGGTCTCCTATCTCACTCTCAGGAATGATGTTTCCTAACTCATATGTCCTATCTGGTAGGTTGGTGACCACATACATGGTTCCTTCCTTATCAATGTATGAACCTTCCTCAAACTTGACTACTGGGTGTTCAAGTCCAAAGGCTTGATCTGGATTTTTGAGTTGGACCACTGATTGCCTTAGGCCATCCTCATAGATGCGAGCACCTAATCGATTGGTCTGAATATATTCCAATTGTGTCCTATATGGACCTTCTGGTGTTTGTAGATAGGCAGTGCTTGAGCCCCCTACAGGTTTCCCCATGCTAAAAGACATTTTTGAGTCACTTGTGTCAGATCTTAGTACGTAAGGATAACCACTTAGTTGTTGTGCCCAAGACTTAGCTATATGGTTGACACTAGCCTCAGAAGATCTATTGCTTTGTCTATCCTTGCCTAAGTGTCTACCAGATCTCAGGTTCATAAGCTTTGTCTTTTAGTCCCAAAATTTCCCTTGGTATAGATTTACTTGTGGATAATGCGGCCTTATATTTAGTTTTTTGTCTCTGAGATGAGCAAGTTCATGTGTTTCCAAGTGTCGACCGTTGGTAGGTGGTTAAGTGCATATTTTTCTACTTGAGTGGTGCTCTAGTACTTGGATTTATTTATCCCAAGGGAGGATCATTACCATGAAATTCACATGCTTTTTTCAACTCGTATTGAGTTGGTCACTATGATACTCGTGTGTCCACCAACGGTTTTTGCTTCATGCTTGGTAGCTCATGCATATCTTGGTTGAGAAAGAAATAGCATATTCTCGCACATCTAATTGTGAGGTTGAGTATAGGGTAGCTTTCAGAGTGATTGTTGAGTGTGTGTGCATGTGGCTTAGATGCCTTTTGGTTGATTTGGGTGTTGGTCAATCTTTTGATACCACCAACTTCAGTGAAAGTCAAAGCACATTGGCAGTTGCAAGGAACCTTGTGTTCCATGCTCTCACAATGCACATTGAGGTACACTACTAGGGAGAGGTTCTATGTTGGATAGATTTGGGCTTATTTCCTTTTGTGGATTGATCTCTTTCCACATAGATTGGCACTTCCTTATACATGAGTGCCAACTCGTTGTTCATCGCATCACTCCCAAGATGGATTTTTTGATCTATTTAGGTAGTGATGTGTGTGAACACCCTTATGATCATCATGGTAACTTTTTCCCTCTTTGAGAGGTTTTTTGCCCCAATTTGTATATACACCTATAACCCTAATGATTCACTCATCTTTATAAATGCACTTGATAATACATTATGTATTGTGTGGTGCTTCAAGCTTCTTCTCCTTCCTCGTGTTCTTCATGTGCTTCCGGAGACCTCGAACTCCAGCAGTTCTATGATCCTTAGCCCTTCACCCAGCATGAGGTCTACCTCAAGAATGCAATGCAATGTCCATTCCTAATCAAAAGAGAGAAAGACATAATCCAAATAGAGTACTTCCCCAATTATTTTCCAAATTTTTTCTCTTGTTTTAGGTTAGCTTGGGTTACTTATGGACAATTCAAGGCTCCACTAGCATGTGCATGATCCTTGTTAAAGCTCCATGAGTCGATCTCCACACGTCAATCTTCATGAGCCTCCAAAATTCATGTTGAAGATGGACATGATAAAATTTTGTTTGCATCCTTCTTTGAAATGCCTTTAAGTAGCCTTTTTCGTAGGAGTTTGAGGTCTGCAAAAGCATGCAAACAACACAAGGAAGAAGAAGAAGCTTGGAGCACAACACACAATATTAAATGTATTACGAAGAGAATGTACAAAGATAAGTGACCCGTTAGGGTTATATGCATATATACAAGTCGAGGGAAAAACCTCCTAAAGAGGGAAAAAAGTGCCCCAACGGTCCTAGTGTGTTCACACACATCACTTCTGAATGTATCAACAAATCCCCCCTAGAAGTGATGCGATGAACAAGGAGTTGACTTTCATGTATAAGAACTGCCAAGCTAAAGGGGGGGGAGGGGGGGCAGGGGGGTTAATAGAAAAAAAAAGGAAAATCAGCCATCGCGCGTTTTTTTTTAAATGCCAAAAATAGATAAAAAATAGAAATAAAATCCAAAAATTTCAAAAAAATTTAAAAAAATAAAAAAAACCCAATAAAATTGCTACATTTCTAGGCCACTTATCTCCCTCAAAACCATAGAGATCTTCCTTTTTTCCTCAATTTTATCAAGGAAAATCACATTGAAAAATGATAAAAATTTCTTAAAAAAAATCTAAAAATGCTTTAAAAATTCCCAAAATTTTCTTGAAATTTTGTTTATGTAGAGGCTGTGAAATGGCTTCTAAGTTGCATAAAAACCCAGAGAAAAAGCATGAAAATGGATAAAAAACTAATAAAACTTAAGAAAAAAATTGGTACGAGAAGGCTATGTACAACCTGGACAGATTTTGCAAGTTCCAAGTGATCCAAAAACCTTCACTTGTTTTGATGATAGGCCTTGAGCCGTGATACGATGACTAACTGAAAACTCTTTTCCCTCCATAATCTCCAATTATAATGCACTTCATTTGATCTATCTCTCTTTTGGGCATACTGACCATCTGACAGGGCCACCCTGAATCCTTCATTGGCATAATCTTTCTAGCATACTTCATTTTTTGTATCTTTGTTTCAGCTACTTTGTGACTTAATCTGCAAAATTTCATTTTCACTATTTCTTCAGCCAATGGAATCCTTGTTTCTAAAGTCTTGCAGGTACTCCCCCACATCTTTGTAAAGCCCTACACTTACTGCAATAAAAATTGACATAATAGATGATATCCATACTAGTATCCATAACAAAATGACCATTAATGTAGGATTTGAGGAAGCTTCATCACTGCTTCACTTAAGGGCTTTTCTTTTCATCTCTCTTCGTCCTTTGGCTGAGTAAGTACTCGACTGCTTGGATTGTTTTATCCCAAGGGAGGATCATTACCATGAAAATATTTTAATGCTTTTTTAAACTCATATTGGGTTGGTCACTATGATACTCGTGTGACCACCAATGGTTTTTGCTTCATGCTTGGTAGCTCATGCATATCTTGGTTGAGAAAAAAGGAGCATACTTTGGCACTTCTAAATGTGAGGTTGAGTATAGGTTAGCTTTCAGAGTGCTTGTTGAGTATGTGTGGCTCAGATGCCTTTTGGTTGATTTGGGTGTTGGTCAATCTTTGGATACCACCAACTTCAGTGATGTTCAAAGCACATTGGCAGTTGCAAAGAACCTTGTGTTCCATGCTCTCACAATGCACATTGAGGTGCACTGCCAGGTAGAGGTTCTATGTTGGATAGATTTGGGCTTATTTCCTTTTGTGGATTGATCTCTTTCCACATAGATTCGCACTTCCTTATACATGAGTGCCAACTCGTTGTTCATCGCATCACTCCCAAGATGGATTTGTTGATATATTTAGGTAGTGATGTGTGTGAACACGCTTATGATCATCATGGCAATTTTTTCTCTCTTTGAGAGGTTTTTTCCCTCAGTTTGTATATACACCTATAACCCTAATGACTCACTCATCTTTATACATGCACTTATTAATAAATTATGTATTGTGTGGTGCTTCAAGATTCTTCTCCTTCCTTGTGTTTCTGTGTGCTTCTGCAGACCTCAAATTCCAGCAATTCTATGATCTTTACCCCTTCACCCAGCATGAGGTTTATCTCAAGAACGCAATGCAATGTCAATTCCTAATCAAAATAGAGAAAGACATGATCCAAATAGAGTACTTCCCCAATTATTTTCCCAAGTTTTTCTCTTGTTGTAGGTTAGCTTGGGCTACCTAGTGTGTGGATGATACAAACAATAGCCTTTGCTTTTAGAATTGTACCCAACAAAAATACATTTCACTGCTTTATCATCCAATTTCCTGCATTGTTGTTGAGGCACTAATGCATATGCCAAAAAACCAAAAACATGCAAATGAGAAATAGATGGCTTGCAACCATGCCAAGCCTCATATGGAATGATAGACTGTAGTGCTTTGGTGGGACATTTGTTAGTACATATGTTGCACACATAATAGCCTCAAGCAAGAAGCTATGTGGTAAAGCCTAACTTTTAACCATACACCTCACCAGCTCCGTGAGTGACCTGTTCTTCCTTTCAGCAACTCCATTCTATTGAGGTGTATAATGCACTATACACTGATGTTTTATCCCATGTTTAGCCAGAAATGGATTAAAATAAGAAGGCATCTATTCCCCACCTTGATGAGAATGGAGGGTGCCCATTTTACATGCTGATATATTTTTAGTCAAAAATAAGAAATTTTTGAAGCACTTGGACTTTGCTTTCAGTGGATACACCCATGCATGCTTGGAAAAATAATCAATAAAAGTCACAAAGTAAAGGTAGTTCCCAAAAGAGAGTGTTTGCATAGGACCATAGACATCATTGTGAACAAGCTGCAATTTTTTAGTAGCTCAAACTGAAACATCTTTTGGGAATGAGGAACACTGAATTTTGCTCAAAATACATCCTTCACAAACATTTTTATTATATGCCTCAAGTTTGGGCAGAGAGGACACCATTTCAAATTTCTGTAGGCATAGAAAACTAGCAAAATTTAGATGACCAAATTGCATACAAAAGCTTTGTATTTGAGATCGCCTAAGAATCATGTACTGCACATGCTGAATCATTCACAGATTTTTCATAGACTATGAGCTTATATATCCCACAACATGAAATTATAAAAGCAATAATAACATCACCATTTGACATATCATGGATTGTACATCTGTCATCAACAAATTTGATTGTCAAACCAATCTTGGCTAATGCCAAAAGTGACAACATATTTTTCTTGATTCCTGGTACAAACAAAGCATCTGACAATGTAAAAGAACTACCATCAGTAGTAGTGAGAATGATCTTACCAACTCCCATTATAGGATAAGAGGGGTTGTTGGCACACGTGATAGTATTCCTGATAGGGGGCATACTCAAGTGAACGGAAGAAACTACATTGCAAGGTGATATGTTTGGTTGCCCTGGTATCAAAGTACCAAACATCCGAGTCTACTGTAGACATACACTAGCATGAGAACATGGGTTAAAACTGCAAACAATAGTAAACACCCATTCTTCATTCTGCACAAGAATAGTAGACTTTGTTTTAGGTGTAGAGGCCTCTACAACCAACATTCTGGACTCTTTGCTCTTTGCTTCTTTTGCTACTAGTTTTGGACAACTCTTTATGACATTATCATTTCCTTTACAATACTTGCAAAACAATTTTTGCTTTTCTGATTTCTTCTCATCTTTGAGTTCCTTCTTTGATTGTGCAGCATTAGGAGATTTCTGCTTGCTAGTATATCAAATCCATTTTCCCTTGCCCTTATGATTAGCTAAGAAAGCTTGATCGGCAACATGCATGATTGACCTATTCTATCTAGACTGACCTTCCTACAACAAAATAGAGACTAATTCCTCAAATGTTAAGGCATTTGGATTGCCTTTCATCATCAAGCGAAGAGTAGAAGCAAAACTCTAATATGAATCTAGAAGACCATTAAGAACAGTCTGCACAACTGAACTATCAAGTAAGACTTATCAACAGGAATCAACTGCTCCTTCAAATATTTGATCTTTGTGAAAAAATTGTCCATGGATTCTCTTTCATTCATGTCCACACTCTCCAACTCTTTTCGAAGGTAAGCAACACAAGCCTCATTTCTTTTCTGGTATATGGTAAGTGTATCCCAAGCATCCTTTGTTGTTTTGCAAGAGCAAATGTGAGGAATAATGGCAGATTTGACAAACAAAGCTATCAATGCATGTGCTTGAGCATATCTGCTAACCCAACAAAGTTCCTCTATAGTAGGTGCAACAAGAGCCACAACAGGAATAGGAATTTGTAGATCGTTATCTTCAATGCCATCTACATCACCTTTGATAACTGTATTTGCATGTGTAATAGGACATTTTTCAACACCCTGCACATTATTCCACATTCCTTTTGCAACCAATACATGATGCATCATATATTCACATAATGGGTAATTAGTACCATCCAATCTATCCTCAATAACCAGCATATGAAATACATCATTGCTTTCAGCCATGGCCACTGATTAAAATACCTTGATGCAAAAAAATAAATGTATCTCAAAAAGTTGAATAGAACTACCATGTTGAGCTCTCCTAGATCTATAGTAGACTTTGAGCTGCTTGTGCTGGCAAACTAAAGCTTGCATATATGTTTGTCACAAAAGGACAAAATTGCTTGCAAAGGCATTGTGATAATGTGTTTGAAGGCCGAAATGAGCTCAAATCGCAATTTCGACACAACAAAGCGAAGCAATTTTGAACTCCTAATCACCATGAGTATGCTCATCAATTTTTTCGCAATTCTGAGACTGTGATTGGAGGGGTGTTGACGACACCTAGATGAAGCAACGGCCTACTCTAATACCAATTGTTGGAGTTTGAAGTCTATGGAAGCATGCGAACAACAGAAGGAAGAAGAAGAAGAAGCTTGGAGCACAACTCATGATATTGAATGTATTACCAAGAGAATGTACAAAAATAATGACCTGTTAAGGTTATAGGCATATATACAAGCCATCTGAAAAAGCCCTCCTGAAGAGGGAAAAAATTACCCTAGCTGTCCTAGTGTGTTCACACACATCACTACCAAAATAAATCAACATTTTTCAATTGAAAATGATGAGGAAAAACTCTTGGGGGGTGTTCCATTCAATGATCTCTCAATACCCAAAACTTGGTTTAAGAGTGGGTTGAGCAAGTAATTCAAAAATCTCTTCAAAATAGCCTCTTGATGCTCTCAAATTCAGCAAAAATGAGTGTTGTACAGAAGAGAGGAGTTGAAGAAATTTGTAGGCTGCCAAAATGTTCCATTGGGGGGCTTGGATAAGGTATAAATACACCATTTTCCATCCTTGCATGGTGACAATAAATCCTTCAATACTGCTAGGATATACACACATAGGTGCCTTCCTCCTCTCTCTAACACACATTATTTCTAATCACTTATGAGTTTCTTCCAAGTTGTCCTAGATGAAGCTCTTGCTTTGATGCTTGATCATCTGCCTCCATCGTGTCATGCACACTTAGCCAAACCTGTGTTTTGACAAAATATTCCAATCAACTTCCTCCTCTGTATCATATTTCACTTCAACAAGAAAATTTCTTCCAGCCACATGATACATAGCATAGACCTAAATATATGACAATAGTTATCCATCTGCTGTGGCAGACATGATGATGACCCTAAAATCATACCCCTTTTTTAAAGAGTGCTTCAACATAACAAGTATAAGATCAATACTTAGAATGTGTTCATGAGCGTCATCAACTATTACACTATAGAACCAATTAAGAAGCTCAACCACAACACATAATTATAGGAGGAGATGATCTTTCATGAACATAGTCTTTGGAAATTTCTATGTTCATTTTGATGCATACATAAGTGAGACAACAAGAGGTCTTGAGATTCTTTTCTCCCACACTCAAGAGTGTCATGATAGTACTTTGGAACCAATTAAGAAGCTCAACCACAACACATAATAATAGGAGGAGATGATCTTTCATGAACATAATCTTTGGAAATTTCTATGTTCGTTTTGATGCATACATAAGTGAGCCAAAAAGAGGATCATCTATACTGCATTCTCGAGATTCTTTTCCCCCACACTCAAGAGTGTCATGATAGTACTTTTTGAAATTGTGTGCATACTCCACACTACTGAAAAACCCCCTTTATAAATCCTGGCGCCAGAAGTGAAGGGATAAGTGCATTCAAAACTGCCTCTGATGCAGTCAAATGTACCTCAGATTGGACCTCAACTCCTTTGGCCATGCCAGGCTCCTCATGCATTCTGCTGAGTCGTGTTTGTGGTGATTGCAATCTTCATCTCAAGCTCTTCAGCCATAAGCATGCTATTTTCACTTACATGTGAAAAATATGAGAGGTGTTGGCCCTTGTTTCACATTTCATGGCTCAATTCTTCTGCTCTTTTAACATGCTCAACTGCCATGAGAGCCTCTTTGGCTTGTCTAAGTGCATTCTCCTTTTCTCTAAGTGATGTGATGAGGTCTCCCTTGAGTCGTTCAAGATCCTTCTTCACTTATTCTGCATTCATGTGCTGCTCTTGTGCTACCTTCAGTTCCACTTCCCACACAACATGGTTTTCTTCTGCATTGGGGTTGCTCTACTTGAGCATCCATCTGCCCTATAAGCCTTTATAGGATACATCTAGGCATGTTTTGTTCTCACTAATCTTCTGTGTGAGAAGTCGGCAGCATCCACTCATAGATGAACTGCTCCCAGTATCATTCTTGAGAGTCATGGTGTCTTCCTGAGATTGCTTCAGTTGAAAAGTGCAACCAGAACATTCTGCTCTTGCCTCTTCCATTCTCCTTTCCACATTTGGCGCTTCGTGAGCTTTTCCTTTTTCCATCTATCCTGTGAGCTGATATGTTGGAGCAATGAGTTCTTCTTGTAGCTAATGCACCTGGAAGCTCTTCCCACCTGACCTAAGTGCATGACTGTGAAACCCTTTGCAGGAAAGACCAATAGCACTAAAAGACAGCACTTCTCCTTTGTCACCAGTCCATCCTTCTCTTTACAGTGACCAGAATTGTTCTGCTATCAGTCTATCTCTTAACTGTGCGAGATCTCTTCACGGTCAACTTCTCACCGAACATAGTTATAGTTGCCTTAACTGATTGGAATGGTAGAGGTGTCAATTTCCACTCTATTTTGTAAGCTGGTAGTTGACATATTATTATTCATAGAACTTCTTCTTGTAGCCCTTGCAAGCTAAGAAGAAGATGTGACATAGAATAGATAATGACACCATTATGATCAGGCCTGAATTCCAGAAGCCAAATAAAAATCAAAAGAATTTCATTGACATAGAGGTAACGTCATTATGATATTAGGTGCCCATGTCGGATGCCTGAAACCATTGGCAAGCATAACAAGAGTTTTTGCCACTAAACTTGTTGTGGAAGCCTCATCAATTATCTGCAAGAGTTCTGACCTAAATTTCCCATCCATCTTTATTAAATAAAAAATATTGAACTCCTTTTTCATGGACTTGAGTAGCCTTGAAGCTTTCGATTCCTTGAGAGCATGGGTATTTGACTTATCAAACTCCTCATGAGCCCTTTTGAATGCATGTCCAATGGCATTACTAGTACCTATGAGATCTTCTTTTTGCTTTTATGTGCACATGTGTTGGCTTTGTCTTCAGATGTCTCTTTGTCTTTGTTTAATCCATTAATCCTTGAGTCTTGACCTATTTCTAATTGAGCCTTCCCCTTGCTTCTTGTCTACACTGTCAAAGCTTCAATTTCTTCTAATTGCACCACTCTAGTAGATGGTGATGGCACATTTACTTGATCTAAAACTTCTTAGTTGTACACAGAAATCATTTGAATGTGCGGCTCTGATGAAGATGCCTAGTTCTTAGGACAACAATTAGTATAATGCTCTCTGGCCTCTGGGCAGTTCCTACAAGGATGGGCATTTTTTGGTAGAGTGCACCTACTTTGTTAATGCCCACATTCTCCACATCTGAAACAAATAATTGGCCTCCTTGGCCCATTTCCAAAGTTATCCCTATGTCTAGGGTTGTAATTATTACCTTAATTGGGCACTGTCACCATTACATTGGTTGGTGCTAGGGCTTCTCCTTGTGTCCAATATGTTATTGCACGCATTTCTCTTGACTAACATAAATGGGCCTCATGACTAGCTTTCCTGCATAGCTTGCAAGTTACACTGAAAAGTGGACACTCACTTACCACAAGACCCTGCTTGCAGCACATGGTACATCATAGTCCACTTTTGATGCCACCTCCCTTGAGTTCCTGCAACTCTTGTCGAAGCTGAGCCAGCTCTTCTGCTTGGGCTTCCTCTTCCTTTTATAGCTTCAATGCTTCAATTTCATGCCTCAACTGAGTTACTGCGCTCTCCTCCTCTTTGTGTGGCTTATTCCTTTTCAAGCTCTCAAGCTCTTTTATTAGCTGAATTACTGGGTCTTCAGGTTTTGCAGATAAATTGGAAGAGCTTGCCCCATACTGCTATCTAATTTGCTCCAATCTTGTAGTTGTATTGATAAATTATTCTATTGTTGCTGTCGTTAACACTAACTCCTTTATTTTACATTGTGTGGATATTGGAAGTCGTTTAGCCAACCACTTCTTGATAAGAAAATCATGGGGAGGGTCTGGCAGTTTGGCCATTAATGCCTTGGCTTTGGTAACAAATTTTGGGAAGGTCTCCCCAGGACCTAGTCTTAAATTTCCTAATTCCTCAATAATGTTTTCAGTTGTGTTCCCTTGTTGGAACTATGTCCTAAATGCTTCCTTCATCGAGTTCCATGTGGTGAAATGGTTGTTGGCGAACTCACTAAACCATTTGTCTGTGAGCGCTTGGGAAAAGAATAAAAAATGCATATTCTCTTCCTATCAAACCACTTGTCTTACATAAGGCTATGAATCTCCTAATGTGCTCATCTGGGTCTTCTTGTGCTAATCCTCTAAAGGATGGAAATTTGATATTCAATCTAGAAAATAAAATTTCTAAATCTACCTCGGCTACCATATTCTTTACTGACGATGTCAATAACAATGGACTAGTTGATCTTCAAATAACCTTCCTTCTTGTTGCTTTGCAAGGGACCCTCAAGCTTTGAGACCAGGTTGCGGTCGTGTGTTGTTCATACTCCTCTAAGTTTAAGATAATTCCAATGGAAGAAAGATTACCTCTTAAGTCAATATAGCATTGTTGGTACCCTTCAACTCTTCTAAACTTTGCAAATTGATTCTCCTATGCTCAAACCTCCTTGTGGTCCCACCAGGCATGCCAAGTCTTGTTGGGGGATTCTTGTGCATAGAGGGACTTGAGTGTTTACAGGAGAAGGAAGAAGGGTAAGAAGAAAGATATATACACCGAAAACTTCTGTAGATTGATTATAGAGAGAGAAGTACAATAATGATGTACAACACAATCCAAATACTCTTTGTGCAAAATCCCAAAGACTACACTATCAACAAAGTTACAAAATACCCAAGGTTCTTTCTGCCGCGGACCTCTGCACCATACCTCCACCTTCTCCAAGAGCTTGCACTCATGCACACCTTGCACTCAAGCTTTCAATACGGGGAGCAATGGACACCTTGTGTTGATGCGCACACAACTTCAATGGGACCTTGTGACCTTTGATTGCATTGCTTAGCAATCCTCCGCATACCCCTCACTTCTTAGGGCTTCCATTTCTTCCTGTTTAGACAAAAGGGTTTACCTGGAGAATGTTGACATTTTCATTCCTTCTCTTGGATTCTTCTTCTAGCTGAGATATGTTAGTAGCTCTATCTCTCAATCATTGCGTAAATTGTTAGCTTTTTGCTTTGCCCGAGCAAACTCTCTGGTAGGCATGATGACGACCTTAAAATCATACCCCTTTTTTAAAGAGTGCTTCAACATAACAAGTAAAAGATCAATACTTAGAATGTGTTCATGAACATCATCAACTATTACATTGTAGAACCAATTAAAAAGCTTAACCACAACACATAATTACAGGAGGACATGATCTTTCATGAACATAATCTTTGGAAATTTCTATGTTCGTTTTGATGCATACATAAGTGAGCCAACAAGAGGATTATGTATACTACATTCTCGAGATTCCTTTGTCCCATACTCAAGAGTGTCATGATAGTACTTTTTGAAATTGTGTGCATACTGCACACCACTGAAAAACCCCCTTTTATAAATCCTACAGCCAGCAGTACAGGGAGAAGTGCATTCAAAATTGCCTATGATGCAATCAGAAGTACCTTGGACCTCAACTTCTTTGGCCATGCTAGGCTCCTCATGCATTTTGGTGAGTTCTATTTATGGTGATTGCAATCTTCATCTCAAGCTCTTCAACCATAAGCATGTTATTTTCACTTACAAGTGAAAAATATGAGAAGCATTATGGCCCTTGTCTGACATTTCATGGCTCAATTCTTCTACTCTTTTGACATGCTCATCTGTCATGAGAGCCTCTTTGGCTTGTCAAAGTGCATTCTCCTTGTCAAGTGATGTCACGAGGTCTCCCTTGAGTCGTTGAAGATCACTGATTCTAATTCTGCAACTACATTCATGTGCTGCTCTTGCGCTACCTTTAGTTCCACTTCGCACACCAACATGCTTTTCTTCTGCATTGGGGTTGCTCTACTTGAGTATCCCTCTGCCCTATAAGCCTTTATAGGATACATCTAGGCATGTTTTGTTCTCATTGATCTTCTATGTGAGAAGTCGATAGCATCCACTCATAGACGAACTGCTCCCAGTATCATCCTTCAAAGTCATGGTGTCTTCTTGTGATTGCTTCAGTTAAAAGTGCCACCAGAACATTTTGCTCTTGCCTCTTTTCCACACCTAGATCGTCATGAGCTTTTCCTTTTTCCATTTGTCCTATGAGCTGATGCACTGGACCAGTGAGCTCCTCTTGCAGCTAGTGCACCTGGAAGCTCTTCTCACTTGACCTAAGTACATGTCCGTGAAACCCTTTGCAAGAAACACCGATAGCACTAAAAGACAACACTTCTCCTTTGTCGTCAGTCCATCCTTCTCTTTACCATGACGAGAATTGTTCTGCTATCAGCCTATCTCTTAACCATGCGAGATCTCTTCACGTTCAACTTCTCACTGAACATAGTTATAGCTGCCTTGACTGATCGAAATGGTGGAGAAGTGTCGATTTCCACTCTATTTTGTAAGCCCGCAGTTAACATATTATTATTCATAGACTCCATAGCCCTTGCTAGCTAGGCAGAAGATGTGACACAAAATAGATAATGATGCCGTTATGATCAGGCGTGAATTTTCTAGAAGCCAAATAAAAATCAAATGAATTTCATTGACATCATTATGATATTACGTGCCGGATGCGTGAAACCACTGGCACGTTCGTAGATCATTATGGACGAAAGCAGATGCCTGAGCAAAGAAAAGAACGATTTGGCTCATTTCAAGGAGAACCAGCATCATTTTGGCAAGTGAATACGTTCTGAAAAAGAAGCCTGCACATACACAACACAACAATGAGAGAGCTCCTCAAAACCAGGAAGGAGAGAGTGCATGCGAGTTGTTTTATTACCCCCCGACTTTCCCTTTTTTCATTAAATGTAGGAGTGTTTACATTTTATACATGTGCTTCAAAGGCCGAGGTCAAAGAGGCACATGCCTTAAGGCTTACAAACCACGGGGATAATGATGGCATCAACCCTATACGAAGGTCTATAAAAAATGGATGAAGGGTAAATAGACTCCTGAATATAAGATTAGATACAACATCAAAATGTATTATAACAGAGGGTAATCCATGGTTGAAGTAGGGTCAAATCGAGGGGCAATTACAGTAATCAGGTGAACCGAAATAGCAGCTTATGGCCGGATCAAGAGGTTAACAAGGCTTCTTTATCCCATATAGGATGGAAATTGCGTTTGGAGTAAGGCTCTTTTAAGCGTCGCTTCAACTCTTAAGGGAGAGAGAGAGGTAGAGGCGAGCTGGTCAGCAACCTCGTTGTTTTCACATGAGAGGAAGCATGTGGATCGGCTAGGGGGGGTCTCTCCTTGGTTGCCTGCACACGTGCTGAGGGGGGACTTCCTCCTTGACTTTAGGGGCTCCTATGGACCTTTCAAGTGGGCCTTAAGGCACCATTTTTTGTAGATAGAAAGAGGATAAAACCTTCGCATGGGCATAACTTTCAAAGGACTTCGAATGGAATCTTCTTGATGTGAGAAATCTTCAAAGTTTCTTTCTTCACACAAATCAAAAACAACATATGCTAGCATATGCTTACATAAAAACCATAGCTCCATATACCATAGTCGTGAAGCTTCCAAACTGTAAGCCTTGAAGTTAATGATCACCTTGTGAGAGTACATTTCCACTCATCCAACTCCACCCATATATATAACTCTAGACCAAGGGGTCTAGCCTTTCCATGTGTCCAAGTCCCATGGATTCCAAAGAAGGGTACTTGATATGGGTTTCTAAGTCAAGCAAGCACCTCACATGGCACATGGAATCACATGGGATCACTTGAAATCACATGCTTTCTTAAGTGAGGAGCTCTAGACTTTCATGTACGCCCTCAATGGGTCTTGACTTGATTATTTCTTGAAAAGCTAAGGCTCTTCACCTTAGAATAAAAAAATAAGGTTCAAACCATCCAATTGAAATAAGATATATATAACATAATATAACATCTTACTACATGCACATTGCATAGGTACATAAAATAAATTATAGCATACATAGTACATGTAACGTATATGATACATCATGCTACATGTACAATACATACATACTACATAGATATTACATAATAAATACATACATGTACAATACATACATATACAATACATACATACTACATAGATACATGCATGCATCCATATAAATTCCAACTTTAAATTTTAACTATGACTTCTTTTCCTATAATCTAAGTTCTAACATTTTAAATTTGGTATAATTGCAATGTGTCATAAGTAGATTCATATACTCTCGTATCCACCAAAATATTTTGGAAAATAGCATGCAGTCATTATAGAGAATCTAAGTAGCTATGTCGATGTGGATAGGTTAATGGAGGTTGGTTTCCCCTCCATTTTGTGGATCCCATGTGCTACAATTAGCATTGATATTTTGATAGAGAGTTGGTGAAAAATCTCATTAATCAATTCCATTTTTTCTACCTACCATAAGGTGTGCTTTATTCACAGAGAGACCAAATCTATTATCTACTTTTAGATCATTTAATGAGTTGGATCTAGTAAAGCCCGCAAAGACCTAATTTGCTTGCATGTGCATTGCGATGGAGAAACTACTCTATGTGCTATAAGATTCGATGCAAACTAATGCATCTACATAATGGAGTACTTGAGATGGACACACTACTCCTAGAGCTAACTTTGTTGAATTACTTGTTTGTCATGTTCTTTTTGGAGGTTCGTAGAGGCATTGATGTATGCCATACATCTATTATATTTGGGTATTCTCATAGTTCACATGAAGGGTAGTACATTGGGACTCATCTATGTGTTCATGGATCAAATTGACTTTCATGATGCCCATACTTGACAATGGACACGCTCTTAATGTAATTTTAATTTTTAATGACATGTGTAAACATAGAAGACTAGTTGTTTAAAATTTTTATCCACAAGATTGGGGACATTAGAGTTGTGTGGAGAAAATGATGGCATTGGTTCCATTAAAAATTTGGATGGCTAAATAGTTCATCCTTTTAGAGATCCCAGAGATTGATCATGGATGAGTATTTATTGAGTGCATGGAACACATATGTATATATGCTTTATCCTTCTAATAAGTTATGACATGATCTCTACATACAACTTTTGGTATTCCAAAATGGTAGCAACCATTTTGGAAAGAATATGGTTTGCTTGAGATCTTTTCAATTGTGATCAATATCATCGTGGAAGTATGATGTTAGCACTCCTAGGTTGGTAAAAACTAAGTTCCAATTTCCTAAATTGAAAGTTGAAACTTAAAAGTTAAGATTCTTAATTATTTTTTGCATGATTTATGTAATATGTAGAGAGAATTGGTTGTTTGTATCCTTTCACAAGAATATAATGTGAGTCACTATGAAACAAACTGAAGCACATGGGCCCTCTTTCATATAAAGAAGAGAAACATGTTGTTTACAACATAGTTTGAGTGTCTTGTCTACTACCATAACAACTTGCACCTCTTTGGAGAGTGTTGAACATACATGAGATGTGAAGCATGTCAATGTGGATGCCATGGATATTCAGAAAGTTGGATCAACTCAAAGAGGATAGAGATAATCAACTAGGAGTAGTGGCAGTGCATCCACTAGCAACACATCACATGGGAGATATACTAATGCCAATACTAGGGATGATGATGATTCTAAGAGTGATGATTTCTTGTGTGATACCATGTCAAAGTTTTAGAGTAGACATTTTTATATTCTATATTTCATGATATGTATTTACTATCGTGATACTGATTATTGACCAGTGATGACATTTGCAACTTGCGATTCGACACCTATCATTTACAAATTTTGGTTATTCATATTGATTGTTACTTGGATTTATGATTCTCTCTTCCTATTTTGATGTTCATTGTTAGGAGATGATTGATGATCATGAGTGACCAGATAGTGTATCATATTAGTATCCACTACCTAAGTAATAAATTGTAATTACTAACTTATAAGACCTAAAATTTGATTTCTAAAGTAGTAAGTATTAAAATTTGGAACTTGGAACTTGGCAATTTGCAAGGCATGCGAATTTTGATATTGTGAATTCAAATATGAAACGTTAATTTGTATGATGTATCATGTTATGCATCATGATGTTAAATGTTTAAAATCTTGACTTTGACTCTTGATTCCTTAATATATTGACCTAGTCCATCTAATTGTTCATTATGGGCATCATCAGAGATGGTGATTCCTAATAATACATGCTATAATCTATAATGTATATTTTCTATACTATGTTTTATGTTATATTCAATCATACATCACTTTATATATGTCAAAGTGTGTGTGTGTGTGTGTGTGTGTGTGTGTGTGAAAAATGAATCACTTTTGTCACAACTCTTGGCTCCAAATATTGCCCTGTTGTTGATTTGTTGCTAACTTGTCGTTCTTGTTGTTGAAAAAATGTTGCTTTCTACCTTGGTAGCTTAGAAAAAGAGAAATCAGTTTGGAGTTATTTATGAGCAGCCACAAGGGACAACACGATTCAGGCAAACTAGAGGGTCATTGCCCTTGGAGCTTCTCCTTAGGTACATACTTATTGGGCCCTTTCTCCCCTCTACTAGCCATGGAGCTATTTCACCAACCTCACCTACTCCTATCCTACACAATTTCAGCATGGAATTGATTTTTCCACACCACACACAAACTAACAAATTATTCTCTCTCTCGATTTCCCTTCCTCCAAGTTGTGGTGCTCTTTGCACAAGGTTGTCATAATAAACACTTACCATATCCCTTACTAGGTCCCTAGCCTAGTACAAAAAGTGCATGTTTTCTTTACCTATACCTAAGGGTAGACTGCCTTCCTCATAACACCTGTAAAGGTTGTCATAGAACACACATACCATATCCCTAGCCTAGTCCAAAAAGTGCATGTTGTTTTTATCTGTACTTATGGGTATGGGGCACGTTCTATGGGCATCTACTTATTGGCTTCCAGTACCAGCTACAACCCTACCTACCTACATAAAGATCAAGGTAAAGGAGACTAATCAAGACTA
The DNA here is from genome assembly GCA_020310875.1 of Ceratopteris richardii. NCBI lineage: Eukaryota > Viridiplantae > Streptophyta > Polypodiopsida > Polypodiales > Pteridaceae > Ceratopteris > Ceratopteris richardii. The sequence continues at coordinate 41,256,008 of CM035444.1, read as the reverse complement.
CTCACCATATGGTTAGATGTGTCTCTCATGTTCCACTCTCTTATTAGTAGCACCCATACCACCCTATGCAAGATGGTGGAAAGCCTCCCAATCCGGATCACCTTGCCCCCATGAGATCTTATGGATTTGTGCACGTTATTTTTCCTCATTCTTGAGGAGAGAAATGCTCCAATTACAACATTAGCACCCCCAAGATCCTTCCTGCAAACCAAAGTAAGTCATTCACAAAACATAAAAGAATGAATTTCAAACTTACTTCCTACCCATAAATCCAAAAGGGCTCACCCCAAACTTCATAGCTTTTAGCTATATGCATGGCCATCACCACAAACATTAGCATATGTGACATCTCTTGCATATTATGCAAAAAATCCATTGAAAATCTTGATTGCACACTCTTAATCACAATGACAATCAATAGCCACTACTCATAAACATACATCCACATAAATGGGCTATAATTTGTAGCCATATGCTTACCACTATTATAATCAAACACAATATGTGGAAGATAGCACTCCGAATGAGACTCATAGTAGGAGACATGCACATATCATACTCCTCATGGTTTTAATTGTGCACCCATTCATCTTTAGATCATAAAAGGACAACATGCACAAACACGTCTCCTACTATTAGAAGATTGTCTTTCAGAAGTTGCTAATGAATTTCCTATCCCAATCATCAATAATCTCCTTGGGAATTTCCTATAATGTATACAGATGTTCCATGAAGATTTGAGTTACCTCATGACTCTTCATAATGGAATACATTTTTAAACTTATCTATCTTTGTATGACGACCAATGATGGTCAAAATGGAATCATGATCGTAATGGGTCCGAAATAAACATGTCACAAATTCCATAGAAATGGAGGTCCATTTTCTATCAAGAATTTGTAACAAATGTAGTAGCCCTTCAAAATGCAAGCACTCAAGTATATTAAGTTAGCAACACAAATAGCTCTCAACAAAGGCTCTCATATGCAACTAATTGAATTACCAAACGATCAATCCCAAGGTTCAATGAATGCGAGGTGCAAAGAACAAGGTGCTTCACGGGACTCCTACAAAATCTACTGGTGAATGGAGTCATCTTGGAGCACAAACACAAACTTACAATCTACCACTACTGAGAGGAGGTGTTCTCTACCTCCCAAACAACTTCTTATATAGCCTTAAGATAGGGAATAAGTGATAAATAAGGATTAAGCCTAAATGGTCAAGTGTGTCATGTGTCCCAGTTCTCTTTATTCCATTAGTGATAAATCTATGATGTGTTCCAATCTACTCGAGTTACCTCAAGTTGAATGCTTCTAAAAAGTTCTAGAAGGTTGTTGAAAAAATATACACCCATGTTCCCATGAAGATACCCAAACCTCCACCACATCCGTTATAGAGTTTAACCACTAGGTCAAGCTCTTAGGTTATCTAATCCCATGGAGAACTTGAAACTTGACTTGACTTTTTTGCTAGGTCAATTCACTTTCTAACATTAGTCCTCCCTCAAAAAACATTTTTGTGCTTTTTCAATTGGGTTATATAAGGACACTCCCTTGAGCCCCATGACACATCCTATAGAGCATGGACATGACCTCTTCATTAATTCGTTGCCTCTTTCAATTAAGGATCCTATCCTTTAAAAAAAAAAGAGAAATCTTTTATAAAAAGTGCGGATCCCCACCCATACCACTTTTTCTTTTGTCCCATTGTACTTTAAACTAGGTATTTGTGTACATGATGTACCTTTGTCAAATGCATAGTTTACTTTTCATAATAGAGCAAAAGAATGGATGGATTCTCTTATCCGATGGTACCAAGTTATTAGGTAGTGTTTAGCCAAATACTCTAGGAGATTATGTGTGTTAAGATTCTTCAAAGCTACTTTCATGGTACAGAGGATCATCCAACCATGGATATAACTTTTGATAACTTCTTGTCTTGGGCTTCAAGCATTACAACCAAATTTTTGAAAACTTAATTGGATTCAAAATAAGATTTACCTATCGTAGTCCTTTAACAAAAGTTTAGACCATTCAATAGGTTTTAGTTTAGTCCACATAGTCAAAAAGTACTCTCCTTGAATTAGTCTAGGCTTTGAAATTTTGTCTTCCAAGAATTTGTTTAACCCCTTTGTATTAGACCGTCCTCCCATGGATGTCTTATATAATCTTTGCTAACTTGATGTCCAACCGATCTCTTATATCCCCAATGATGACTAAGAAGACTCTCTCTCTTCGATTATCACTATACCCAAATGGATACTTATATACTCAATACATATTCTTGATGGATAATTCTATGAACTTTGGAGCCTTAGTTGACTTGCAAGAGGAAATAAAGCAATCTATCTTGACAAAACCATTTCTTTAGAACTCCCAAACATATCCTTAACTTTTATGGATCCATGAAAGATTAGTTCTAAAGACAATAGAGATGTTTTCCATCTCACATGGGAATCTCTAGTAGACTTTATAGACTACTTCTCCAAAGATTCTCCACATTTGGCTTGGACACTTAGCCTTGGTGTACACCAATTAACCAAAGATTTTATATTTGTTAGTTCCAAAATTTTATGACATTCAAAATGTCCAGCCTTGGATAGCTTGACATGCATTTCAAATCTTCCAAGGAACTTTACTTTGTATTCATATTTCTTGGACTAATAATCTTCTTATATTTCCATGCTTGAATATTTTGTGAATCATTACATGAAAGATTCAAAGATGATATTTCTATATTTCATTTGTCCAAACCTACATAATAGATAAACCATATTTTCTTTGTCTTTATCCAAATCATAAGCTTAGTGAAAATTGAAACTTTCACTCCTAACATGTAACTCTGACATTCTTCCATTTATCCTTTTGAATTTGTATATAAACTCTTACAGGGTTTATCCTACCCTTAATCTTGGATAAAAGTTCACAAAACCTATACAAATAAATATAAGAACAAATCTTCCCTCATTGGAGCACAAGTTCAATTCTTAAGGAGATACCTCTTCCAAAGCATTTCCTTACAGAATGCTTAGAATGGATGATGATTCATTTTCTTCTTCACCATTGAAGAAGAGTATTCAAAAGGATTTAGTTTCCATTGTCCCATACTAGTGGATCCTTCCTCGAATCCATAGAGATACATCTCACAAAAACATGTTTTGACATACCATCCACCTTCTCATCCTCTTGATTTTTAATCATTCCTAATGATCATTTTTCCATTTCTTAACTTGATACTTCCACTTTTAAGAGCAAGAAATAATGTGTTCAATTCTTTATTGCACACCGACTAGTTCCTTTGAACTTGATTTAGAATTTCAACTTTTGAAAGCTTTTGACTGAATATTTTTTCTATATGGATTTAATGCAATGATTGCTTTGATCAAACCATAAAGGTCCACTTGAAGGAATTGGGCCAATACTCCCCCTCTAAATAAAAGTTCATAGCTTTCAACCACTTAATGAGGGAAACTATAGACTTGAGCTTATATTTCAAGTTCTTGGTTGGATCTAGTTCAATATTTCTCTTTTGAGGTTGTATAAATAAAAGTACTCAATAAGTTGGGCTAAGAATCCACATTTGAATTCATCAAACTTCAATTTGATTTCCAAATTTCTTAGAGTATCTCCAAAAGGTATTCTCGAACTCAAATATTTTTTCCATATGATGAGAATAGTTTTTGTATGGGATTAGCTATTTTGCATCTTTCTCTTATTAAAATCATGACAAGCAGTTCAAAGGAGTACCCAAAACATCATGTTTTAGATTTCCCACTTTCTAAGATATCAAGATCATAGCTCCCTCAAGACGTTTTCATTTTGGAACTATTTTATGGTTAGCAAAATGATTTGAAATCCAAGTATTTCTTAAGTTTGTGACTATATATTTCATGCTTCTTCTGTTTCTAAAAATCTCTTATCCTAGAAACATCTAATAGACTTTATTCTTTACAAGCCTAAGAAGATCTTTCCAAGAATCATGTTCCATGAATTGCTTCTTTGAGGGGGATATAATCACCTTGCATTTGCTTCCAGCATGAGAATCCAATTCCCTCAAAGTACCTATAATTTTGTACTAAGAATCGCCAAAATATTATGGTAGCATTCTTCATAAGTAAAAACCTTGAATTTTCTTCCATCACACTTTGATATTTTTTAATATCTCACCGTCTTAAGGAAACAAAGTACTTAAGAATTGACACTAACTACCCTTATTTCATGGATCTCATGTCTTCATATGCACATGCATACTTCTTGAATGGGATTATGTATAGGGATATCGTTGATTGTATTCTATACTTATATTACCTATACAACAAGCATCATTAGTCATCCTTTGAAGCATGAAATTTTAGCTCTTTCTTATACTTATAACAACCATTTCTTAATATGCTTCTCCAAGTACCATACCATATGTTACATCAATACTTCCCTTATTCAATGTGTTGATGAAAGTCCATTAGTCTATGGCCTCTTCATTGTTTGTACATCCAAGTTTCCTTGGTTCTTTGATTGATCATCTTCAACAATGAAGTTACCTATGAGTACTTAAGATCACCAAGAAGTTCTCCAATGCTCCTATCCACATGAAATACCTATAAATCCTGATAGAGAATTCTTGTATATACAACAATGTTAATTGCAATGTCCTCCATAAGAGTGCCCAAAGATGACAACTTCCTCTTCTTTCTCTTCTGTTAAGAACTAATGCGACAACAATAGTCAATCTGATGAAAATCAAAGCATCTCTCTTGTTGTTGATCTTCAATGCATACAATCCTTCAACCATCATTGGAGAATCCTACCTTCCATGGTACTCTATGACTAAGAATCTATAGTCAATGTTCCTAATCATCTCATCTTCCTTAGGGTACCATGGTAGGGAGTTCCCTACTTCACTAGCTACCTTGAGAAATTATGTAAGCACTATCATAGTTCTTGGCATACCTATAGATGTTGTCAATGAAGCAACAAGGTTTCACACTACCTCATGTTTTTTTTTTAATATTTAAAGGAAGTTCAATCATTGAGATCTGCTCTTTTGGATTAGCTTGAATTAATTTGAAAGTACAATGAAAGGTGGGGATGGCACACTTGGGGGACCCTTTTATCTCACAAAATAGGGATTACATGCATAACAACTACTAGGATGGAGAGTCTGAAGGTCTTCTAAGTAGACATTGAGAAGGGATGGACCTAAAGCCAAACAAGATAACTAGTTTAAATTGGGTAGCCCAAAGGTCCAATGATCCCCCAAAAGGGTGAACATCTCACCACCAAGTGATAAGGGATATCCGATTGTAACATAGAGGGCTTGAACCCCCACCCCCATTCTTGAGAGACAAAGCGCCCAACTAACTAAGCTAACATGGGGGAAAACACTACCTCATTCTTATACTTCAATTCTTAACCCAAATAAATAGAGCATGCAAATAATTCTCCATGACTTATCAAGGTCCTTATCATTCTCGACTAAGTCCTTTAAATTTTGCAAGTATGCATCCAAGGACCTCCTCCCCAGTTGCATCGAAAGAGCTTCTAGAAGATCTCTGTTCGATTGGCCTATGCAAACCGATTTTGAAAGACGAGTCAAAAATCAATCCATGTGGAAGGTTATGCAAGAGCTCAAACCACCAAGAATAAGTGTGGTTTCAGATAAAGGCAATAGAACATACATGAAAAATCTTGAAAATCTAGAGTAGGCAAGAGCCACCACCCATTTATTCACACATAAAATGGAATGTTTAGAAATTAATTGATGTACTATTGCCTTGTTTGAATGCATAAAAGCTAAAAAACGTTGTAAGGTTACCAAAATTGCCCACAAGCCTTGTGGCCCTTGTGGGATGGAAGGGTTTAGATCTTCTCATTCTTTTGTTCTTCCCCTATTAGGTGACTCCCAGAGGCTCATGCTTAGTTTGCTCCCTATGGAAGAGTTGGAACAAGGTGAAATAGTTTATCAAGATCAATGAAGATTGGAAATGGGCTTCCAGTATAAGACAAAATGATTCAATTTGGTTCCCTATGAAGGGCATCAGAGGTGTTGAACCTTGGAAGCTCCTAAAAGCTAGGAAGCTTTGGAACAAAGGTTTTCGTTCGTGGAAACACCTTTGGAATCAAGAAACATACCAATGGATTAGATTTGAGGACATTGACGTAGCTAAGAGAGTGGACTACGAAGAATGATGCTTGTTATGAAGGAGATTCATTGCTTGGGAGGGCTCAAGGACTTGCCTCCTCATTGGGAATGACTCCCCTCACCTTGAGGGTCTTAGATGGCACAATGGCAATGGTCTTGATAAAATTCGGAGATTTAAGAAGAATGTGGATTTTCATGTCACGCTTAATAGGAGATGGTGTCTAGATTGGTCAAGTTTTAGGTGTGATCTCAAGTTCGAGTCCCTTTAGCATCCCCTCATCGAGGTTAAAAAATCAGCTCTTATGTGGCAAATCCTCCATCAAGGAATTTGAACCAATGTAAAAGCTAAGAAGAGCCCTTCCTTAGTGTAAGAGATGCCTTCATGGCAACGAGAACTTGGGATGCCTCTTCTTTTCATGCCCCAATTCAATGTCGGTCTTGCGAGCCCCTGGGAGAATCATGTTGCTACATGGATAAATCAACTGGAAGCAAGCTCTATTGGGTGAAGCCATTGATTAGTCCTCAACACTATTGAATGCTATAAGAGGTGAGAGCCTCTCGAAGATCTGGAAAAAGAGATGTGCCGCCCATTTTGGTAGCCCTCCTAAAGAATGGTCAATCAAAAAATTGCTTTTTCTTTTAGGCAAAAGAATTTTCAATTGTAAGAAGGCCTCCCCTTTCAGATATCATAAAGTGTTTTTCCTCGAGAGCAACAATATTAAAAGCAAGTGGGCCCTCCATGAGAGAGACAAAAAGGTTAGCAATCTTTTTTTTTTTAAATGGAGATTCAGCCGAGGCCTACTCCTCCAGGCTTTAACTTTGAAATTGCAACTGTACAAGGAAGGGCATAGTACCCATGGGACCCCCCTTATCCCACAAGAACAGGGGTTTACATAGCTTGGTTAGACTACGATCACAATCTTCTTTGTAATGTCTTCTAGCAAGTTTAATACAACCCTTGCTTTGTGGGATTTGGGGAGTCCCATGGTTACTATGTAAATTTACTTATAGAGTTATTCTTTCTATTAATTAAAGTTTGAGAGAGTAAACTATTGCCGAACTTCCTTTTGGAAAAAAAAAAGTTTAGCAAACATGCAGTGGCGGGAGAGGGCGAATCGGTGCTTACTCACTGAAGTGTTCCGTGAGCTGGCATAGGAATGATCAATGCCTGCCCTTTGTGTGAATAGATAGAGCCACGCTGACAGATCACTGAAACAACTGCCTCCAGGCTCCGCCCTATCTGATAGAGGTAGCACATGGAAGTGTTTTCGGGTGGCCGGAGATCACTTTTTAGGTCACCCGAAAAGTGTATTAAAAGCACATGGTTGTCCGGTGACCGGACTTTGGGTGGTCGAAGAAAGATTTCAGGTCACCAGAGTTAGGAGCACATGGATGTATGGTGACCAAATTTCGGTTGGTTAAATTTGAAATGATGGCACATCAATATTTAACCAAGTGAATGAGGACCTAAGAAAATTATTGAAATCATTTATAAATAATTAAAATCATATATAAATTTTAATCATATATATATATATATATATATATATATATATATATATATGATTAAAATCGCATATAAATCTATAATATTTTATCTTTCAGAAACGTTGTATGAAGAATTTTGGTGCCGCACAGCCGTGATGTTTCCGAAAACCATGGTTAAATATAAATTTAAAATGAATAAAATGTACAAGTTTTGGATTTTTAACGCTGTTCTGGATTTTTCACGCTGTTCATGCCGTCATGTTCTTGGATTTTTCAGGCTGTTCTAACTTTGAGAATAAAAAAATATAATATAATAATATGGCTGGATATCAGGTCACCCGAACGGACTGGTGCTAACGGATTGGTGTCCGTTGAGCTGACCTGATTTCGGTCACCCAAAAAGTGTCAAATCTAGCCGAAGTCCGATGAAATTTACTCATTGTGCGAGGGGTATGAAAGCCGCCTAAGTCTTATTCTTCAACGAAATTTGAAGTCATTGATCTTCTAGGCATCGGTCATCCGATACATGTCAAAGAAGATTGTCCATCTTGCCAATCAAGAATCAACTGCACTCTTTCCTTGAAGGGTTCAGTGAAGTTGGAATGGCAATGTCACCATGGCTAGAAGCAAGTTCATGACATGGGCAACCCTAAGCAGTATGAGCTCCTTCCTCATCTCTGTGAATTGCTGCTATAATATTGTCAAGAGAGGCACATGCTTAGATGGTACTTCAAATCCTTCGAGGCATAGCCCATCCATGCTGGTAGGTACGAGAGGAGAAGAGATTTTCTCCATTGCTTGGTATTGCTCCTCCAGTTTGCAGGGCTGAGATTGCCTTTGCTGAGCGGGTATCTCCCTCTCCATCGCCGTAAAGTTGGACAGCGTTGAAGCTCCTTCAGGCAAGAAAAGGTGAGGGTGAAATCTTCTCTTGGGCTGCTCCTCAGGTCTTGAGAGTGCAATGTTCTCAAGTATGACCCAATTTATATTTTTTATAGAAGAATGTTACATAAATAGTAAATCATGTCCCCAAGACATTTTTGACAACTTGTGGCAACTTCCATTATTTTCAGCGCGCCCTCTGAAAAAAATAGGGCGTTAGTAAATCTAGCCAAAACTGAATTTCCAGCCCTCAGCCCTCATGGAGGGATTACAACCTAAACCTCAACTCAATCGGTCCAGGAAATCAGTAATAATTTTAGATGGCTGCCGAAAAGGGGAATTTTTGTTTACTTAACTGCACACCAAAATTTTCTACCTAACAGCTGAAATTATTCCTTTTTTCTATTAGTAAGAGCAAAGCCCTGCATTTTTCTTTTGGGGGGCACCACCCTCTTGGCACAACCATCTGGGCTGCCAATCTGAGGAACAACCTCCCTCTAGAGGGCCCTTTGGGGCTGACCTTGGATGCCATTGGACTCCCTTGAGCACCACTCCTAAGGCTGCCCCTCCAGGCAGCCTTTGAGGCACCACCCTTGGGATGCTCCTTTGGGGTGACCCTTGGGCAAGCCCCTCGGCTGCTTTAGCAGGGTAGTTTGGGGGCTGCCTCGGAACCTCTTTGGAGTTATCCCATGCAGCCTGGCACTCCTTTTTCCAGCCCGTCATGCAGAAGACAAATTTCAGCCACCTGTAAACTAGTTCCTGTGGGAGTTTTTAAAGAAAAAATGGATCTGCCAGCTTATTTTCTTTGCTATCCAGCTTTTGGACAGACTATCCGAAGGGGATGATGATCCCCCTCATCATTCTCCTTCTCCACATGGTTGGGGCAGGCAGGCAACCTGTCGCATGCCCTTTCCCTCCCTAGGAAATCCATGTGCACCTTGCATCTCTTGGGAAGAGAGGCAAACGCAAGGACCATCCTCAACCCATGCCTTGGGAGGCATATAGCACGAGCCTACCACCATCCTACATGAAAATGTAGGCAAAGGGCGTACTTGATTTTTCAACACGTGCTTGCATGTGCCTCCCACACTCTCCTCTCCTTCTGGACATGTCCCATACAACGCCTTACAAGAGGGTAGAGAGCATGTCAGGCTGGACCATCCTGATCCATGAGCTCAAGTGGATTTGTGCATGTCAACTTGCCTAGACTACAAGCAAAGAGTTTGCTTTGATACCAATTTTAGCACCCCACCAAGATCCTTCCGGGTAACAAGACAAGATACAAGCCATACACACAAATATGTGGGTGTGGTGATGTGGGGCACAAGCTCTTCCGGTGATACAAGCCATACTCACAAATGTATGAGTATGGCTTGTATCACCGGAAGAGCTGGTGCCCCACATCACCACACCCACACCAGTACAGGTGTACATGACTCCACCATAAGGGAGCGTCTATGTACACAAGGAAATCCACAAATGATTCAATGAGTCCTATTTATAGGGCTTGCTTAAGGAGGTAAGCTAGTTCATCCGGCTGTCTTCTCCCATTTGGCTGGACACATAATTGAAGGCACCCATCTAGGTGTCCTAAGGAAATGGGGACATAATAATCGTAGGAAAGTTTTTCACTAACACAAATTAGGTTTGGGGTAGGGCAAGGTAGATACATGCTGGGCACCTTTGTCTCATCCTTGTATGTATTGCACCTCACCCTAGTTAACCGATATCTCTACTAAATCTTACATAGAAGCTTGCACTAAAAGGTATCCATTGAGATGCATATAGTGCACCAATGAGGGCTATGCAACAGATATGTGCATAGGTACCATCTTTGAAGTTTGTACTAGAGTCCTAAAAGTGGATAGTTAGCAATACTAGAGACTCCTTGACCCCCATAGGGTAACAATGCCTTTTCAATCGTCATTTGTCAAGTCACAATGATAGCATAAGTTACATTGATTAGTTCTATTGTGAGGAGTCATGAGCTCCGCTCATCTTCTCGTAGAACTATTGCATACATTGTATGCCCTACCCAAGAGGAGCTCTTGGTGTTCTAGCAACTCTTGGTACTTGGTTTCCTATTGGAGACCTATCTATACATGCGACCCTAAGACATTTTTGAGATCATAGAATAGATCGGGTACATGTTTGAGACCATGGAGAATATCTTGAGTGACAAGATCTTGTGATTCTTGGAGGCTGAATGATCCTATTATACATCAGGATCGTATGCTTCTTCAAGACCAAGGAATCATAGATGGCATAGCCATCAAGATACTAATGTAGAAGTAGCCAATTAGGGGCCAAATTTTATTAAGGGCGTTTCCCATGATGGTTGCCCTCTTTGGCCCTTACTTTTGGTGGTGGCTCGTAGGCATTTTTGTTGTTGTGCCTACAATTGGTGTATATGACCCATATCTCTTGTATAAGGTGCAATGGGGCGAGTGACCTTCCCCACTTGCACTATGCCTATGATAGTACTCGACATTGGCTATTGATATACCATTCCCAACAACTATTGTTGGACTCAAGGGTGGGCATCCATTATCTGTAGCCAAAGGAGATTTGAGGCTTGAATGATATCACCCACTATGTTTTGCTTGAGCCCGATTGGCTCTGAACCAAAGCTATGTGGTCAAGTAGAAGCATCGGCCTAGGTGTGTTCTTACTTGGGAGTTAGTCAAGTTGTTGAGGAGTCGGTTACCCAGGTCTTACTATGAACGAAATTGTCGAGGATAGAAAGAACATAAAGGGGAAAGTATTATGTCCCCAAAACCAAAAGACATCTGGATGGGTGCCTATGGTTAAAGTGTCCAACCCACGTGAATTCGCCACCTCCTTAAGTGAGTCTATAGAATAAGGCCCGTAAGCTTATTTGTTAGCCATTCCTCATAAGAGGCACTTGGACGGGCTCTTGGATGGGCCCTTGCTGGAGTCACTCTACACTTGTTCTACTATGCATATAGTGGTATGGGATGTTGGCCTTTGTGGTGGATGCCACCTGATGAGCTCCAAGCTCCCGAGATTGGGGTTGAACCCATTTGACTCTATGATTGAGAGGTGAGTATGATGTCTACCCTTTATGCTTGTGAGTATGGATTGTGTCTTGTATTGTTAGCAAGGAGGATCTTGGCGTGGAAGTAACACATGCTTACAATCTAGAGTTGTGGGGTCCATTTGTCTAGTTCAATCATGTCATCTGTACCTACAATCCTTGTGAGGTCCTTTTTTTCTATCTATTGAATTGTGTGGACCACCTTTATACTATTGTAATCTTGTAATAATCTTGTGTGAGAAGATGTGAGGTTGTCTAATGTTCCCATAACGGTAGTAAGGCTCACACTATGTATATAATTTATATTATAAACTATTGTCAATATAGCAAACAATATATGGATTCATGGTGCATTCAATTGAATGTCACACTTTATATGCTAGGATCCAAAATATCACAAAAGAACCATATCCTTTGTTGAATAAATCACTTTATTGCAACTTCTAACTCCAAACACTATATAATGGACATGTTGCCAAATCGTTGCTTTTCCCATTCAGAAAACATTGCTAACAAACTGTTGGAGTTAGACGTCTGCGGAAGCACGCGAACAGCACAAGGAAGAAGAAGCTTGGAGCAAAACACACAATGTTGAATGTATTACTAGAGAATGTACAAAGATAAGTAGCCCATTAGGGCAATAGGCGTATATACAAGCCCGGGGAAAAAACCCTCCTAAAGAGGGATTAAAGTGCCCCGGCGGTCCTAGAGTGTTCACACACATCACTACCTAAATATATCAACAAATCCCCCCTGGGAGTGATGCGATGAACAAGTAGCTGGCACTCATGTACAAGGAAGTGCCAAGCTATGTGGAAATCACTCCACAAAAGGAAGTAAGCCCAAAGCTTTGCGGAAAGCTTCAAACTTCTCCCTGGGCAGAGCCTTCGTGAAAAGGTCTGCAATGTTCTCCTGCGTGGGCACATATGCCAAGTTGATCTCCCCAACAGAGAACCTCTCCCTAACATAATGATAATGCACCTCAATGTGCTTAGTGCGAGCATGGAACACAAGGTTCCTCGCAACTTCCAATGCACTCTGACTGTCAGTGAAGATGGTGGTGGCAGAAGACTTATCAACACCCAAATCAGCCATAAGGCGTCTGAGCCACACACACTCAACAGTAGCTGTGAAAGCTTCCCTATACTCAGCCTCACAACTGGAAGTGGCCACAGTAGGCTGCTTCTTGCTCAACCAAGATATACATGAGCTACCAAGCATGAAGCAAAAGCCACTAGTGGACACATGAGTGTCATAGCACCCAGCCCAGTTTGAGTCAGAAAAAGCATGCAAATCTGGCGGTAGTGATCCCCCCTTGGGATAAAACAACTCAAGTAGCCGAGTACCACTCAAGTAGCGAAAGATGCGCTTAACCGCCTGCCAATGCTTGACACCTGGGCAATGCATAAACCTTCTGATCTGTGAGACAACAAACTCAATATCTGGCCTAGTAATGCATAAGTAAATCAGGCATCCAACAGCCTGCTGATAGAGGACAACATCAAATGCATCTCCAGCATCATGAAGACTCAATCATAAACCTGTCTCCATAGGAGTGGCAATAGGCTTACAGTCTTCAAGGCCAAAACGCCTCAATAATATGTCAATATATTTCGTTTGACACAAAGCCATTCCACCATAACTTGCATAAACTGAATGCCCAAATAGTGATGCAAATACCCCAAATCAGACATCTCAAATGAGGCATGTAAATCAACCTTAAAATCAGGAATATGCTTCTCAATAGGACTAGTGAGCAGCATGTCGTCAACATAGACAACAATGATCAGAAGCACATCATTAACACGCTTGACATATAAAGTGCTTTCAGTTGGATTGTTCTCAAAACCATATACAATCAGATAAGCATGTATCTTCTCATGCCAAGCACGTGGTGCTTGCTTTAAACCATATAATGCCTTCTTTAACCTGCACACCTGGTTTTCATGCCCTTTCTGCACAAAGCCACGGGGCTGAAAAACGTACACTTCTTCATGCAAGTCACCATTCAGAAATGCAGTTTTAATATCCAATGGATGTACATTCCAACCATGAGCTGCAAGTGCACAAATGCTCCGAACAGTAGTCATATGGCATGTAGGTGCAAAGGTCTCATCAAAATCAATGCGTCTTTCATGTGCATAACCCTTTGCAACAAGCCTAGCCTTATACCTGTCAACTCTACCATCAGGTTTACGCTTCAGCTTGTATAACCACTTAGTGCCAATGGCCTTCTTGCTAGGAGGCAAGTCACATAAAGACCAAGTACCATTCTTCATTATTGCATCATATTCAGATTGCATAGCAGCTATCCAATTTTCTGAATTTTGTGCTTTATCAAACGAAACATGCTCATTCTCATCACAGAGACTAGATGCAGCCATAGCATAGCAATCTGATGCAAAAGAGGCACTAAGAGAGCCTCATCGAGTACGATATGACAGAGATGCATCTAATTTGCTGTTGGTATCAGAGCCTCGCAGCCATAGCATAGCACCCCGGGCTCGCTCGGCGACTCGCACCAGCTCGTCGGTAGGGTGACTTGCTTGAGAGTTGTTCCTTTGCTAGAAAGCAGAAAATCACTTGTGGAATGAAAGACTTGCTTGCATTAGAAAGAAAACGTTTACAGAAAGAAAAGCCGTAGCCGACCAGCGTTGAGCGTCGCGGGCAAACGCGTTACAGTGAGCCGGCCCGCGTTAAGCGTCGCAGGCAAACGCGTAAAACAGCCCCTCGATGGCACAATGGCACTTTCGAGAGGTGCGTGCGGAGGGGACTAGCACGAAGGCTACCGTACGTTGATCGCAAGGGTCGTTAGAAGGTCGCATGAACTCTTGGTCTCGGAGGCTCACTATGTTCCCCTATAAGTACTTGTAATGTGGCGCCTGTCGGCACACTCCCTAAGCACCAAAAGAGGCTAGATAGAAATAGAAGGGGGGGGGGAGGGCTCTTGCCCACAAGTTGTCACATATTCTCCCCCCCTTTGAAGAGCTTTGCGTCCTCGTAAAGCTATGGTATCCTAGCTTGGGATGTCAAAGGATGAGTCGTTTGAAACGCCTCACTAAGTGGTTGGGCTTGTTTTTACTTACCCATGTGGCTTCTTTGAGAGGTCTTCCATTCCACTTGACTAGAAATTGAGTGCTTTTCTCTTTAAGGAACTCGACTAGAGATGATCCACGAGATCCCACAATCTGGGATCGTTAGTATGAAACAAGATATCAGGATTACAAGAACTCCCTTCAAGAAGATGAACTAGATACAAGAATGAACTTGACAAGATTTTGTACTACGATATTACAATAGGACACAGTAGGATGTCCAGGATACTAAACTAGACAAGGCTAGAACAAGGCACATGACTAGAACTTGAACAGGAACTTGGAAAGTACTTACTTGGAGATCGTGACTCCTTGAGCTCCCAAGACTAGCATTGGCAAGACTGAGGATATATGTGGTCAAGCCCTCCTTATATAGGTGTTCAAGGGCGGTTAGCAAAGGCGGTTACGACTTGATGATGTCGTTGATGATGTCAGCAATCCGAATTGGATCTCCAGATGTCAGAATTTAGCAAGTAGATAGTCGATATTAGGGTTTTGGCATGTTTTGGACGCAATTGAAGCATTGGTTTCTCCAAATTCTGAACCAATCATGAGATATAGAAGTCACATGGAATCTGAGGTTGAGGGTGGTTTCCTTGTCCATGACATCACCTCCTCCTCAAGCGACGAGCCATGAGGGGAGGTCATGTTCTTTGGTCTCGACTTCATTGGATTTTTCTTATGGAATTCTCGAACCTTGATTGGTGCTCTCTGAAGGTTTTTTGCAGGTTCCCAAGTACGATCGTTGATGTCATATCCTTTCCAATGAACAAGGTACTCCAATCTTCCTGGGGATATTTTTGAATTTAGGACATGCTTGACTTCGAATTCTTCATAATCATCAATCTCGATAGGTGGTGAAGGATTGGGTCTTTCCGCCCTCAATGGTGAACAGAGTGTGGACGGAGTCCCAAAGTGGGAGAAAGTGCCCCTCTGAGGAGGCCCCAAGGTACCTCAAAGTCCCCCCAAGGTGCCCACTCAAAGAAGGATAGGGTCATTGTTCTTCGGTTTTATGAGAACCTCAACAAAGGCTACAAGCAATAAAGAAATGCTATTGACATCTTAAATGGTTTGTTTAGGGGAATTTTGAGTCATGCTCCATATGCATGATAAAATAAAAAATTGCTCTAATACTTGCCATTGTCCATCTCCTTGTATTTGTGCAAGAAGATATGCCTACTTTACTACTAGAATAACCACAAGTGCACAATATGTTCAAGTCTTGACTAACCCAAGTTGCAATCAAATCCCATCATCAGATTCTTTGCTTTTGATTTCAATAATGGTTGGGAAATGTGCAAGCTCAACCTAATCACATGAGGCAAGTAGTGGCATGAACTCAAGTACTTTGCAATTGATGAGCCAAAAGACGAGTGTAATGTATCCTTTGCAATTTTTGCAAACTAGATAAGGGTCATCCCAATATCTTTGCAGATGGAGATAGTGGTTCCCTAGGGGAAGTGGGAATGCCAATATTTCTTCATCTTGCCCACCTTATTGATTTCATTGAATTTGGTCATCCTAATATCTTTGCAGATGGAGATAGTGGTTCCCTAGGGGAAGTGGAAATGTCAATATTTCTTCATCTTGCCCAGCTTATTGATTTCATTGAATTTGGTTATTGCCTTGTTTGCGTCCATTTTGAGGGGGCTTGTATCATGACCAGCTCATGGAGGAAGTTCTTCATGAAATGCCCTTGCGTTCAATAATGCATGCACATCCTCCTACATTGAGTGGGCTTTGTTTTTCAATCTCCTTTTAGGAACCCATGTAAGTGGTCCATACCAGCCAATGTTTCAAATCCTGAACATCGACTAGTGTTATCATGAAAATATATTTTGGCCAATGACCTACTTGTTGCAACAACCACTATTCATCCCATAATTGGAATGGCGTATTCTCCGGAATGATCTATCATGTGAAGGTATATTTTTAAAGTCATCTCATAAGGACCAAGCTCATTCATGTTATTCCACAAGATACAATGTCATCACATCTTCTTGAAAGAACATCCCAAAAATGCAAGTCTAATTTTTTTTTTTTTAATAAAGACTTCAAATACATCTCTAAAACACCAATCGATTTATGTACCTTAAATGAATTACATCCTCTCAATATTTATTAAGCATATTTCGTTGAAGTGATTGAAGGAGTGTCAATTATCATTATCATCGTCCTCCAACTTATGTGCCCAACTTCCAATGTGTGCAAGAGGTTCCACATTGTTTTTCCTTATTGTCTTATTTCCCTCGGGGGTTCAAAAGTTGTTTCTCAATAGCACCAATCAGTTGCAAAAGGGATACCTTCAAACAACTATGTCTATTCTCTTGGTATGAGGAGTGTTCCCCATGCATGTGATTGGACATGGTGGCTCACTTGTTTAATGAAGAGTTGAGGGCTTGCTCCTCAAATCAATATTTGAGACTGGCAATCTCAAGTGACAACCTTTAACACTTTTCTTTACATACTTCATTTTCTATTTCCTTATTATATAAGTGGTAGTACCAGCAGACTTTGCAATAATGCCCTCTATGATCAGGAACCATAAGAGACAATTGAAAAAAATTCTGATCTCGTTGCTCTATCTGATATCATTAGATTCAGAATTCTGAAAACAAAAAGCCACTTGATATTACATATCTAAGACATTGAAACACCTATACTAACCCCTCCAAATCAACATCCTAAAGGTTTGACCATCCACCCCCTCTTTTCTTACTTCAGGTGGCATATGTCTTCTTTATAGATCAATACGTACAGAGAACTACATCCCTGGGATCTCTAATAGACTTTTGAGCATTATTTTCAAGGTCTTGAGGGTTACATAAAGTAAATTCTGTACACTCTTAACCTATCATCCAGAAGGGACAAATTTTATTGATACATGCAAACCTCTCTCATGTGCAAACTTGGCTTTCTTATTGTGGCCTGTGTATGTTATGATACAAGTCTTTGAGTTGTCCCACCATCTTCATGACCTAGAATAGTTCCCACCTTTTGTAGATGTATGCTTGGCTTTGTTTGTTAACTACTGTCAAAAGCACAATTTGGGTATTCATCCTTGTAGAGTATGATGTTGAAATCAGTTCAATTTCGTCTGTAAACCCTGTGAAATTAATACCAATCACTGACCCGTACCCAGATTGTTTCAGATACTACAATATCCAAGATATCCTTTTCAGATACTACGATATCCAAGATATCCTTTCCCATCCAATGCAGGGGGGGCATGTTCTGAAGAGACTTTGGGTCTTCTGAAAGAGGATTTCCCTCTATCAGACTGTTCTCATTCAAACTGCCACAAAGAACCCCAGCAGAACAAGATTCAAATACCAATCTCCATAGTAGAAGGCATTCACATTCAGGCGTCGTGACCATCAGAGATGGTTCATTTTAGTGGGGGAATGATGTCCCTACTCATGGGCTCTGTTCCAAATGAAGACTGTTCACTGAGTAGAACATCAAACCTTCCATCTTCATAACAAGAAGATATTTGAGCCTTGTAGTGAAAGAGCATAAATCTTTCTACAATAGACTGATAAAAGCCCCTCAGTTAAACATTGCTGCCCATAGTGAAAGAGCATAAATCTTTCTACGATAGACTGATAAAAGCCCCTCAGTTAAACATTGCTGTCCATAAATATGCCAAAATGCACTTGCTCATTCTGAGCAAGCAAGAAACATTCAGAAACTTTACAAAAATCTCTTTTTTCCTGTTTGAACTTTGTCTTTATTCTATTTAGGCCTGCATCTCCTCTCCTAGAGACACTGAAAAATCCTTCTGATTTGTATGTACATGTTCAGGGGCTTCGTGCCAACCCTCCAATATCTATGCTCTGAACAAGAACTTAGCAATCTAAACCATGTCAAAAACCTTGGTTGAAAGGTTCCTCCCGAAAATGGAAAAACCCTTATCTAACTCACCCACATGTCTCAACAGATTAGCTATGCAAGCTTGGTGCTCAAAACTTGGAGCAATACCGTACTCTTCACTAATGGCAGAAAAATATGTTTGGCTTTTGTGAAAAAGACCTCTGAGACAGCAAGCATTAAGAACAGCAATGAATGTAATTGGGTTAGGATTTATTCCTTGTCCTATCATTTCATTGAACGTAGCAAAAACCTCCTCACTTAACCCACTCAAAGTATAGCCCATCATTAGTGTGGTCCAAGAGATGACATCTCTCCTAGAAAGCTTGTTGAATATGTCCCTTGCCCTATACATGCAGCCAGATTTCACATACATGTCGATAAGTGTATTTCCAACACGAAAATTTTGCATAAAATTGCGTCTCTCAATTTCGACATGCATTTCTTCACCTTGATCAAAAGCACCTATGCTAGTACATGCTTTCAAAGCACAAACAAAGGTGGCAGCATCTGGGTAGTAGCCATCCTTTTGCATCTGTTCAAAACATTTGAGCGCTTCATCACCTTGACCACCCTCTACATAGCCGGATATTAGCGTAGTCCATGAAATAATGTTTTTCACTGTCAATTTGTCAAATACAATCTGTGCTTTAGCAAGCCTTCCACAGTTTATATACATGTCCACCAAAGCACTGCCAATTATAAGGTTTTTTTCTAGCAAGCCTTGTCTGTCTACAGCCATGTGAAATTTCTGTCCTTTATAAACATCACTGATGCTACCACAAGCTTTCAAGAGATGAACATATGTGACTGCATTTGGTGAGATGCCATGTAGATGCATCTGGTCAAAGCACCTCAGAACCTCTTCATGTAATCCATGTTCATTATATCCAGCAACCAAGGCAGACCATGATGAGTCATCTCTGACATCTAGCCTGTCAAACACTTCCCATGCTAAAGTGAAACAACCACATTTAGAGTACATCTCAACCAAGCTGTTTCCTATAGATGCATCAATGTCCATTAGATGCCGTTCAATCTCTATATGCACTTCTTGGCCTTTTTCCATATTCTTCATGCTGCCACAGGCCTTCAAGCAACAAATGTATGTTGTAGAATCAGGAGAAGGACCTTCACTCTGCATTATTTCAAACAAATCAATTGCGTTCTGATTGTATTCACAGTCAATATAACCAGCAATAAGTGTAGTCCATGAAACTACATCACGAGTTGGAAGCTTATAGAAAATTTGCTTTGCAAATCCATGAAGGCCACATTTGACATACATGTCTAATAGCACATTACCAATGACAAGGTCTCTATCCAGCAAACCCAGCCTTTCTACCTCAGCATGCATCTCTTGTCCCTTCTTGATTGCACCAATTATCCCGCACACTTTCAAGATGCAAACATAAGTGACAATGTTAGGAGAAACCCCTTCATCCTGCATTCCATCATAAAGTTCTAATGCATTCTCACCATCACCATGTTCAACATGACCCATCATAAGTGCATTCCATGTGGCAACACTTCGCATTGGAAGCCTCAAGAATACAACCTGAGCTCTTGCAAGTAAGCCAAGCTTCGAATACATATTAACCAAGGCAGCTCCAACAGTGATTTCACTTTCCAGCATTCCCCTTCTTTCTGCTTCAGCATGTATATTGGCACCTTTCGCAAGGCCATTATGCATGCTTCCAATAGCACAACATGCCTTGAGGGTGCATACAAATGTGATTGCATTTGGATGGATTCCCTCCAGTTGCATTTGCTCAAAACAATAGAGTGCTTCTAGTCCAAACCCATGTTCCGCATACCCTGCAATAAGTGCAGTCCAAGAGATCACATTCCGCTGCAGAAGCCTTCCAAATGCTTGCTGTGCTTGTGCCAGCATGCCCGATTTGGCATACATGTCCACCAAGCTGCTTCCAACAAATTGATCACCGCCAAGTAATCCGGATCCCGCAATATGAACGTGCAAGAGGAGGCCCGTTCGGATATCATGAAGCTTTGCACAAGCCTTGAGCAATGCAACAAAAGTTTTCCCTGTGAGAAGCACCGACCTATCCTTCTGCACGTCATGATAGAGAGCAAGCGCGTCCTCCAAGTCACCGCGTTTGACATAGCTAATGAGCAATGAATTCCACGATAACTGACGTTGATATTCTAAGCCACCAAAGGGACCGCAAGTATGGTGAATGCTGCAACGATTAACGCACGCAGAGAGAAGAGGAATTCTTGCTGAGCTTTCAAAATGGAGGCCTCTTCTCGTGGTGTATGAACACAGGCGTATTGCTAAAGCACGATCTTTCCCTTCACTGCAGTTGAAGATGGCGCGGGCAATGTCGTTAAGCTGGCCTTCTTCCAGGAACGATATTGTTGTCATACGGAATATGCGTTCCCCATCGGAAGCTTTTCATTTCAGCATATCAGTCCCATTCATGACAGAGGTGACCATCTTCACTGTGCGAACTGATCCTCGTAAAATATAAGATTATAATAATTACTATTTAAAATAAACAAATAAATAAATAAATAAGTTCCCACCGATGTTGTTGATTGGTAATGCATTTCCTTTCAACACGACATGAAAGAATGGTTTCATTACTCTTAAGATATCAACAATGCCTCACCTTCATGAAGCATCACCATTGTTCTTTCGTACTCTATTTTATATTGCCTTCTCCTCATTCTTTCATTACTCTTAAGATATCAACAATGCCTCACCTTCATGAAGCATCATCATTGTTCTTTCGTACTCTATTCTATACTCTATTTTATATTGCCTCCATTATGAGGAGAAGCCACGTGAAAGTGTTGACATTGGTAGGTGTCTAATTTTTTTGATATATTTAGGTAGTGATGTGTGTGAACACACTAGGACCGTTGGGGCACCTTTTTCCCTTTTTAGGAGGTTTTTTTCCCCGGCGTGTATATACGAATATAGCCCTAACGGGTTACTTATCTTTGTACATTCTAGTAGTAATACATTCAGTATTGCGTGTTGTGCTCCAAGCTTCTTCTTCTTACTTGTGTTGTTCGCGTGCTTCCGCAGACGTCTAACTCCAACAATTGGTATTAGAGCAAGTCGCCGCTTCATCTAGGGCATCGTCGACACCCCTCTGGTCACAATCTTAAAATCGCACGAAATTTGGTGAGCATCCTCAGGGTGATTAGGAGATCAAAATGGCTTCGCTTCATGGTGCAAAAATCGCGATCTAAGCTTGTTTTGGCCTCCGAACACATTGTCGCAGTGCTTGTGCAGGCTATTTCGTCTTTTTGTGCCAAAGATATATACAACTTTCGGTTCGCCAGTATAAACGTCTGAAAGTCTGCTACAAGTCTAGCAGAACTTGTTTGGGTAGTTCTATTCAAGTTTTTCAGATACAATCTTTTTTTTGCATCAAGGTATTTTAGTCAATGGCCACGGCTGAAAGCAGTGATGTATTCCGTATGTTGGCTGTTGAGGATAAGTTGGATGCTACCAATTATCCATTGTTGGCTTATATGATGCGTCATGTATTGGTCGCAAAAGAACTTTGGAATATTGTGCAGGGCGTTGAAAAACGTCCTATTACACCTACAAATACAGGTATTGAAGCTAATGTTTATGGTGCCGAAGATGGTGATATTCTGCAGATTCTTATTCGTGCTGCGGTTCCTGTTGTACCTACTGTAGAGCAAATTCATTGGGATAGCAGAGATGCTCAGACACATGCATTGATAGCTTTGTCTATCAAACATGCCATTATTCCTCATATTCGCTCTTGTAGAACAACTAAGGATGCTTGGGATACACTTACCACATTGTACTAGGCTAGGAATGAGGTTGCTTACCTCTGAAAACAGTTGGAGAGTGAGCATATGAATGAAGGTGATTCTATGGACAGTTTTCTGACAAAGATCAAGGATTTGAAGGAACAATTGATTTCTGTTGATGAAGTCCTTCCTAACAGTTCACTTGTGTAGACTGTTTTGAATGGTCTTCCTGACTCATATAAGAGTTTTGCTTCTACTCTTCGTTTGATGAGGAAAGGTAATGCAAATGCTTTAACATTTGAAGAGTTAGTTTCTGTTTTGCTACAGAAAGATCAATCTAGGCAAAACACGTATATCATGCGTATTGCAGATCAAGCTTTCCTGGCTAGTCAGAAGGGCAAAGGTAAATGGAGCTAATCTAGTAGTAAGCAAAAATTTGCAAATGCTGCATATTCGAAGAAGGAAGACAAAGATGAGAAGAAATAAAAAATGCACAAATTGTTTTGCAAATACTGTAAAGTAGATGTTCATGTCATTAAGAGCTATTCAAAATTGGTTGCTAAAGAGGCAAAGAAGAAAGAGGCCGGAATGGTTGTTGCAAAGGCCTCTACACCAAAAACAGAGTCTGCTAATCTTGTGCAGAATGAAGAATGGGCATTTACTAATGTTTGCAGTTTTGACCCATCTTCTCATGAGCAGTTTATGTCTGTAGTAGACTCAGATGTTTGGTATTTTGATAGTTAGGCAACCAAACATATTACCTCGCAGTGTAGTTTCTTCACTTCACTCGAGCCTACCCCTACAGAGAATACTGTCACATGCACCAACAACTCCTGTTATCCTGTCATGGGAGTTGGCAAGATTCATTTTGACTACAGTTGATGGTAGTTCTTTCACTTTGTCACATGCTTTATTTGTGCTAGGGATCAAGGAGAATCTGTTATCAGTTTTAGCTTTACCCAAGATTGGCTTGGTTGTGAAATTTGTTGTTGACAGGTGTACAGTTCATGATCTGTCAAATGGTGACATGATTATTGCTTCTAGCATTTTATGTTGTGGGTTGTATAAGCTCATAGACTATGAAAAATCTGTGAATGATTCAGAATGCGCAGTACATGATTCTCAGGCTATGTCAGATGCAAAGCTTTGGCATGCATGCTTTGGTCATTTGAATTTTGCTAGTTTGCTATGCTTGCAAAAATTTGAAATGGTTTCCTCTTTGCCCAAACTTGAGGCACCCGGTAAACATGTTTGTGAAGGTTGTACTTTGGGCAAAGTGCAACATTCCTGCTTTCCAAAAGATGGTTCAGTTTGAGCTACTTAGAAATTGTAGCTTGTTCACATTGATGTCTATGGTCCTATGCAGACATCCTCTTTTGGAAACTATCTTTACTTCATGACTTTCATCGATGATTTTTCCAGGCATGCATAGGTATATCCATTGAAGGCAAAGTCCAAAGTGTATGTGCTTCAAATAGTTTTTGGTGTTGGTTGAAAATCTGTCAACATGTAAAATGGGCACCCTCCGTTTTGATTGAAGGGGGAAATATATGTCTTATGACTTTAATGCATTTTTGGCTTAATATGGGATAAAACATTAGTGTACAGTGCCTTATACACCTCAACAAAATGGAGTTGCCTAACGGAAGAACAGGTAACTCATGGAGATGCCGAGGTATATGGTCAAGAGTCAAGCTTTACCACATAATTTCTAGCTTGAGGCTATCATGTGTATAACATATGTACTTAACAGGTATCCCACTAAAGCATTGCAGTCTATCACTCCATATGAGGCTTGGCATGGTCGTAAGCCATCTGTTGCTTACCTGCGTGTCTTTGGTTGTCTAGCATATGCATTAGTGCCTGAACAACATCGTAGGAAATTGGATGATAAAGCAACAAAATGTATTTTTGTTGGGTACAATTCTGAAAGCAAAGGCTATCATTTGTATCATCCACAGACAAAATGCATTTTGGTTAGCCGTGATGTTGATTTTGTGGAAGATGCTATTCAGCCTTTACTTTCATGTACAAAGGAGACATCTGTTAGCTCCAAAGACATGATGATACTTTGATGCCTCTTTTACAGGTGGACAATCTAGTGCTGGTCCTAATGAGGCAACTTCTCAACCTCAGTGCAGGTTTCATGTGATGATGCATATCATTCCATTTTTGATGCAAATTTACATGATGCACTTGTTGATGAGAGAGTTGATATTGAGGAGGCAAAAATTATGCCAAAATGATTGGTGAAGACTTTGCGTGAACGAGTACGGTATGACATTGCGTGATAGCAATGTCATACGGTACTCGTTCACGCTCTCATAGTGCCTCTTTTGCATCACATTGCTATGCTATGGCTGCCTCTAGTCTCTATGATAAGCATGAGCATGTTTCATTTGATGAAGCACAAAATTCTAAAAATTGGATGGCTGTTATGCAATCTGAATATGAGGCCATAATGAAGAATGTTTCCTGGTCCTCATGAACATTTGACAGGTATAAGGCTAGGCTTGTTGCAAAGGGTTATGTGTAGAAAAGAGGCACTGATTTTGATGAGACCTTTGCACCTACATACTGAACGCCTACTGTTCGTAGCATCTGTGCACTTGCAGCTCATCATGGTTGGAATGTACATAAGTTGGACATTTAAACAACATTTTGGAATGGTGAGTTGCATGAAAAAGTGTATGTTTTTCAGTCTCATGGCTTTGTGCAAAAAGGGCATGAAAACTAGGTATGCATGTTAAAGAAGGCATTATATGGTTTAAAGCAAGCACCATGTGCTTGGTATGAAAAGATACATGCCCATCTGATTGCACATGGTTTTGAGAACAATCCAATTGAAAGCATCTTATATGTTAAGCGTGCTAATGATGTGCTTCTGATCATTGTTGTGTACATTGATGACATGCTGCTCACTGGTCCTCATGAGAAGCATATTGCTAGTTTTAAGGTTGATTTACATGCCTCATTTTGTTGATATATTTAGGTAGTGATGTGTGTGAACACTCTAGGATCGCCGGGGCACTTTTTTTCCTCTTTAGGAGGTTTTTTTCCACCGACTTGTATATATGCCTATTGCCCTAACAAACTACTTATCTTTGTACATTCTAGTGGTAATACATTCAACATTGTGTGTTGTGCTCCAAGCTTCTTCTTCTTCCTTGTGCGTTTCATGTGCTTTCGCAGATATCTAACTCCAACAATTGGTATCAGAGTAGGTCGCCGCTTCATCTAGGGCGTTGTCTACACCTCTTTGGTTGCAATTTCAAAATCATACAAAATTTGGCAAGCATACTCAAGGTGTTTCAAAGATCAAAACATCTTCGCTCTGTGGTGCTGAAATCGCGATCTGAGCTCGTTTCAGCCTCTGAACGCATTATCGCAGCGCTTGTGTAGGCTATTTCATCTTTTTGTGCCAAAGGTATATACCAATTTCGCCAGTATAAGCATCTCGAAGTTTGCTACAGGTTTAACAGAATTTGTATGGGCAGTTCTATTCAACTTTTTGAGATACAATCAATTTTTTGCATCAAGGTATTTTAGTCACTGGCCATGGCTGAAAGCAGTGATCTATTCTGTATGTTGGCTATTGAGGATAAGTTGGATGGTACCGACTACCCATTATGGGATTATATGATGCATCATGTGTTGATCGCAAAAGGACTATGGAATATTGTGTAGGGTGTTGAAAGACGTCTTGTTACATGTGCGAATATAGGTGCTTGAGCTCATGGAGATGGTGTTGAAGATGATGATATTCTACAGATTCTTGTTCGTGCTGCTGTTTCTGTTGCACCTACTACATAGAAATTCATTGGGATGGCGGATATGCTAATGCACAAGCAGTAGACTCAGATGTTTGGTACTTTGATAGTGGGGCAACCAAACATATTACCTAGCAACACAGTTTCTTCTCTTCACTCAAGCCTGCCCCTACATGGAATACTGTTACATGTGCCAACAACTCCTATCTTGTTATGGGAGTTGGTAAGATCATTTTGACTATTGCTGATGGTAGTTGTTTCACTTTGTCAGATGCTTTGTTTGTGCCAGGGATCAAGAAAAATTTGTTATCAGTTTTTGCATTAGCCAAGATTGCCTTGGTTGTGAAATTTGTTGATGACAGATGTACAATTCATGATTTGTCAAATAGCGACATCATTATTGCTTCTCGCATTTTATGTCGTGGGTTGTATAAGCTCATAGACTATGAAAGATATGTAAATGATTTGGCATGTGCAGTACATGATTCTCAAGCTGTGTCAGATGCAAAGCTTTGGCATGCACACTTTGTTCATTTGAATTCTACTAGTTTGCTACACCTGTAGAAATCTGAAATGGTTTCTTCTTTATCCAAACTTGAGGCACCCCGTAAAGATGTTTGTGAAGGTTTTATTTTGGAGAGAATGCAGTGTTCTTGCTTTCCAAAAGATGGTTCAATTCGAGCTACTCAGAAATTTCAGCTTGTACATAGTGATGTCTGTAGTCCTATGTAGACATCCTCTTTTTGGAAATAATCTTTACTTCATGACTTTTTTTTTCCAGGCATGCATAGGTATATCCATTGAAGGCAAAGTCCAAATTGTTTATGTGCTTCAAACAGTTTTTGGTGTTGGCTGAAAATTTGTCAGCATGTAAAATGGGCACCCTCCGTTTTGATCAAGGGGGGGGAATATATGTCTTCTGACTTTAATGCATTTTTGGCTGAACATGGGATAAAACATTAGTGCACAGTGCCCTTTACCCCTCAACAAAACGGGGTTGCTTAACGGAAGAACATGTAACTCATGGAGATGGCGAGGTATATGGTCAAGAGTAAGGCTTTACCACATAATTTCTGGCTTGAGGCTATCATGTGTGTAACATATGTACTTAACAAGTGTCCCACTAAAGCATTGTAGTCTATCACTCCATATGAGACTTGGCATGGTCGTAAGCCATCTGTTGCTCACCTGCGTGTCTTTGGTTGTCTAGCATATGCATTAGTGCCTGAACAACATCGCAGGAAATTGGATGATAAAGCAGCAAAATGTATTTTTGTTGGGTACAATTCTGAAAGCAAAGGCTATTGTTTGTATCATCCACAGAATAAATGCATTTTGGTTAGCCGTGATGTTATTTTTGTGGAAGATGCTATTCAGCATTTACTTTCATGTACAAAGGAGACATATGTTAGCTCCAAAGACATGTATGATACATTGTTGCCTCTTTTTACAGGTGGACAATCTAGTGTTGGTCCTAATGAGGCAACTTCTCAACCTTTGCAGGTTTCATATGATGATGTAGATCATTCCATTTTTGATGCAGATTTACATGATGCACCTCTTGATGAGAGACATGATATTGAGCAGGCAAAAACTATGCCAAAATGGCTAGTGCAGACCTTGCGTGACAGCAAATTAGATGCACCTTTGTCATATCATACTCGGTCAGGCTCTCATAGTGCCTCTTTTGCATCAGATTGCTATGTTATGGCTACCTCTAGTCTTTGTGATGAGACTTAACCTGTTTCATTTGATGAAGCACAAAATTCTGAACATTGGATGGTTGCAATGCAATCTGAATATGATGCTATCATGAAGAATGGTACCTGGTCTTTATGTGACTTGCCTCTTGGAAAGAAGGCCATTGACACTTAGTGGGTATACAAGCTAAAGCGTAAACCTGATGGAACAATTGATAGATATAAAGCTAGGCTTGTTGCAAAGGGTTATGGGCAGGAAAGAGGCATTGATTTTGATGAAACCTTTGCTCCTACTTGTCGAATGACTACTGTTCATAGCATCTGTGCACTTCCAGCTCATCATGGTTGGAATGTACATCAGTTGGACATTAAAACAACATTTCTGAATGGTGACTTGCATGAAGAAGTGTATGTTTTTCAGCCCCATGGCTTTGTGCACAAAGGGCATAAAAACCAGGTGTGTAGGTTAAAGAAGGCACTATATGGTTTAAAGCAAGCACCACATGCTTGGTATGAAAAGATATATGCCTATCTCATTGCACATGGTTTTGAGAACAATCCAACTGAAAGCACCTTATATGTTAAGCGTGCTAATGATGTGCTTCTGATCATTGTCATGTATGTTGATGACATGCTGTTCGCTGGTCCTCATGACATGCATATTGCTGATTTTAAGGTTGATTTGCATGCGTCATTTGAGATATTTGATTTGGGGCATTTGCATCACTATTTGGGCATTCAATTTATGCAAGTTGATGGTGGAATGGCTTTGTGTCAAATGAAATATGTTGATATATTATTGTAGTGTTTTGGCCTTGAAGACTGTAAACCTATTGCCACTCCTATGGAGACAGGTTTATGATTGAGTCTTCATGATGCTGGAGATGCATTTGAAGTTGTTCTCTATCAGCAGGTTGTTGGATGCTTGATTTACTTATGCATTACTCGGCGAGATATTCACTTTGCTGTCTCAGAGATGAGCAGGTTTATGCATTGCCCAGGTGTCAAGCATTGGCAGGCGGTTAAGTGCATCTTTTGCTACTTGATTGGTACCTGGCTACTTCGATTGTTTTATCCCAAGGGGGGATCACTACCACTAGATTTGCATGCTTTTTATGACAGTGATTGGGTTGGTTGCTATGACACTCATGTGTCCACCAGTGGTTTTTGCTTCATGCTTGGTAGCTCATGTATATCTTGGTTGAGCAAGAAGCAGCCTACTATGGTCACTTCCAGTTGTGAGGATAAGTATAGGGTAGCTTTCATAGCGATTGTTGAGTGTGTGTGGCTTAGATGCCTTATGGCTGATTTGGGTGTTGGTCAGTCTTGTGCCATCACCATCTTCACTGAGAGTCAGAGCGCATTGGCAGTTGCGAGGAACCTTGTGTTCCATGCTCGCACAAAGCACATTGAGGTGCATTATCATTATGTCAGGGAGAGGTTCTCTGCTCAGGAGATCAGCTTGGCATATGTGCCCACGCAGGAGAACATTGCAGACCTTTTTACGAAGGCTCTGCTTAGGGAGAAGTTTGAAGCTTTCCGCAAAGCTTTGGGCTTACTTCCTTTTGTGGATTGATTCCACATAGCTTGGCACTTCTTTATACATGAGTGCAAGCTCCTTGTTCACTGATCAATCCCAGGGGCGATTTGTTGATATATTTAGGTACTGATGTGTGTGAACACTCTAGGACCGTCGGGGCACTTTTTTCCCTCTTTAGGAGATTTTTCCCCTCGGCTTGTATATACATCTATTGCCTTAACAAGCTATTTATCTTTGTACATTCTACTGGTAATACATTCAACATTGTGTGTTGTGCTCCAAGCTTCTTCTTCTTCCTTGTGATGTTCGCGTGCTTCTGCAGATGTCTAACTCCAACAAATTTGAGATGTCTGATTTGGGGCATTTGCATCATTATTTGGGCATTTGGTTTATGCACCTTGATGTGGAATGGATTTGTGTCAAACGAAATATATTGACACATTATTGCAGCATTTTGGCCTTGAAGACTGTAAACCTATTGCCACTTCTATGGAGACATGTTTACGATTGAGTCTTCATGATGTTGGAGATGCATTTGATGCTGTTCTCTATCAGCAGGCTGCGCTTGATTTACTTATGCATTACTCGGCCAGATATTCAGTTTGATGTCTCATAGATGAGCAAGTTTATGCATTGCCCAGGTGTCAAGCATTGGTAGGCGGTTAAGCACATCTTTCGCTACTTGAGTGGTACACGGCTACTTGGATTGTTATATCCAAAGGGGGGATCACTACCACCAGATTTGCATGCTTTTTCTGACTCTGATTGGGCTGGTTGTTATGACACTCTTATGTCCACTAGTGGCTTTTGCTTCATGCTTGGTAGCCCATGTATATCTTGGTTGACCAAGAAGTGCCTACTCTGGCCACTTCCAGTTGTGAGGCTGAGTATAGGGCAGCTTTCACAGCGACTGTTGAGTGTGTGTGGCTCAGAGACACCTTATGGTTGATTTGGGTGTTGGTCAATCTTCTGCCACCACCATCTTCACTGACAGTCAAAGCGCATTCGCAGCTGCGAGGAACCCTGTGTTCCATGCTTGCACTAAGCACATTGAGGTGCATTATCATTATGTCAGGAGCAGGTTCTTTGTTGGACAGACCAGCTTGGCATGTGTCCCCACGCAGAACATTGGAGACCTTTTCACGAAGGCTTTGCCTAGGGAGAAGTTTGAAGCTTTTTGCAAAGCTTTGTGCTTACTTCCTTTTGTGGATTGATTCCACATAGCTTGGCACTTCCTTATACATGAGTGCTAGCTCCTTGTGCACCGCATCACTCCTAGGGGGGATTTGTTGATATATTTAGGTAGTGATGTGTGTGAACACACTAGGACCATCGGGCACTTTTTTCCCTCTTTAGGAGGTTTTTCCCCCTGGCTTGTATATACACCTATAGCCCTAACAGGTCACTTATCTTTGTACATTCTAGTGGTAATACATTCAGTATTGTGTGTTGTGCTCCAAGCTTCTTCTTCTTCCTTGTGATGTTCACGTGCGTTCGCAGACATCTAACTCCAACATGGTTATGAGGCAAGATGAGGTTGAGAGTCGACCATAGATGGTTTAGATGATTTTTGTGAGCTTAGCATATTTGTTAGGTAGCATATACCATGCCACCGTAAAGGAACACAGTAAATAATATGTTATATCTACAAAGCAACCAATTGTTGGTATGGAGACTCTACATGGCAAGATGGAAGTACATGCAGCTATACTGAGAGAGAGACAAGCACATGCATAGGCATTGATACACACACTCACGTACGAAATAGACAAGAGATAGGTGCTCCAAGAAGCTATCTATTGCTCAAGAATGGATACAAAGCTCATAAGAGTTCTCAACTCAATAAGCTAACCTTAGCAAATTAGAGCATTTTCACTAAACATTTCAAGAGCTTTGTCCACATTGTAGTTTTCGACTTAACTTTAAATTTAGTGTCCGGAGGCTTTTCGGAGATCAAAATGATGTAAAAAATTTATGAAATTCAATATGAAGATATTAATGCCCACGGTATTACTAATCGATTTTTAGATGCACCCAATTTATAAGAAAATTAGGGTTTTATACTAAAAATAGGCAATTTTACAAGTAATTTGGGTAAAAAAATGGTGAAAAACTTAATATGAGTAGCATTTGAGATGGAAAAAATTGGTAGAACCCTTTCTCCTCATTTCCATGCTTGTACTCCCCTTTTTCTGTATTTGTTTTCCTTTGACCAAGCTTTGATTGCTTTGGGTTTTGAGTTTTTGGCCTCCTTTTGAGATTCCTCCAACACTCCCCCCTCCTTGTTTTCTGTCATTCTCGACGTATGTCTTTGTGGCGTCCGAGATGAGTGTGGGCATTGATGTAGAGATATTGAATGTTGCTTGCAAAACCTCTAAAAATGTAGATTGCAGCTTTTGGAGACTAATTTTGGATTTTTTAATATCTTTTGTGTACTTTCGAAAGAGAAAAATAAACGATGTGCTAAAATAACATAAAAATGATTGCAACTGAGGGTGTGCGTGAGTGATAGGTGATCCCTTGAAAATTGAAAAAATCAATGGAAAAACAAAAAAAAATCGATAAAAAATGGATGTAGTTGTCTCTTGTGAGAGACAAAGGAAAATAAAGCTAATTCCACGACTTGAAAATGAAAGAAGAATGATTAGAGATATATTGTGGAAGTAGTCATAAGGGGACTATTTACTACAATGCATGGGTTATGAGGCGATTAGTGTCAGATGCATGGCTTTTAGAGTGACCCTATGAATGCAATTATAGATACACTTATTGAAAAATATGTGCAAGTTGTGGGCCTCGAGTTATGTGCCCAAGGATTATCCCATGAAGAGGGTGCCTATGGTACAAGAATGGTTTGTTTTTTTATAAATTGGTCCTTATGAGGCATATGATACATTAGATAGGAAAAGTTACACCTAGTGACAATGCATGTCTCCCCTCTCCCTGCATATTTTTCGTGAGTTGGAAGGAAAATAAAGTAAGAACTAATTTCTTGCTAACAAACCTTGACCATCATGTAAGGAGTGTAGGTAGGCCTTCTTGACTACTATTCTTGGGTTGTCAGGACCTACATAGCTA
Source organism: Ceratopteris richardii (assembly GCA_020310875.1). NCBI lineage: Eukaryota > Viridiplantae > Streptophyta > Polypodiopsida > Polypodiales > Pteridaceae > Ceratopteris > Ceratopteris richardii. The sequence continues at coordinate 41,223,630 of CM035444.1, read as the reverse complement.
TTGCAAGGGAAAAAGAACTACCCAAGTCAAAAGCACAATGACCTTTATCAAGTGAAACCCGTTCTCCACATCCCATTGACTTGTAGTAAGAAGATAACGCCATGATAGGGGTTCAACTAATTTAAAACTTTTTCACACTTCCATCATGTTTGATCTCCTCTTCTTTTCTGTTTCTACTAATCCATCATGATCCACCTGAATGGCTTGAAAAAAAAAATAGACAACTCTTGGAAAGCTTTGACAATCCGTTGCTTTGAAGACCTTGCCATGACATGACTAGGAGCAAGGCAAGTACACACTCATGGCGCTACTGATCGGTGTTGTGAACCAAGCCAAATCTTTCTAATCGAGATAAGTTCAGATAGTGTGCATATTTTCAGCCAATTTGCACTTGAATGAGCTGAGCATTTGACTACTTTGGAGACCTTGTAGTGAAATGGTCCCCCTCTAACTAGATTACCCTTAAGTGGACGGAACAACCATATACGTTTGGAAATGTTATGGTTACATGGCCCCATCTAATGGACTGGTTTCTCTGCCTTAAGGAGATGATTGATTGTGGCCAAGTAGATGGCTTGATAGTTTCACTCCTAATTAGCATGTAAGTGCCAAAGGAGATAGTTAGCATCTGTATGGTGAACAATGGCCCAAAAGAAGAAGAGTATGATGCCCCTTCTTTTGTAACTTCCATGAGTATACGGCGGAGGGTTCCCTACAAGGCATATATGAGTACCAAAGCAAAGCGTAAATGTGTTATATCCTCACATACAAGGTTTCACTCTTGTACATAAGATTAGAACAACTGTGTCTTATGCAAGGCCATGTAATATGGCCCTGTATTTAATCCATACTTGAAGTGCACTTGATCTTAACGGTGCAAAAGACAAGGTTGTGCATTAGTCATATGGTTATTGCACGAAGAGAGTTGTCTCTTGATAAATCAATATGCCTTATTTCCTATATCATTGAACTTGAAGCAATGTGTGTCCAATGTTAGTTTTGAATATATAAAAGAAACAACATATCCATACATATATACAATGAATATGTGCTCTTTTTGAACATGTGCATGAATTATAAGAGCATGAGGTGCCAAAAATAAGCATATTTTAGAAGTAATTTGGGTAAAAGTGGAGAGAAACCTAATCTGAGGAAGGATTTGAGATGGAAAAAATTGGTAAAACCCTTGTTCCTTCATTTCCATGCTTGTAATCTCCTTTTATTGTATTCCTTTTCCTTTGATAGAGATTTGAATGCTTTGGCTTTTGACTTTTTGGTTGCTTTTGAGATTTCTCCAACATAGGGTATGGACTACAATGTTGTTAGGTGGCCTTTCGAGGGTTATAAAATGACCTCATAATGACACATTCTAAACCCACATCGTCATAGATTGGATGCAAACACAATAAAGAAATTTCAAAATCCACATAGTGACCAATTGGTGTAGGAAGAACATATGTGACAAGATGGATGTACACACATCTACAACAAGAGAGAGACAAGCACACACATAGGCACATCATGCATGCACATACACACATCACAAGTATGCAAGAGGCAATGTACTCCAAGAAGCTCTTCTATTGCTCATGATAAGAGTATAAAGCTCATAAGGGTTCTAGACTCAACAAGCTAACCTTTACAAATGAAAGTGCTTTCACTTTAACAGTTTTTAGAAGGGAAAGTGCTTTCACTTTAATAGTTTTTAGAAGGGCCTTGTTCACATTGTAGTGTCCAATCTAGTTCTAAAAGTAATGTCCAAAAGCTATTTGGAGATCAAAACGATGTTTGAAAATTAAAAAATTTGGTATGGTTATTCTACTTATGCCCACTAATCTTGATTACTTGGCGTTATAGTCTCGGTCTAGTTTACAAGAAAATTAGGGTTTTATACAAAAAATAAGCATTCTACAAGTATTTTGTGCAAATATGAGGAAAAAACATAATTAAAGGAGGGGCTTGAGATGGGAAAATTTGGTAGAAGTTTTAATCCTTTGATTGAGCTTTGTTTGCTTTGACTTGCTATGTTTAGGTTGACTTCTAAGCTTCCTCCAACACACCGTCCTCCCTACTTTTTTGACGTCCATTATAGGCCTCTTTGTGGCATCCAAAATGAATGTGGGCATTGATGCACATATATTAAGTGTTGAATATGGGCATCATATTACAATAGTTGACATTTGCAAAACCTCTTAAACAAGTAGATTGAAACTTTTTGGAGACTATTTTTAGATTTTTTGAATATCTTTTGTGTACCCTCAAAAAGAAAAATAAATGATGTGTTGAAAGAAAATAACTGATTGAAGAATGAGGGTTGCATGAGTGATTTGTGAGTCTCCAAAAAAGAAAAAAAATGGATAGAAAAAGCAGAATAAAATTGATTGGGTTCAGAGGGTAATGTATGATGTGAGAAGAAAAAAATATACTTCCATGACTTAAAAATAAAAGTAAAATGATTAAAGGTGGATTATGTAAGTAGCCATAGGGGAACTACTTAGTGTAGTGCATGGGTATTAGGCAACAATCTTTGATGCACGACCTTGTAGACTGGCCCTAGGAATGCAACTTTAGATGCACATATTTGATAAATATGAAAAAAAAGATGCATGCCTTGAGCAATGTGCCCAAGTATTATCCAATGATGAGGATGTCTAAGCTACAAGAATGGAGCATTTTTTTTAATACTAGCCTTAGGAGGCATATGATACAAAAGATAGGAAATATAACACGTGATGATATATGGCTCCCCCTTCCCTATTACTTGTAGTAGGTTGGAAGGTAGAGACGATGAGAACTAATTTCTAACAAGCTTGTAATGAAGCCACATAGTCATGATGTACATCTGTGGGAGTGGCACCACCTAATATTCTATGATAATAACCATGAACTATGTTGATGTAGATGGTCTTGAGAAGTAGACACTGAAAACATTAGCATCAACAAATACATTGAAAGAGACTTGCTGACTATTCAAAGGATTAACCCTTGATAGGCCATAATCTTGTTGAATCAATTACTCCTTGAAAGCAAGGTAATTGCCTTTCCTTAGTGGGTCTAATTGTCTTGCAGATAACTTGTATTATCTGAAGAAGACACTCATCAACTTCAATTATCATTGTGCATTTAAATTTGGCTAAGCTATCTAGTTGAAGATTATTATGCCACTTCTCTCGTAACTTGTATGTTCTTAGCTATGAGGGTTACCTGAAAGAAAACATGAGTAGGAAAATCAAGTATTACAGGTGATGTGTATCCTCACATTACAAGGTGTCACTCTTGTGCATCAAATATCCACAACCGTTTCTCATGCAAGGCCATGTATATGGTCCTATTTGATGCATACTTGAAGTATAATGGACTTGAATGGTGCGTGACATGAGGTTGTGCATGAAACACATGGTTCTTGCATGAAGAGGTTTATTTCTCCTAGGTAAATCAGTTACGCATGTTTAATTTTTTTATCATTTTAACTTGAGGTGTTGGATGGCTAGTGTTAATTTTGAACATAGAAAGAAAAGAATTGTATGTACATACATATAAGTGTATGTTTGTTCTCTTCAAACATATGCATGAATTACAAGAACATGGGGTGCATGCTCATTATGACAATCAAAAAATTAATGATTTTAATTGTTGTGCATGCTCTTTCATGACGCGTGGTTTCATGATTACAGTAGTGATTGTTAAGAGTGACTATAGGATTAGGATGGGGAAGTGTACATCTCTTCAGAACCCACATAGTATGCATTGTGTTATTGGATATTAGTTGAGACATTTTAGGTACCCACTTTTGAATAATCCTAGGCTTGTGTTATTGTGGTTGCTTTTCCTATGATGCACAAGCTTGAACTTGGTTTTTATGACCATGGGTTGTTGGTCTTCTTTGGTTGATCCATAATGATAGATTTGGGAACCCAACCTTGATTATTTGATTCTTTATTGCACTAATCTATATTTTTTTAACAATCAGATGTGGCTTGTTATGTGGAGACTTTCGATCTTAAAATTTCTTGTTAGGTGAGGCTCATTTCTTTTTGTGAATGCAATGAGATATCTTAGATGGTTTTACTAGTTTCATGGATGCCCATATGTATGATTTTGATTGTTATGCTACCACAAGAGACTTCAGTAACCAATATTGTTTATCTACTTGAGATGTGTGTTTGTCTAGGCTCAATGGTCTTATCTATACAAGTTTTCATTTTTCCTCTGGTTGATTGACACGTGACTAGGTTTGAGTGATTAGAGCATCATAGATAGGCTTAATGATTTTAGGATTCTCCTTGGGTATCAAATCATTTAGTATGGCCAATCTTGTCCTAGTATGACTCGTTCAATGAGATCATCCTCATAGACTAAAAAATTTACATATAAATTTGGTTTTATCCAAATGCATGGGAAGTGTAACTTCTCAAACACATTGGGTTTGAATACCTCCCAAGCCTATCAAGTAGGCTTCAATGGATTTCAATTGAGCCTCCAAAGTTTGTATGAGAGATAAACATATTATGTTAGCAATGACACCCATATCAATAAGAAATTTGATCATATATTTGTGTGAGTGCCCTAATTGGGTAGCTATGCATAGTCTTCTATCTCATATTGACTTCATATTTGAGTGCGCTTAACCCATAGCCATGGAAAAGGCTTGTGGCTGTACAAATGACCCCATTGGAATTTCTCTTTGCACATTGGAGCACATGTTTTGGTCTACTTGCTTTACTAGAACTCTTTCCTTAGGTATGTGCTCGGAGGCTTCCTATTGAGCTTCAACTTTGATGTAGTGTTCTTCTTGGCATCTAGTCGGAGCCATTTGTAATCCTCTTAAGTGTTCTACAATGAGAGGTTTTTCATGGAGTTTGACTCTACATCCATTGACATATTTTGGAAAAATATCTCTTTGAAGTGTGGCTAATTGGATGGCATCACTACATGGTATTGAATGTATCACATAGGGTCCATGACCTTGTTTTTGCAGTTTCTTAGTGTGTTGTTTCAGGGTGTAAACAAATAATAGATCACCTTTATGAAACCTCTTATCCTTTATATGGGCATCAAAATAAGCTTTTTTTATCTTCTTATGAGTATAGATGCCACGACAGTCCGAAGGCGCGTCTCTTTAAGAGCGTCCAATTTATCTACTAGTGCAAATGACTCATGACCATTTCACTCATAATATCTAGCCTCTCGAATGAATCATATTATAAAGTAAGCCTATAATATGAGTGCATGAATGGTTCATATAGATCTAAAATTGGACATCGTTTGATCAATCTCATAAGGCCAAAGATCTCAATATTAGAATTAAGTATATGTTCATGTGCTCTCTAAAACAAGTAATCCACTTAGCTTAGTGGTCAAGTCTCAAGCTTAGGAAGGAGGAGGTCTTGGGTTCAACCTCCATGGGGAGCATGGGGAGAGAGTTTTGCCCAAAGAGCTCTAAAGCCTTCTTACTCAAATTAACATGAGTTAACTAGAGTTCAGAGAGACTCAACGCGAGTGGCCAGTACATCTACCAATACTGGACTCTAGTGGAAGGTGTTAAAATAGTGGTGGAGATTGCACATGCACATGTGGACTTAAGTTAATCTTGTGGTCATCATTGATTCGAGGAGCTATATATAGAGGCATAAGGTTGGGAGGAGAGTCATCTCTCTAGCATGTGGTGGTCCTACTAGTCTAGTTTGTTACACTAGTAATAGAGATCTAGGCAATCTTTCATGGAAACCTTGGGCTCATTATCTTCTTCTCCAAGATTGCATGGAGACCTTAAGGAGACTCATCATCTACTTCATGAGATGAACCTTTTTCTCATAATCCTCTTCAAACCATGGAGTTTTTCACATAATGTAGAAGAATAAGTATTGTACCATTGGGATTGCCACGAGAGAATGTCTCTACATTCCTACATTTGCAAATGTGTTATCTTCCATGGTCTTCGTAGCAAAGGAAAAGAGCGCTCCGCAATGTAAATCTCTTGAGATTCAAACTTAAAATGTATAGGATGAAAGTCAAGCAAGCTATGCGTTCTTCTACCTATTGTTTTTATCTCCCATCAATTTGAGTGTGCCTTCCTTCTCTCTTTCAAGTCACCTATGATAAAAAGGCATATATTGGATGATAATAAAGCATTGCAGCACCTGGGAAACAAACCCATGGCCTTCCAAGAGGTAGACACATGAGCTATCTATTGTGCTCACATTCCTTGTTGTCTCATATACCCAAACACTTTTCCTTATTCAAGGTGCACCCATGACCTACGGATTTCTAGGAAGCAAAAAGAGGAACCAAGGACAAACAAGAATCTTGGGGGGTAAAACTTCCATCCTTTTGGAGCATCAAGGAGCAAAGAAAGATGCAAAGGAAGCTCCAAGAGAAGAGTGAAAGAGATGATTTTGCACACATCTCCAAAAAGTGCAAAACTTGCAAGATGGCACCTTCACCCATGCTTGAAAGGTAACATGCGTGATCTATTATTTTTTAATTTTTGACTCATATGTATTCTGTGGAGTTTTTGCAACATGTATATAGCTTATGCATTGAGAATCTATCTCCAAAATGTCTTTAGAGATCATCCAAAGTAGCCACTCGAAACATTGTTTTCAATAATTGATAACCTAGAAGCTAGTCAACTTTGGACAAGCACAACTCTTTACTCGAATGTCCATTTTTATGACTTTTAAGTTACTAGAAATCTCCTTTATAAGATTTCCAATGCTATAAAGACAAGTCGAATGGAGGAGATTTAGCAGGTATAGGTAGAGAATTTGTTCTCCGCAATCACCTTTTGAAGAAGCACAGAGGAGTGTGATGGCTCTTCTCACGGCAAAGGATGGACCTAGCTTGTTGAAGAGCTACGTAGTTTTCAATTTGATGTGGCTTTAATATTGTTTTCATCATCTTGCACTAAATGTTAGAAGAAAATTGAAACAAGAAGGATTTCAATAGATTAAGTCTAGATCAAGATAACAAAATTAATTTGTGAGTACAAGCATTAGCAATGCATTCAACAAGAGCTTGTTTTCAAAAGAATGTTTGTGCATCAAAGAATGAATTCTTATAGCAAAAATCAATTTTTCCTTATTGCACCAAGTACATGATTTCATAATATTAAATAAATGCAAGCACATGCAACTACATGCATGCAAGCACATGCATTTGCATGAGTAAAAGGCATCAACTTGTTTTTGTTTTTGCATACATAGATTATGCACACATGAAAAGATGCATGATATTGAAAATAGAATTAAAGTCAAAATTAGATTAGACTTGTATTAGGAAGGTAGAAGACCTTCAACAAGATTGGAAGCAAACCAATCTTGTATTTAGTTTACAATGTGAACTTATCTTATTTCGTAAAACTCATTAGCTACTACTTATATCCAAGTATTATAAAAAATAAGACATGGATAAAGATGGGATGATGTAGTTATAAGAAAGTAATAACTCTCAAGAGGTTAGAAATAAACTCTAAAGAGTTATTACATAAATTATTGGCAATAGACAAGCATAATTGGCACATAAATTAGAAGAAATAGTTAAGGTCGTGATTCTTTATGTAAGTATTCCATAAAGTAAGTATAGTAATGGACCTTTGGATATACTAAAAATGTTCAAACATGAATAGTTTTAAACAATGTGCATCGAATGAGAACAAGAAAGCATTATGTTTCATCATGCTCAAGGAAGCATTCATTGGTTCAACATATCACTTTGAGTTAGATTGATCCATAAGGAATCTAAAGGCCATTCCTTGAATAATCAAATTTAAGTACAAATTCAATCTTCTTAGTGATGATATAAAGATCCATAGATCTTTGAGACAAAGACGCATCTTGAGTATAATTGAGCTTCATGAAAATCAAAGTATATGTTATACCTTGATTTGCATATCTAAAGAAGAAGATTGGACAAGTGTATCTTATGGACAAGCTATTTGCAAAGCTTAATACTTGAGGTCTTCCAAGGTATTAACAAACTATCACTTCTGGTAAAGAATATTCTTGAGTGTAAGACAATAAGGCTTTGTGTTCATATATGACTATCGTACATTGATTTAGTTACCAAGAGAAGCAAGACTCTTGTACTTCAAACTTATGCATCCAAGGTGGGTTGTCAAAACATGTTTAAGGTATACAAGAAGAAAAACTAGATTAACCAATCACAATAACTCTTGTTTCAAAATCAAGAAAAAATATGTATAGGAATCAATATCACGTCTAAATGAAAATTCACTCCAACTTTCTTGATGATATGGGAAACCATGTTCTAAGGTGATAATTATCCTATATTTTGACACTAAGACAATGAACATGAATCGAGAAATAGAAGCTTCAAAGAATTATCCAAAAGTATTTCAAGGATGATTCCATTGCTCATGTTAATGATTACTTAAAAGTAGTCAAAACTCAAATAGTTGAAGAAAATAATTTTCCATAGTAGTCAAAAAATAAACTTCTTCAAGATAGCTAGACATTAAGTAGTTCCCAAGAAAGTCCCCAACCACCAATAGTGGTACTCAAAGTCAAATGATTGATACAACCCGAAGGTGTATCAAACTTCAAGAGATTCTTAGCTTTGGAATCTGAAAAGCATTAGCAAATGCTTAAAACTGAGTTGAGGGGTAATTCAAAAAAAGAAACCATAGGATAAGTCCCAATGAACTTTAGAAAGTTAAAAAGATCTTAAGATAAAGACTAAGTCTTTGTCATTGTCACTTGGTCAACAGGATATGGCCAAACTTGGAAAATCTTTTCTAAGAAGATGCGATTGGAACTACTATAGATATTGCCCAAGTACTATCAATAAATCTCATGAATGACTCATGAGGGTCACCTTGCATAAAATCCTAAGTAGGATTGAATTTTGGAATTAGATGTTTTCCAAAACCAAGACATAAAGATGTACAAGGGTTTAGACACATCCTCGATATTTGGTCCAAAAGATTTCTTTTCAAGAACTAGTAGATGTGAAAAAAACGGATCTAATTCCTTAATCTTTGCTCTCAAAATCAGCACCGTCATTATAAATGATCAAGAGAGCATTCACAAGACATAGATAGAAGTAAAAAAACTTGGATTTTTTTTTGTGGATTGGAGAAAGTATCCAATGGTATGGGATAGTGGAATGCTAACTCCCCTTGAGAACTTATCTTTGATGGCCACGAAGTAGAGAACTCGTCATTCATCGAAAGCATCAATCAAGTTACTCTTTTCTTGGGAAAGTACATATAGTAATGTACTCAAACCACTAGAAGAAGATAAAAATTGAAGAAGAGTTTTTAATCTTACATTCAAACTAGAAGTTAAGTCTATAAAGCTTCACTAACTCAAAGTTCTAAATCAAGTTAAGGTTCAAAGGTTCAAGATCCTTTCAACCAAGGTTAGATAGATTAAGTTAAGCACCAAGTTCATAGTGTAACTTGGTGATGTCAATATCTTGACTCCAAGTAATGCATAAGAATTGCATTCCATAAAAGGAATTCTTAAGAGGTTTTTCTAATTTTACATGTGTAAAGCTCAAGCCTTTTACAACGGTAAATGAATCATAAAAAATCTCTCAAAAAAATACAATAAATGAGCATAGCTAAAAGAAATCTCCAACGGATATTCTTTTGCCGTAATCCAAGCGATAGTTTTTGATGTAGATCAAATCCACCTCAAGCATAGTGTAAGCTTGATGTTCCAACAAGGATTCCCCTATGTTTAAGTTTTTCCTCTAGAGAAAGAAAGGAATCTTATGAATTGCTTGGGACCAAAAATTTAAAAATTTCAAAAAGTTCTAAAACTCATCATAACACCATTCAATGCCCCACAACACTTTTTAAAATCAAAAGTGCTATTTTTGACTCCTAAATCAAAATCTTGCATGAACTGACTTGAAAAAAGTGACTTTAAAAAATAGCTCAAAATACAACTTTCTCCCTCCAAAACCTCATACTTGGGTCCCAAAAAGTCATCTCTTTCCACTAGTTTCTCTCCCTAGCACATCAGTGAAGCTCTTGTATCTTTTCTTTCTCTGTGCATCTTCCTCTTTGAATTCCTACTGTCACTTCCATAGCTTGAACTCCAATGGAGAAACCTAAATCTTACATGCATCCAAAAGATGAGGTTATCACATTACAATGTCACAATATCAAGGTTGTAGAAGGAAATTGGTTAGGATATTAGTTCTACAAAGATGCATGGCTGTACATGCAACCCTCTAATATTGGCCCTCATCGTGTAAGAGATCATGGAAACTTGGATCTGAAGGGTTTCGATGGCGATGCATCACAGTGCGCTTCCCTTGTTGAGAGCTCCACGATGATATCCTCTGAGTAGAAAACGGACCTCCTCAAGCCACCCACAATACTCCGCACAAAGACTTCAGAATACACAGAAAACACAGTACACAGGGAGCATGAAGACAAACTTCTTAGGTCTTACAAATGTGGTCGAACTTACAGTCTGTGACTGACGAGACCACTATATGTTTTATTAAAGAATATATACAAAAAAGTGTCCGGTGGCCATTTGGCCTTTCACATGGACACTAATGGTAACAATCTCCCACTAAAGGCCAATATGGCCAAAGTAATCATGGGAGAAAAGATAAAGAATGATAAAGAATACCTGAGTGTAAGTATACAAACTATACCTCCTACTTGATGGGCATGTTACACAATATACAAGTGATTGTGTAAGATCATGAATCAAGTAACACCCATCAAGTGACAACAATGTCAAAAGCTATCATGTGGTAGAGCTTTAGTCAAAGCATCTGCAACATCATCTCGAGTGTGAACCTTCTCAAGAATAATGCACTCAATGACTAAGAAATCTCTTATGAAGTGATACCTCACCTCAATGTGCTTGGTCTTTGCATGATAGACTAGATTCTTAGCCAAAGAAATGGCAGTCTGACTGAGCAAACGAGGTACATGCTGAGGTAAACCCATATCACAAGCAAGGCGAGAAAGCCACAATGCTTCCTTACATGACTCACTTGCTGCAACATACTCTACTTCTGTGGTGGAAATAGTTGTACATTCTTGAAGACGACATCTCCAAGAGATAGCACCTCCATCAAAATGAAAAATGTACCCTGATGTAGACTTAGATTGTCTACACAACCAACATAGTCAAAATTTGTGTAACCAATAATGGATGCTTTCCCTCTACCTAAGCATAGACACTTGTCCTTCGTGCCACTCAGATGTCTCAAAATCATCTTGATCGCTTCCCAATGTTTCTTTCCAAGATTAGACATATATCTGCTCACAACTCCCATTGCAAATGCAATGTCTAGTCTCGTAGCTACCATAGCATACATGAGACTACCAACAACAGTCTGATAGGGAATTTTGGTCATGAATTCCTTTTTCTCATCTGATTTGGGGCAATTATCCCTGCTCAATTTCACATATATGGGTAAAGGTGTATTCAATGCCTTTCCACCCTGCATATTGAACCTGTGAAGTACTTTGGATATGTACTCACTTTGAGACAAGTATGTGCATCTTTTACTCCTATCACGAGTAATGTGCATGCCAAGAATATGTTTGGCATCTCCCAAATCCTTCATATCAAATGTCTGACTCAACTTCTTTTTGAGAATTGACAAGTCGTAAGGGGACTTCCCTAGTGCAATCAACATATCATCGACATAAAGTATCAAACATATCAAGCTGCCATCTGAGCATCTCTTTGTGTAGAGACAATGATCCTCATTGCTTTGAGGATAGCCTTGAGACTTCATAAAAGCATCAAACTTTTGGTACCATTGTCTAGGGGACTTTTTAAGTCCATACAAGCTCTTCTTGAGCTTACAAACTAGACTGTCCTTGCCAGGAACTACATAACCCTCTGGTTGTTCCATATAGGTCTCATCTATAAGATCTCCATGCAAGAAAGCAATTTTCACATCCATTTGGACTAGCTCTAAGTCCTCCATTGCAACGAATCCAAGCAACATGCACAGGGTAGTCATCTTGACCACTAGAGAGAATATTTTCTCGAAATCAACACCATGTTGTTGCTTAAAACCCTTTGCAACAAGTCATGCTTTATACTTTGGAGAAACACTATCTGATGTGAATTTCAACTTATATACCCATTTACATGGTAAAGCTTTCTTGCCCTTTGGCAAAGGTACTAAATCCCAAGTACATTCTTGTGAATAGAATCCAACTCACTCTTCATGGTACGCTCCCACTTGACATGATCCTCTGTCTGCATAGCCTCTTTATAGTAAGAAGGCTCATCAGCATTTGTTAGCATAACAAAATCTAAACTTGGGACATATCTATCAGGTGGATGTGAGACACATGCAAAACGTCTGAATGGTTGTTGAACAGGAATATGTACATATTGATCAGAATGGACCTTCTCTTGAACATCCCTATGTGTAGCATCTTTATGCACGCTAATCAGAGGACTCGTATCCTCAAACACCACTGTTCTCACTTCAATTTCCTTAATGGGTTCTTTATGCATCTTAGACTCATTGAAAATGACATCACTACTTTTGATCATTGACCGATTTTTTGGATCCCATAAGCGATATCCAAATTTTCCTTCTCGACCATATCCAAGAAAAATGCATTTCTTTGACTTATGGTCCAACTTTTGTCTAAGATTCTTGGGTATATGAACATATGCTTCACACCCAAAAACTCGAAGATGATCATAATATGGTGGCTTCCCTATCCATAACTCTTGTGCCACTTTCAGACCTTTGGTAGTACTAGGTGAAAGGTTAATCACATGAACTAGAGTCAATACTGCTTCTGCCCAAAAGCCTTGTGAGAGGTTTGCATGATGCAACATAGAAATTACTCTATCTTGAATAGTTCTATTCATCCTTTCACCTACACCATTCTGTATTGGGGTATGAGGAGTTGTAAACTCTCTACGAATTCCTCTAGACTGACAAAAAAGTCTGAATTCATGTGAGGTATACTCACCCCCATTATCTAAATGTAAATCCTTAAGCTTAGTTCCTTTTTCAGTCTCAACTGAAGCAAGCCATTTTTTGAAAGTAGGGAATACCTCATCCTTCGATTTGATAGGATATACCCAGACTTTTCTACTAGCATCATCTATGAAAGTGACAAAGTAAAGAGAACAACCTAAGGACCTAGTGGGCATAGGACCACACACATATGTATGGACGAGATCTAAAGGCTGAATTGAAGAGTCAATGTGCATTCTATGCACATTTTTGGTTTGCTTTCCATATTGACAATGCTCACAAAATGAAAAATCAGAGAAAGATAACACAGATAAGTAGCAAAAACGAGAAATATTTTCTATTCCATTACGAGATATATGGCCCAAATGACCATGCCAAATACAAGCCATAGGTTGTTTAGTAACAGCTAACAAATGTTCTTTCTTTGATACAAATAAAGGATAAAGTGAGCCAACTTTGCTTCCTTTTGCAATAACCATATTGCCCTTTGATATACAAAAGAACTAAGCATAGAAGACCACCTTGTAACCAAGGTCATCAAGTTGACCAACGGACATAAAAAATGTGTGATAATTGAGGTACATGGCATACATTATGCATAGTAAATTTTGAACCATCAATGAACTCCACAACCATATCTCCAATCCCCACAACGTCACACTGGTAAGAGTCACCAAGTCTCACAGTACCAAGAGACTTTGCTGCATAATTAGAGAACCATTCTCTATGTGGTGTCACATGGAAAGAAGCACCAGAATCTAGCAGCCACGTATGGGAAAGAGAATCAGCCATAAGTGCCTCAGTTGGCACAGTACTATAAAGTGTCAACACATCAGCATCATAAAAAATAACATTAATTTCTTCAATCTTCATAGTCCAAGAGATGGTGCAGGTAACTGTTTAACATGCCCATCAACATTCTGTCCTTTCTTATGACAATAATGGCATTCCATATCCCTCTTCCTTGATTTACTTCTACTCTTATTCCATTGACCATTCTGTTCCTTGTTCTTGCTCCTGCCATGTTGCTGATTCTTTCCTTGGTAAGAATCATGAACATTACATGCATCTCCACTCTGAGTGCCAACCATAGATTTTCTACGAATCTCCTCACTCAAGAGTGCTCCACATATGTCATCATAGACGAGTTTACCACCAGGTGCACTATTGCTAATAGCTATGCAGAACATATCCCATGATTTTGTACATGGTGCATAATAGCAATACTGCTTTCATCTCATCATCCATATCCATTTTTCGAGCCTGTAATTGGGAGAATATAGCATCAAACTCATTTAGATGAGCAACAACACTATCTGTGTCCTTCATGTGAAGGTCATATAATTTTCTCATCAAGTATACTTTATTTGATGCCGTCTCTTGTTCATATGTATTGCATAACTTCTTTCAAAGCTCCTCTGCACTTTCACAGTCTAATATTGTAAAGTAAACATTATCTGCTAGGTGCAAGCGAATGGTAGACCTGGCCATTTCATCTAACTCATCCCAATCATCTTCATCCATGTCAGCAGGCTTCTTTGAAATCCCATTTAATGACTTCCGTTGCCTCCTTTGAATCAGCACATCTTTAATCTGATTCTTCCATAGAGCAAAGTTTGTGCCATCAAATTTTTGGATCTCAAAATGGTCTTTGCCCTGCAAGTTATAGCTCCTTCTCGGAACACTTGCACTAGACCCTGATCCACCAGATGTGCCTGAGACCTCTGATGCCATGATGTTAGAGAACTGGATAGAATGATAATGGAGCTAGAAGAGCCCAAACACCAACAAATAAGTGTATCAAGGAGTAAATTGACCACTATATAGTTGGCTAAACCAAAAATCTAGAAAAATTTTGCCAGAGTATCCTATACAAAATGAGCATATGACTAGTGTCAAAATATCATAAAATTGCAAGTACTGATATGTTTTGTTGCATAGTGAATCACTGACTCCACTGCATATAATCACTTACCCAACAGAAGCCAACTAGGCTTATCGAGCACCTATGAACAACTATCATACATCTCCTATGGCAAGATTGGGTAAGTCTTCCACCTGTAGCACCAAAGAGACCCCGACATCTGGGTGTCTCCCAGTTAAGAAAACCTCACCACGACCCTCTTTATCAAACGTAAAAGGCTCTATGCAAAAATCTAACCGCTATATCAATGACCACATGGACGACATAAGTTGTATCCATAGAAGCGTACATGGTGTGTATGTGCCCACTATATGTAGCAAAATGACACTAAAAGGCTGAACACACAGCCCAAAAACTAGCCAACAACACCTGCAAGTGTCTATCAACTCTAACATTTTAAGCTCAAAAAAACCTACATAAATTTGCATCGGCTGCTCCCACCAAAACTGAAAACCTTTCGAGAAACCTGTAGTTTTATGAGTGTGGCTGAAAACACATCCCCAAAAGTTGATATTTATTGTCAGAGAAGTACAAAGAACACTCTTCTTGATGTTCTTCGACCTGTGTGAAGAGAACTATGTGCAAAAGTACTCCAAAATGGCTCCAAGGACACCCCAAAAATGCTTCAAAAATAGGCTTTGAAAGCAAAGAATGAAGCTTTGAGGGACCAAAACATGTTCAAGCTAATGTCAACCTTAGTCTTTCCCCTTCTTCAGACACCAAAAGAGTGTAGCTTAGTGGCAAGAGATTGCCACGGTTAAGCGAGCTCTGGGGGGAATAGTACTGGGATGGGTGACCTCCTGGGAAGTATCGGGAACCTCTATCTTCCTTGATCATTGAGATCCTCCCTCGTGCGCAGCCAACAGTGCCAACGGTGACTTCAGTGACTCGGATGACAAGGTATGCCAAGGTCTATGCCTTGGTGGCCACCTTAGTCGTAAGCCTTGGAGAAAGCCTAGGGTGAGGGGCATGCTCACTTTGCTCGCACAAAAGGAACAAAGCTTTTGCGTCGAATTGCTTTGATACTAGTGAAGGGTTTTGACGGCGATGCACCACGGTGCACTCCCCTTGTTGAGAGCTCCACGACAATATCCTCTGAGTAGAAAAACGGACCTCCTCAGGCCGTAGACAGTACTCTAGACAGAGACTATAGAATACATAGAGAACACAATACACAGGGAGCACGAAGACAGACTTCTTATGCCTTAAAAATGTGGTTGAACTTGCAGTCTGTGACTGACCAGACCACTATATGTTTTATTAAAGAACATATACAAAGAAGTGTCCGGTGGCCATTTGGCCTTTCACATGGACACTAACGGTAATAGGATCTTCATTGGAAAGGGAAGTTATTGGGCTTCAAAAATCTCAAAAATGGTGAAATTCTTGCCATTGTACAACATGTTTTTACAATGTCAAGCATGAAATTGGAAAACTCAAACAAAATGAGATATCCTATCAATTGTAAGTACTACCCTTTAGTATTTATTGATTCTCGTTCTAATTTCTTTATATTCCAAGCATTGCATGCAAAGGTTGGGTCACTAGTCTTTCCACAAGCCCGTCGTGCTCAAGTTTTACATGAGTGAGCTTTTTTTTTACACACATACATATGGTGCACCCTCTTCATCAAATGATTTTGGTAGGTTAGAGATGATTAAGGTAGATTCTCTTTTCAAGATCGAGTGGCCACAACCTGATATATGGACCTTGACGTCTTTGAAGCATAAGATGGTGATGGACATACATAACTCTTTGAAATTCACAAGAGTTTCTAGATCTGTAGGATTACATTGGTGTGCTCTTGTTCATTGTTTTGTATATCTATTTTAGATATTCACAATTCTAGAGACTTCAACAATGTTCATGTTAAAAGATATCACATATGAGCAGGTGGAATGTTTACTAGGTGAAAATTGGGGACTTGTAGAAGGATGCACCAAAGGGGATAGATACCTTTGTAAAATTGGTACAACACGCATAGGATTTTAATATTTGAAACATCGTACTTCATTGTAAATTAGATTCTATCATGATTGTTGGATGTGTAAACTTGCATGGATACCATTACAAAGTTCTGAGGGTTTTTTAATTTCATTTGAAATTAAGATAAATCTGTCCAGCAACAAAATGGAAGTCATTTTAGTGAATCATCATTGGACCTTGCAAATGTGAGAGAACATCTAGTAATAATGAGATTTGAGGATTTGAATCAATCCAAGTTCATAATACAAAGGCATAAGCTAAACAATTTATGGTACTTTTTCTTTTATTTATACAATTTATTATATTCAAATATGATATTTAAAGCTTTTAATTTGTCTACAAATTGGTAAGGGGTTAGAGGATAAAATTAAAGTCCTTCTTGAATGGAGTGTAGATGGAACTCAACTTTCATTGTCATAGCTCAAGAACTATCTGAGTACTAGAGTGTACACATAACCCATTTTCCATTCATAGTCCTTCCTCTACTACAAGATAATGCACATGCAAAAAATGAAAGATGTAAAACTTTTGATCTCAATATGACGTACAAATTGTCAAATCTTTGATTTTTTCCAAGGAAGTATATATTACAATTCTAGAATTCCAAGAATTCTATTTTTCTATTGTGTAGGTGTGGTATTTCTTATTATGTTAAATGATTATCTGTTCAATCATTTTTATGAGCCAAATTTTGTTTTTGGGAGTTCTGAGCATGATTCTTATATTTGTAGCTATTATTTTTGTCGATATATTTAGGTAGTTATGTGTGTGAACACACTAGGAACGTCAGGGCACTTTTTTCCCTCTTTAGGAGGTTTTTTTCTCCCGGCTTGTATATACACCTATAACCCTAATGGGTCATATATTTTTGTACATTCTAGTGGTACTACATTCAATATTGTGTGTTGTGCTCCAAGCTTCTTCTTCTAGCTTGTGTTGTTTGTGTGCTTTCGTAGACCTCAAACTGCAACAATTGGTATCAGAACAAGTTGCCACTTCATCTAGGGTGTCGTCGACACCCCTCTAGTTAGAGTCTCAGAATTGCATGAAAATTGGTAAACATACTCAAGGTGATTAGGAGATCAAAATAGCTTCACTGTGTGGTGTCAAAATTGCAATCTGAACTTGTTTTGACCTTCAAACACACTATCATAGTGCTTATGTAGGCAATTTTTTCTTTTTATCCCAAAGATATATACATGTTTCAGTTCACCTGTATAAGCATCTCAAAGTCTACTACAAGTTTAACAAAACTCGACAAGGTAGTTCTATTCAATTTTTTGAGATACAATCATTTTTTCTGCATCAGGGTATTTTAGAAAGAGGCCATGGCTGAAAGTAGTGATGTATTCCATATGTTGGCCATTGAGGATAAGTTGTACGATACCGATTACCCATTATGGGCTTATATGATGCGTCATGTATTGGTTGCAAAAGGAATGTGGAACATTGTACGGGGTGTTTAATAACATCCTATTACACCCACAAACATAGTTGCTAAAGGTGATGAAGATGACGTTGAAGATGGCAATATTCTTCATGTTCCTATTTGTATTGCGGTTCCTGCTGCACCTACTATAGAGAAAATTTGTTGGGATGGCACAGATGCTCATGCACATGCATTGATAGCCTTGTCTATCAAACATGCCATTATTCCTCACATTCGCTCTTGTAGAACAACTAAGGATGCTTGGGATACACTTACCACTTTATACTAGGCAAGGAATGAGGTTTGTGTTGCTTATCTTCGAAAACAGTTGGAGAGTGAGCACATGAATGGAGATTCCATGGACAACTTTTTTGACAAAGATCAAAGATTTGGAGGAACAATTGATTTCTATTGATGAAGTCTCCCTTAATAGTTCACTTGTGTGGACTGTTCTGAATGGTCTTCATGATTCATATCAGATTTTTGTTTCTACTCTTCATTTGATGATGAAAGACAATCCAAATGCCTTAACATTTGAGGATTTAGTCTCTGTTGTGTTGCAGGAAGATCAGCCTCGATAGAACATGTCCATTATGCATGTTGCAGATCAAGCTTTCCTGGCTAGTGAGAAGGGCAAAGGTAAATGGAGCTCTTCCACTAGTAAGCAAAAATGTGCTAATTCTACACAATCAAAGAAGGATGACAAAGATGAGAAGAAAACGGAAAAGCAGAAATTGTTTTGAAAATACTGTAAAGCAAACGATCATGTCATAAAGATTTGTCCAAAATTGGCTACAAAGGAGGCAAAGAAGAAAGAGGATGGAATGGTTGTTGTAGAGGCCTCTACACCAAAAATAGAGTATACTAATCTTGTGCAGAATGAAGAATGGGCATTTACTACTGTTTGCAGTTTTGACCCATCTTCTCTTGAGCAATGTATATCTGCAGTAGACTCAGATGTTTGGAACTTTGATGGTGGGGCAACCAAACATATTACCTCGCACCATAGTTCCTTCACTTCACTTGAGCCTGCCCCTTTAGGGAATATTGTCACATGCACCAACAACTCCTCTTATCCTTTCATGGAAGTTGGTAAGATCATTCTGACTAATGCTGATGGTAGTTCTTTTACATTGTCGAATGCTTTATTTGTGACAGGGATCAAGAAGAATCTGTTATCACTCTCAACTTTAGCCAAGATTTTCTTGGTTGTGAAATTTGTTGATTATAGATGTACAATTTATGATATGTCGAATGGCAATGTCCTTATCGCTTCTCACATTTTATGTCATGGGTTGTATAAGTTCATAGACTATGAAAAATTTGTGAATGATTCAACATGTGCAGTACATGATTCTCAGGCTACGTCAGATGCAAAGCTTTGGCATGCACGCTTTGGTCTTCTGAATTTTGCTAGTGCGTGCACAAAATCTAAAATGGTGTCCTCTTTGCCCAAACTTGAGGCAGCACCTGGTAAACATGTAGGTCAAGGCTGTATTTTGGGCAAAATCTAGTGCTCCTCCTTCCCAAAAGATGGTTTGGTTTGAGCTACTCAAAAATTGTAGGTTTTTCATAGTGATGTCTGTGGTCCTATGCACCTCCTTCTTTTGGGAACTATCTTTACATCGTGACTTTCATCGATGATTGTTCCAGGCATGCATGGGTATATCCATTGAAAGCAAAGTCCGAAGTGTTTATGTGCTTCAAATAGTTTTTGGTTTTGGCTGAAAATCTATCAGCATGTAGAATAAGCACCCTCCATTCTGATCGAGGGTGGGAGTATATGTCTTCTGACGTTAATGCATTTTTGGCTGAACGTGGGATAAAAGATTAGTGTACAATGCCGTATACACCTCAATAGAATAGAGTTGCTGAAGGAAGAACATGTCACTCATGGAGATGGCAAGGTGTATGGTTAAGAGTCAAGCTTTACCACATAGTTTTTGGCTTGAGGCTATTATGTGTGCAACATATGTGCTTAACAGGTGTCCCACTAAAGCATTGCAGTCTATCACTCCATATGAGGCTTGGTATGGTTGTGAGGGATCTATTGTTCACCTATGTATTTTTGTTTGTTTAGCATATGCATTAGTGCCTAAACAATAACACATGAAATTGGATGATAAAGCAGTGAAATGTATTTTTGTTGGGTAGAATTTTGAAAGCAAAGGCTATCGTCTGTATCATTCATAGACTAAATGCATTGTGGTTAGCCCTAATGTTGTTTTTGTGGAAGATGCTATTCAACCACTACTTTCATGTACTAAAGAGACATCTCTTAGCTCCAAAGATATGTATGATACTTTGTTGCCTCTTTTTATAGGTGGACAATCTAGTGCTAGTCTGAATGAGGCAATTTCTCAACCTTTACAAGTTTCATGTGATGATGCATATCATTCCATTTCTGATGCAGATTTACATGATGCACTTGTTGATAAGAGAGTTGATATTGAGGAGGCAATTAGATGCATTTCTACCATATATGCAAAATATATGTCTCGTGACTGTGAGGCCTATTACTAACATATCTATAGAGTCTTTTCACCTTATGCAAGCCACCACACTTTAATCAAAAGCTTTCTTATCTCCATCTATATGCATCTAAGAGCACTATTTGTGCTAAAAATAGCCACAAGCACATAAATTTAGGTACAAGATAAATAGGAGAGAGATTCAGAGAGAGAAAAAGAAATAGACAACATAGGTTAAGATAAAACATTCCATTCATCATTGAAGTACATTGCAAAAGATGCTTTGCACAAAGTTATTTCCTCTTATTCTTCTAGCTAGATGAATATTGTTGGGTTTTATGGTTAGTCTATTGGCATGGATAGCAGATAGGTTAGAATCTTCAAGCATGGAGATGAGGTAGGCCTCTGATCCCTCTTGAAGTGCCTCAAGTGCTATCCCCTGTATTCGTTGACCTACATCATAGCGATGTACTTCTTCCTTTACAACTCTTGCAAACACTCTTCGTGGTATGAGAATTTCAACTGATAGTGTTGTATCTCTGAAAATGCTATGCAATGTCTTCGTCGTCTTTGTGGAGCTCTTGCATTGGCAGGAACGTTAGGTTGTCGTTGAGGTCTACGTCATAGTTGATAATTCTTTTTTTTTTATGTACATGATGTGAAGGTCCAGCTTCATCTTCCACATTATGTTGTTGACGTGTGTGTTGACTTTGCTCCCTTTCCTCCTCTCTTGGTATTTGGCCTTGTCCCTATGGAAGTGTCTTGCCTCAATGTGTTACCCTATGGCTCCTTGGAATGTGCATATGATTCCATGGTGGTTGAGTGCAGCCTTCTTCATTAGTCACTGGTTCCATATCGAAATCACTTTCCCATATAACTCTTATCCTCACCACTTGTTTGGGTCTTGCCTTGATGGGTGTCTTCTCTAGTGGCTCATCATCAGACTCTGAATCTAACCATCCTTTTGTTGATTTTTCACTTCATGTTCTCATGATGGATTGCTCCCAAATGGTGTGCCATCATGTGAGAGACGCCGAGAAGTGGTGTGGGAACCACTTCAAGGTCTCTGGTGGGGTTACAACCATGGTGGGCATTGAGTTCCTTGAACATGGCTAGGATAGACCATGTGGTCTTTCCTTGCAGTTTGCTTGGTGCATGTCATTCTCTCAAGTTGTAAAAGTGTGAAATGGGAGTGAGTTCTTTCTATCTATAGAGTTTGTTTTAAAATTGTCTGTTCACACTAGAATGGACAAAATCAGTTTAGAAATATATAGAATATAGTAATACAAAGAATAAGACATTGAAGCCAAGGTTATATTAATCCTACGATTTACCACATAATGGATTGTAATGAATTCAATTTAATTCCAAGCTAAACCCTCACATAATCTTTTAGCATGCCACTGGGCATGATGTAGAGGTCCTAATGATGACTTCCATTTCTCACTAGCAATGTTGTGTTCCATCTTTCTTGCAACTTTTTCCAAATGTGACTCCCTAGCTTGTTCCACAAAAAACTTTCTTGAGAATCTAGTGCGGTAAAGCCAATTAAACATCTTGTCCATATAGGTTGATTGCATTAGACCACCACCATGTCACGTGGTTTTGAAGTACACACCTGTAGCTTTGTAGTGTGACTTCTCCATTCCTTGGGTACTGAAAAACTCCAATGACCCATGTCGATGCATGAAAAATGGTTCATGTGCAAATAAAGTATGCTAAAAATTGTTGAATACATTGGAAAAAAGTAAGTGCAATTAATAATTTGAAAGATTGAATAGAGTTACAATGTAGTGTGTTATATTGCTCTCTCCCCAATATTGAATGAAAAACTTTGTGAACTTTGCTAATGTCTCTTGAAGCAATTGACGTTGAATATCTATGGAGCTAGTAAGACCCATTAAGCCTACCTACTTATCTAAGCATGGCCAAACCTTCTTTATCTTATTACAAAGATCAACTTGAGAACCATTGTCTATTATGATCATGCATAGGTCTTTCCACGGCTCATAATGTTCATTATTTTGAGTGCTAGTACCTCTTTAAAAAAAGTTTCTTGCCATACTCCCTGTCATTGACACTTGTTGTAAACTATCTTGAGATTCCCCAAATTTCTTAACAACTAGGATTACATTTCCACCATGACAATCAATTGAATTAAGGAGTTCCTCCAATTTTTTATAGCTTGTACAAATTTATCAATTGGCCTCTTGGCAAACATCTATATGGAGCTTCAATAGTCTATTGAAAATTGTCATGAAGGCATGCAAGGTGCAAAAGTGAACATTAACTAAAGGAAATGGAATAATGGGATTCCAATCCTTATTCGTCATGTCACGATTAGGTGTACCTAACATGGGACACCTCATTAAAGGTATATCCGTTCAATAAATAGAGATGCATCTGTATCATCATCTAAATCATCTGTGTTGTTTTGTTTTTCTTTGTTGGTTTATAACCTCATGTGCAATATGGACAAGGATAGAGAGCATATGCACCTTGTTTGCACCCTAACATGCACTGATAGTCTTTAAATCTCCACCCAAGTGAAACTCTACTTCAAAATCACCCATGGGGTCCCATTAAAAATGCATGAAAGAACATCATTGGATTCTTTAGGTACTTCAATAGCACACCACCATATATCTTTATCGGATTGAACACTATACGTAAAGTGATGGGTAGAGTTTTCAGTTTCATCAATAATGGCATGGGCCATAGCTTCATTCATGAGTGTCACACTAAGTCTCTCCATACATCTTCCCTTTGTGATTTTACATTCATCTAGCTTCAATATAAACTTGAGTCTGGAACCACAATCTACATCAAATAACAAATGTTATACTAATAAAAATACCATGATTGCCATTATCATAGCAATTGATATACCTTGAATTCTAGATTTATAAAATTTAACAATTTCCCTTTGAAGCCTCTCCAAATTGACAAATATGTTGTTCTACTTTGTGTAGATGAATCCCTTTCTAGATGAATTTTTCAACTCTTTCTTCGATGTAGCAGAATGATAAATGGATGCAGTCATAACATCTTCTATATGCAAGTAATGGCCAAGAATATTAGCTACATCCTCATTGGTCATCGTCTTCTTCAAAGATACCTTGTAAGGGCATGGGAAAATACTATGCAAACTACCTTTGTTTTGTAGTGCCTGCTTCAAAAGGTTATACAATGCAATGTATGCTCTAGTACTAATAGCTCCTTCATCACATACCATTTCTACCTCCCTGGTAGTAATAATATCTTCTAATTTTCTTGCAAAATCTTAAATAACTTGGGTCTTGATGTGATTTCCTATAGGTGACTCCAAAATCATAAGCACATGCTTGTTGCTCAAACAAGAATTCAAAAACTTAAATTGATCCTCCCTCGATTGTTGATGAAGCGTTGACATCTTCAACAAATGACCTGCACAATAAGAAACTCAATCTAAACGTCTTCTAGCATAAATGAACAAGTGAAACACGAACCTAAGTGCATAAATATGCCGCTTCCATGCTCCACCACCGGTTGAAAGGGCTTGAAAGGATGATAATGGTCATTTCGTATATCTCATACCAAGTGGAGTCTCTTTTAGTTGTGTTAGATTGGCTTTTAACTTTGTAGTTGTGCTCTCCTTTTCTTCCACATCTTGTTGGAGTATATTATTGCACTCTTCCAGAGATTTGACAACACTTTCTAAAGTGTGTATCTTCAAATAGTTTTGATGAAATTGTTGCATCCAATAATTTGGAATGGATGTTGAATGGATAGACAATCGCTTGCAAAAGCCTAGCAATGTAGCTTCACCACTACCAAGGTATTGTAGAAACGCTGAGATACTATGGCATCTAGGATGAAAATTAGACATTGGATATAAGGGATACAATGAACCATTGACTGAAAGATCAATATTCTTCTCCCATCTACACATCATTGATTCTGAGAATCTTTGCCATTGCTATCTCTAGTTGTTGGTGGAAATTCTATTGGAACATGAACATGTACACTCGTTGAATGAGGAGCATGCATTGGTGCTAGTGTCATGTTCACAATACATGTGAGCACCATGATGTTCCAAAACTTGAGCACCAAATAGAAAGAAGCATAGAGATGGATGCAATGCTTTGTATAGTAGTTGCATTGCAAGAAAAAGTGTGTTTTGGTATGTGGATTGATCAAAATGTCTTTTTTCAATGTTTAAGAGTGAAAATAAGTTTTTTTTCTTCAAAAATTCATGTTTTAGGGCAACCAAAATTATGAGTTTGATGATGTGACACTTAACTTTTAAAAGGATTTTCAAAAATATATTTTTTATTAAAAATAGAAAAAAAAAGTAACTTTTGACATATGCATAAAAGTATAGGCCATTTTGAATAAAGAATAGCTGAGAAGAGAATTTTTCAAAAAAGTCATTATCTTATTCATATAGATGGATGCATTTGATGAGGTGGAAAGTAGTTTTTCTCTCTCTTTGTGCAGAAGAGAGAGATGATCCTAGCTCAACCTTAAAAAAAGCCTACTTTAGCCTACTAAAAAGTGCTCTATTAAATGCGCTTTGTCCCCATAGTGTTGTCCGACATTAACCATTGAGAGAAGGACTCCAAACTATAATAGAAGATTTTAAAGATGTCACTAGTACTTTACCATGGATCTTCGATACAATAGATGGCACACATATTAGATTATATACAGAACTTGCAAAAGATTTTTTCCTTACATAATATAGAATAGACATGGATTTGACGCATTCTTCTACAAGTCATCATGGATTCAAAATTGTTGTTTTGGGGGCATTATAGTGAATATCCTTAGTGGAATGTGCAATTTCATCCATTTCAAAGAGTGTGCTTTATATCATAAACTAAAAGTTGGAAGCATTTTATTTGAGCCTTATATTGAATTGTTTAGAGAACTTGTTAGAATTTATTTATTAGGTAGTTCAACATAAAAGGATACAACATTTCTAGTAAAGTCTTTTTGTATAAGATTGGATTTACAAGTGAGAGAGAAGATTGCATTTGGAAAACATCATTCAATAGCTAGTGATTTCGATGGCATATCCTTTAAAACTTGAGTGTAGATTTGTCTTTAGCTCCTATGATTATAAATGCATGTTGCCTTCCGAGCATAATTGTGTACAACATGAGGAAAAAGTGAACAAAGCAAAGAAAAAGATCCTATATTTTTATAATGTTAAAAAATTATTTTAAAATAGTTAATTATTTAATTAATAAACGATTCATAAGTAGTACGATGAGTTCACCAGATCTATTACAGTGGGTTCAGACCATTCGGAGGCACATTGAGTGCTTCCACATGGAAGAATTTTATTTGCTTAAAAAAAATGGAAGAGTTACGGGGCCACCATTCTTTGAGTCAAGCTCCCCCCCTCGAAACAGATTTCTGCCTCTCTGACAATAAGGTTTGATTGGTTGTTTACCATGTTCAACCAATAATATCATATAAAAATTTTGATTTTGACAAGCTGTTGTCACTCTTTGTGAACTGAATACATCGGCACATACGATGACTCAGCATGAATGTGCTGCCTTTAAAAAAAAAAATGGAGGTTCGGCCGAGGCCTACTCCCCCGGACTTTAACTTTGAAATTGCAACTGTACAAGGAAGGGCATAGTACCCATGGGAGCCCCCTTATCCCACAAGAACAGGTGTTTACAAGACTGGGTTAAACGGCGGTCAACACTACCGCAAGGATAGACAAACAGTGACACTCAGCCACAATACAACATCTTTCCAGATTACATGTCCCTTACATGTTGCTGCCAGGGATTGAACCCTCGCCTCCGCCTCAAGAGGTGAGAGGCCCAACCACTAGGCCAGCGAACTGGGACTGAATGTGCTGCCTTGTGTGAACCCACCCTTCCCTTTTATATATCTGCCCTTAATGCTCCTTCTCGTGACCCTCCGAAAAAAAAAAATCATCACCTCTCGCTCGTTTAGGAGGGGTTCCAACTTCCACACTCCTAACTCTACTTTTAGTGTTTCTTTCAGGGGGCGTCGTGTTAATTCAGGCTAAGTTTTTGCCGAGTGCATGTGTTCCCGCGCTATGCCTGATCCCAACGTCCTTGTTCGCGACGTGTGCATCCTCTAGGGACGAGCGCCTTCTTTGAAGCTGTTTGTTACGACAGAGGGCTGCTTGCAACAAAACTCCCTTTCTTGCGCACAAACATGCTCGTGATCTCGTAGACAAGAGGACTAAGAGAGGTGTATCTGGTGCCGTTTCCAACATTCATAATGTCGAGGAATACGTGACTCTGCGTTTCAAGATTTTTGAAATTTCGAAATTCCGATGTGCAAGCATCTGAAATATCTGGGGTTCCATGGTGCTGAACGCCGTCGTCTTCTGGTAAATCACGCATTCCTTTAATTCCTTCGTAATTATATGGCGTGCAATCGAAATGACGGTGCAGAATCCGTTGGCTTCATCTGTCGTACATTGTGCTATTAATACACGGTTGGACTGAAATTTGTGGAAGTTAAGGTAGTTTTCTGCGAGCGATATGCAGGTTTTTCTGCCAGTCATGTCTGTCAGCAATAAACCGGTGAGAATTTTAGAGCGAAATCGGCTTGTGGTGTCGTAGTTTGGATACTGCTTGCATTCTGAATGCTGGAAATTTCTTAGGTTATCATCGTTTTTGTTGAATGCACAAGTGTGCGTGCCCAGATAGACCAAGCATGCGCTCAGTCAAGAGTTAAAAATGCGCATGTATTTCGTTGGATTGAAGCGTTCCTTGTATACCCATCATCAGTTAGATTGTAACTTGTTACGTTTGGGTATTCATTTTCACGTCACTTATATTTTATAAGTTCCTCGGCATCATCGGTGTTGTCTGAAAGTTCCATGACATTGCGAGCTGTGTGTGTGTGTGTCTGTTCTTCTAAGGGGGGCTTGAACTTTGAGATCGAAACTTAACAGCTCAAACGCATAGTGCCCATGGCATCCCCTCTATTTACAAAAAGAAAGCAGGCTGAATACTACTACTATAAAGCCTTCAGAGTCCAATGGCCCGCATCAAGTTCCTCGATTGATTATAGGGTCGCATCAAGTTCCTCGATTGATGTGCATCTCTTAAACCCTCAGAAAGAAGAATGTTTTAACGCGCAACCGTTGGAAAGAAAGCTTGGACCAGAAAGGCTGCAGTTGAATCTTATGGCGGCTTTTGTACGGCTTACAAAGTAGGCGATAACAATCGAGCCAGAGCAGTTTTCCATCTTATAGCCTTATACATCCTATGTCAATCCAAGATCCATCCTCCTCACCAGAGAAGGCGGATTTACGTTCTTGAAAAGGAGTTTTCAGAAATGTTCTGATTTCGAAGACGAAAGCCCACAAAGTCTGTTCTTGCAATAAGTGTGTTTGTCCAACTATCCTTCCCAAACTACTGAAAAGTTAATAAGATGTTTGAACTAAATGCCCCAAGACGTTCGAGAACGAATGACCTTCTGTTTTTAATCCCAAAGCTTTGTAAGTCCAACGTCCATCCATGATTCATGCTCTTCACTACAGAAGGAGGATTCACCAACAAGTCGTCAGAAAATTTGGAGCTTCGATCACGAAAGCGCACAGAGAATGTCTTGCTACTTCCCAAACGCAATAAGACTCCATGCCTTAAGATGTTGGCGTACGAAAGCTCATCTGCCTCTTTTGAAATAAATTCTCCAGGATGTTGAAGTACGAAAATTTTCTTGATCATCCTTCAGTGGTTAACGTAATGGCTATGCTGCTGGCCTTCCGCCAGGAAAGCTGAAATCCCTTGTCGATACGGAGTCCCACATCTGCAATTTAAAAGAAAGAACTAATCTTTATAAGCAGTACTCAGGTCACGTCCACGTTATTAAGTTTTCTGAGGAACCTGAGGGAGAAGAATTTCCTGCGCAGAAGTTATCAAAAGCATTATGTGTTACAGATGAAACAAATAACCGCTTTACCCGAAAAGAGCTTTCCAAATACGGATACTCACCTTTTTCAATATTTTGACCATATAGATTGCTTCAATCTATTTGAAATGTTCACCTGTACTTCACGATTTTCAGGTAAGAAAGATAATTATTCTCTTCGCTGATTTGAGCTTTGGTTTGTACTGTCATGCACTGTCTAAATTATCATCATCCGAGGATTTCAAGTTGTCTTGACTCTGAAAGTCTTCATGACACGTATATTCTCGTCGATGAAGTAAGCCTCTGTAATGTCATGAAATAGTAAACCAATACGCCACCATGTCTGGGCTTTGTCATTTTGACACTCCTCCTGCTTGTCGAAGCTGTCTGCCAGGAAAGTTTTCGGGTTCCCGCTACACAGTATCGAAGGAGCAGTTTCACGCTTAATCGGTTGATATGTTGTCACAATACAACGCTTAAGGCTTAACAATTTTTCTTTTCTAATGATCCGGAATCTATTCTGCGTGGAATATAGATCGAAGCTGATTTTCTGACGTGATCTTGATGAAGAGATTGCTTAAAATTTGCACTTCCGTATCTTGGTTAAGAGATTGCTTAAAATTTGCATTCAATAGAACTTGACAATGAGCATTGTTCAGAATCTGAAGCTAATAAGAATGCTTCTTTCTCTCCCCCTCTCTCTCTCTCTGTGTCTGTCACTGTGTTCGAGATCTTTACCGATATTGGGGACTCTGTACTTTTCCTCTTTATGCATGCTAGACCGGAAATATTCAGACTGCTACTATGATATTTAGGATGTGTATATCATCCAAACTAATTAACTTCCCTTTGCAAATTTCCTTTATTATGCAGTTTACAAAGTGAGCACGCCACGCCATATGGCCTTTCGCAGTAATTTGGTGTATCTTGGTGTCATTTTAGTACTGATTCAACATGGTCTATATTCAGAGTGCTTGGAGCTGGGGGGTGTCGGAGGCAATGACATGCGAGTTACATGCGAAGACAGGCAGACATGTGAAACAGCACAATCAAAGCAGTGCGAGTGGTGTGAGCTCCCTGAAGAATACATCCATCAAGATTTTGTCAGTAAACTCGGTGGAAACTGCAACGGTTCACAGATCCAACCACTGAAGGAACTCGAGGACTGCGCCGACATTTCCTCCAAAGCCAAGTGCCTTTGCTTGGACCACTGCAGCTGGTGCAGCAGCGATGTCCTGAATGATGGGTGTTTTAGAGCTTGGGAGGCCAGGAAATTGCCCACTCAAGTATTTGAATGCACGAAAGGTTCATAACAAGGTAAGCTCTCCATGTGCAATGCAGACCGAAAATATGCCCACAGGCGACGTCCCAGGTGCTCGAATCGGATTTGTAGAAACACACACATTCAGTACTAACTTACGAGTATAAACACACACATTCTACTAATTCATATATTTAATATAATAAAAGCTTAACTTTTACCCAAAATTTTCTATGTTTTCGCTTAAACATTTGGCCGAAGTTACGAGTCTAATTTAGGTATTGTATATATACTTTGGAGTGATCATACTCATGTATCCCTCAAGCCCGTATATGAGGTATGGTTGCATGGAGTCCCTTAAGGACAACCTAAAGATAATAATGATTAACACTAATATGTTCTATGGAGGATTATGATTAACATAATAATGATGATATATAGAGATCTTTAGGTGCACTGCCAAAACCACCACCACCACCACCACCCCATGATCTATGTGAGTTTTGCTGATGTTAACTATATGATAGAGATGTTATGGATGCCCTATTATGGCTATGCTATCCAATTAGTGATGGTCCTCCAGTAGTAACACCAACAAGAGTAGTTTCTTTCATAAATGTAGTATATAGGAATCAAGCATTAAGGTGTGTCTCCAAGGTTCATTAACCTTGAATGGTCCCCATACCTTATTGTAGAGAGTACACATGCAAAAGCGAAATTAAAACATGTACTCACAAAAGAAAAGAGTGTGAGACTCAAAAGAGTGAGTAGTTCATAAAACAGAAAAAATTGCATATAGATTGGAGTGAGCTTTCTACGAACATGGAATGAGTCCTCAAGTTTCTAACTGGATACAAATGTGAAGAGAGGCCCTCCTTTTATAGATTTGGAGTAGGCTTTCTCAAAATAAATCCAATGTGGGATAGTTCTCCTTCAAGGAGAATGCATACAAGAAAGAAGCTAAATGGCAACTTTTCAAAATGTAGCTAGAGGAGTTAAAAAATTGAGATGCACTTATAGAAATGAACTAGAAGTGAAATGCTACAATGGAAACTAAGATCATTTCTTTAACACCCCATCTATAGCTCCATTTTGGAGGCGTTGAATGCGACAAAGGTGTGCGTGCAAGGTGTTGGAATGCAACTAGAAGTAAAACTTTTGTGAACATGTCCATGATAATCTCCGAGGGGTATACTATTCCAATGTAATCTCTTGGGATGATATCTTCTCATGGATGAAGTGGTACTTGATCTCGATGTGCTTCATCCGGGCATGGAAGGTTCAATTCTTAGCGATGGACAAGGAAGACGAATTGTTGGTGGGAATTGATGTACGAACGTCTTGCAAAATATCGATATCACATAATAAAATAATGAGAATAGATGGCCTCACATGCTCAAAACATGATTCTCAATCTTCGGCCTCCATGGATGAAAGAGCGATTATAAGTTGCTTCTTATTTGCCCGAGGGATGGATCCTCAACCAAGCAAGAATAGATATCTAGTGGTGGAATAATGAGAATTTGGATCATCAACCTAGTCATAATTAGAATAGCCAATGAGATTAATTCCCCCTTGTCCGACGAGATGGTGGATAGTCTTCAGAGATGAAGTGGCGTTGCTCAATCCTGCTTCACACTTGCCAAGAATGATTACTGGAGAGTGTAGTGGGCCTCTTTAGCTAGCTAATGACCATAAATAAACATGTATGTTGCTTAGAACATGATCCACTAATCAATGGATCAAAACAAATAGGTCGGAATTGATCCAAGAACAAAAACTTGCTATTTTTGTTCCTACACTTGTTCAATGTTTTGAACAAGTGTAGGAAGCACAACAACAATTGGCTTAATTCCTTTTGAGAAACTCTAACTGGCTTGGTAAGCTACCAATCATGAGTTATTTCATAAAAAATGATTGACTAAATGCAGAGAAAGATGTTTAGCAAATCACAAAATCATCCTAACATTTTCGGGGTGCGACAGTCAACATGCCAGTGAGCAAAGATGAGTTAATATCTCACGATCCAAAAAAGTAGTGCTAATGAAACTTTGTAGTCATGTACTATACAGTATGCTGAATCTACTATGCTTTAAATCATGACAAATGATCAATCATGCACTGAGAACAAGCTCTTAGAAAATCACTGTTCTGATGGAGTTATAACAAAGAAGTGAGATGAGAATGTAATGATCATATATGTATTAAATCATACACAAATACAATGTCATTGGCAATCATACATTGCTCAATGTGTGAGAGGTGAATGAGCTATGAGATAAGCTCTCACTTCACAATGAATCTCTTCAAAATGATCTCATGGGCTCGAGATTACATGTGGGTCTTTTGATCCTCTTCATATAGTTGTACTTGGAGCCAAAGTTTGAATTCAAATTCAAAGATCTACCTAAAAGTGAATCCTAAATTATAGGATAGATTCCCTCATCACTCATAAACCAAATGAGTCGTGATTTTAGAGCTTCCTAACTCCATGTGGATGTGTACCACTTTTACAAAAGGTAAATGTGAAGAACTTTTTACAAGAGGTTGATCATATGAAGCCTTGCATAAGTTATGTGAATAAGTCAAGTATGAGCTAATCAACCAAGTATGTGGGCTTGGTTTTAATTGCACCAATAGCTTCCCCTCAAGCCTAACATGCTTGATCTTCATTCCTCCTTGATTTCCTGCAAACCAATCATCAATTTGGACCTGTTCATCTTTGTTCCATCCAATGATTTTGTGAGTATATCTGCACATTTTAAATGAGTTGATACATAAGATAGTTGAATCTCGTTACTAAGCAATTTCTCTCTCACATAATGATAGTGCGCTTCAATGTGCTTAGTCCTTGCATGATATCAGGATTAGCAGCCAAATGAAGTGAACTAGTGTTGTCTCCAAAGATTATTGGAGTGTAAGAGTGTATCTCCAAATCTGCATATAGTTGCTTAAGTCACATAGCTTCTTGAGTTGCATTTGCCAAACCTCTATATTCTGCTTCTGTGGAAGCTAAGACCACAGTTGGTTGCTTCTTAGATGATCATGATATGAGCTTTAAACCTGCAAAGAATAGGTATGCTGAAGTGCTCCTCTTATCATCCTTGGAGCCAGCCCAATCTGCATCAGAATACATCTTTATATTTATGTCAGAAGTGAAGGGATATAAGAACCCTTCATTCATTGTACCCTTTAGATACCTAAACACCCTTTTTGCAGCTTCCATGTGAAGCTTCCTTGGTGCATGCATAAATTGACTCAATGTACTTACTCCATAGGCAATGTCTACTCTTGTTAGAGTAGCATAATTAAGACTTCCCACAAGTTGTTGATAACCTATAACATCATCAAGGAGTTCTCCTTCATGAGAACTAAGCTTATGATTGAGTTCCATAGGAGTACCTACAATTTTAGTGTTCTCCATCTTGAACTTTACCAACATATCATGTATATACTTTCTTCGAGTAATAAATATACCAGAATCTGTGTACACAAGCTCTAAGCCAAGAAAGTAGGTTAATAAACCAAGATCACTGATTTTAAATTCTTCGATTAGTTGAGCCTTGACCTGCTTGATGCCATTAGCATCATTCCCTTTAATGATGCTTTCATCTATATAGACACATAAGTAGATAACTTTTGATTTGTTCTTCTTAATAAATAAAGAAGCATTTGCCTTGCTAGCCTCAAAGCGCTGGTCCTACAAATAAGTAACAACCCTATGGCTCCAAGTTCTAGTGCCTTCCTTAGCTTGCATACATAACTTGTTTTATTTTCATCTTCAAAACCTAGTGGTTGTGCCATATACACTTCTTCTGATATCCATCCATTTAAGAATGCATTCTTGACATCTGACTGATATAGATTCCAATTTTTAGAAGCAACAACACTTACCAAAACCCTAATTGTTTGCATCTTCAACACAGGTGAAAAGGTTTCTTCATAGTCCACTCCATGAGTTTAGGCAAATCCTTTTACCACCAACCTTGTCTTGTACCTGTTTATAGAGCCATCTGAGTTCTTTTCGATTTCGTATATCCACTTGGATCCAATTACCTTCATGCTTGGCTTCTTGGGAACTAGATCCCAATTATGGTTTTCCTGAAGTGCTTCTACTTCTTCCTGCATGGATTCTCTCCATTCTTTCTTCTTCCTAGCCTCTTCAAATGAAGAAGGCTCTTCTGTCATAGATTCTTTAGTGATATAGATAGAATGCTTGGTGACTAATGATGTATCATAGCCATACCTTATTGATTTTTTGCTTTCTCTTTGTGATCTCCTGAGTGCTTGATTTGAAGACTCTATTATGTCTTCTAGTTGCTTGAGTTTGATCTTGCCTTTTGACTTCCAAGCTACTCTTCTTCCTCTGAGTTGATATCTTCTGCTAATCGTTGATCTTCTTGAGTGAGGGTTGGAAAATCATTTTCCAAGTCATATGGTAACTTGGCTTTCCTGCAATCATCTTCAAACCATGAATTATTTTCATCAAACACTACATCCCTACTAACTATAAATGCTTTGTTAGTGGGATTGTACATCCGATATCCCTTTTGGTTCTAATCATACCCAATGAATATGCATTTCCCATCTTTAGGGTCAAGCTTCCCTCTGATTTGTGAGGGGATGTGTGCATAAGCAATGCACCCAAATATTTTGCAATGGTCCAATGAGGGTCTCGTGCCATTCCATGCTTCATAGGGTGTCATACTGCAAGAGAACAAGGATTACGACCACCACATGCTAGAGAGATGACTCTCCTCCCAACCAAATGCCTCTATATATAGCTCTCTCTAGGGGACTGCCTTCTTGGGCAGGTGGATACTAACCATCCATGTGTCAGCCATGTAACTACATGTGCGCCAAGTGTCCCAGTTAACTCGAGTTAACTCAAGTGGATGCTTCTAGAAGGCTCTAGGTCTCTTTGGGCAAAATACTCTCTCCATGTTCCCCATGGGGATTGAACCCAAGACCTCCTCCTTCACATCCTTGAGACTTAACCACTAAGCTAAGTGGATCACTTGTTCACAAGAGCACAAGACCTCCTAGTAAGTCTAAACTCAAGATCTTTGGTCATACGCACAGATGACCAAACGGTGTCCGATTTCAGATTTGTCTGAACCGGCCAGACCCTTGGATCATAGACCTACTTTATTACATTCTTCCCCCCTTGAAGAATATTTTTGTCCTAAAAAATAGAGCTATATACAAACTGTAGGCAACCCCCGAGCCTCATGTTTTAAAACTGGAAGAACATGGTCATGTTCCAAAACTGGAAGAACATGTCTCATCTCTGTGGTGGCATCCCTGCCCAAATGATTCAAAGCACTACCTGGTTTTGCACTTTGATGATCAGGACAAAGTACAAACTAGTGAAGAATAATGAGGGTGGATCTAAATACATCCTTGGCTAATTCACAGTTTCTGGATGTGCGATCTAGGCACAAACATGTGAACTAGGTGGATTCAAATTACTAGTCCATTTCTAGGCATGACTGGTGCATGGACTTAGTAATGAAGGTGGGATTCTTATCCCTCATAAGACTTTGAGAATTCTTGAGTCACTTGAATTTGTTTTGGAGAACTTGAAGTTTGGTTGTCTCAAACATCTAACTTAGATGTTTATACAATGGTTTACTTTGATCCAACAGTTACTTGATTTTTTCACCCGACTAGAGGACTACTTTTTCCTAATGAGTTGAAAAAATCCTATGTAAACTGTAAGAGAAAGTTACCATTTTCTTTGAGTCAACCATACTATAACTTGCCCAATACAAATCCATAATGAAATTTGTCCAACTTAGGACACTTTTCTCAAAGACTTTAACTGAAAGTTCTTGGGAATCGTCAATCTAATGAGCAATTTCTAACTTCTTTATTCTAGAGTATACTGGACTCTAGGAAATCATTTATGCTATAACTTGAAGCAAACTCAAATGAATACGTCCACTTAGACTTATCATCTTTTGAAGATTGAAAAGGTTCTTGTACATAACATCTATCTAGGATGTTCAAGTTAGTTATTTTATTCTAACCGGCTAACCCTGGTCTTTTGCAAAAGGAATCAGATACCATGTCTGAGCCAATTCCAAAAGATTTGGAAAGCAAAAAGAAATAACTAAAACTCTGTACAACCAATTCAAACTTCAAAGATACGTAAACTTGCTATCAGTCAAAGACTGGATGACTCAGGACTTCAACTTTTCAAAGATCTATTTCAACAGAGTATTGAAGTATTGTCTTTATCTTTAAGAGAAATAAGCTGGATTCTCAAAAAGATTCACAGAAAATAAAAAACATCATCCAACCACAAGATACTAGTGTGGTAACCAATATCAGCGTGTCGACTCGCTGAGGTTCTGTTGATGAGTTTTGTATTCAAATAACGCTTCACTTGAGACTAAGTTCAGGTCACATTCAGTCTTTTTGACTCCTTACTGGGAATGCAATTCTTGTGCATTTCTTTGAGTCAAAAGAGTGAATTTACCAAGTTATACTAGAAACTTGGTGCTTGACTTAGTCAATCAAATCCTTGGTTGAAA
Source organism: Ceratopteris richardii (assembly GCA_020310875.1). NCBI lineage: Eukaryota > Viridiplantae > Streptophyta > Polypodiopsida > Polypodiales > Pteridaceae > Ceratopteris > Ceratopteris richardii. The sequence goes on along the minus strand of CM035444.1, from coordinate 41,187,167 downwards.
AGATCAACTCAAAATCAAAGTCCAACTTTTTTCAAAAATTTATCAAATATTTATGATCGATAACATTTAAGCTTGAAGTGTTCTAAGAAGATCTTGGAAGTTACTTCATATCTTCATATCTACAGTTTCCTTGATCTTGAAGTCGTGTTGAAGTATCTTGAGATTCTTCTTGAATTTAAACTCCTTTCTTTGAAGTTTTAATTCCCTTGAAGATCAAACCTAACTTCAAGATCCAAACGAAGACTAAAAGATAATCATCATCTCACGGTCCGATGTCCCATACCATCTTTCCTACATCAATCTAAGTATAAAATCTGGTGTCCCATACCACCCTAGTTTATACTCACATTGACGTGTGAGTGAATTTTATCCTGAAGTCTACAACATCTCTTGATAGAGAACCTTCTAGCTTTAATTCTTGACAAGAATTTCGCAGTTTTAGGCACTATCTCTATCTTGATATTCTAGGTTTTAATCCGTCGACATAATCGTTTCACAATCTTGTGCTTAACCTTGGGAACTTGAAAACCTTTAATAGAATATCTCCAATCCTTCTTTGCTAGGGATTTCAAATGAAAACCAATCAGAATTCCAAGTTCTTGAATTTCTCAAATTCAAGTTCAATTGGCTATTCTTGACCAATTTTGTAGCGACAAGAGCTTTTGACTTCTTTTCTTTAGATTCCTTTCTACTAATGCTTTTAGGTACCTATCCTGGCTAGGACTTTTATAGGAATCTCTCTACTGCTTAAGTCTAAGCATCCGCTCATGTTCTCTGGATTTGTACCAAAATCCCTTTAAGGATAGGTAAACGTTTATGTTTTACCTTCCATAGACTTAAGTACCGTCTTCACGGTTGCAGACTACATTTTTGGAATTCCTTCACTCTGTTCATACTTGGAACAACTTACTTTTTTCACAATTTTCCATTCGATAAATGGAACTTGAGTGAATAATTCCTAACGGAATTTTTTACTCCCAATACTTGGGCAATATACAGAGTAGTTCTAATCACACATTCTTGGACAATCATGGCCAAGCTTGATCAAGTCTTGTTGATCATGCGATAATAATAAAGACTTTGTCTTTATCATTAAGATCTCCTAAACTATCTAAAGCTTCTTTGCTTACCTGCAGGATTTTAGAGATCTTTCCCTCAACTTAAGTCCAAGCATTTTCTAATGCTTTTCAGATTCCAAAGCTAAGAATCTCTGATATACCTTTAGGTTATATCACTATATGGACTTACATACCAAAACTCGTGGTTAGGGATTTGCTGGGAACTACTTGCTATAAAACTTTTCTTGAAAGATGCTAGTCTCACATCTGGGGAGATTTTTCTTTCAAGAACTTTTTGATTCCTACCAAGGAATCAAGTAATAATAAGCTATAACTTGAAGCAAATGATTCATCTTGGAATCTTTTGCTTTCCAGTCCAATGATTCATCTTGGAATCTTCTCCTTTACTGGAAAGATCTTCAAATGAAATTCTAGACTTTTGGATAAGACCAAGTCTTAAGGCTTTGCTTGTCCAAAAGACATTCTCATTTAACTAATGAAATAGTTAATTGGACTCTTTCATTAGCTTATCTTTAGGGAATAGATTAATTTCCAAAGATTACTTTGCTTGGGTCTCTTCAAGGCTTTACCACTTGAAGCTAATCTGTTAGGAAAGAACTTGTTTCCTAAATTGTCTTTAGGAAATATCATGATTTCCTAAGATTGTTTCAAAAATGAAAATAATTTGAATCATTTCATTAATTGTCATGACTTTAGGAAATTACTTGATTCCTAAAGATCACTTAATATTTGTCTTGGTTTCTTTTTTAAGCCTTTAGTTTAAATAGAATCAAGCAAGTTTCCTTCAAAAGTTTTCGCGACAATTGAAGACCTTGCATCATGCCTCAAGATGCATTTCTGGAAACTAACAACTATGAACACTAGAGTTCCAGGGATTCTAAAAGTTCAATACTTCTTATTTTCATCAATGTTTGATGAATAATAAAGTATTAAACCTTCCAAAATTTGTTGAACTTACAAGTTTCAATAGAAACTTCCTTACTTGGATGCATGAACATGAACATCCAAAAACAACTAAATCCTCGTTAGTTGCTGAGAATGTCTAGGTTTCTTCCAAAACTTAGACTGAGCATGCACATTGGAAAGTAGCTCTATTTATTTTCAACATGCTTTCTTTTCCTCAAAAAGACTCCTACTGGGAAAAAATAGACTAGATACTTAGTTGCATGATGGTCAAGATCCTTGCAACTAGGTAATTTTCTATTTTTCCCACCTATATAAGTCAAGTTAGAAAAAGAAAGGAACGAAAGTATACGTGTTCAGCTACTTACCAAAAAATCATGCATCTACTTGCATGCAAATGCATGTATGCAAATGCCCATTCTTGGGTGCAAATGCATGTGAGTTCATGCAAGTGTAATGAACTTAAGCAAATCTTGAGCTTATTAGGTATGCAAACAAGCATCCATGCAAAAACAACCTGCTTGCTATTCTGGCAAAAGGTAATTATTCAAGTGCATGAACTGGAGAATTAACTACTTTTCCCAAGCAAGTGCAAACTTGATGTGCATAAAACATTCTTTTATGCACAAATAATCTTTTCATTTTTTTTGCATGAATGGAAATAGAAATTTCATTGCATGCCTAAAACTAAAAAGTACTTTGTATACTTTTGTCATTTCAATACGTTTAGTTCTCTAATTAGCTTTCATCTTGAGATAACCATAATTGGACTATGCTTTTAGTCCTAATTAATGCATCCTAAATGAAAGCATTCGAGCAAACAAATATCAAAATGAAAACATAATTTGGAAAATACTTAGCTCCACATAGAGCTACGTCCTTCCTCTGATTCTTTGGAAAAGACATCTTCCTTCGTGATTGGAGATAAAAAACCCAACCCTTTGATCAAGAGCTTGCTTCTTTGGCTAAAGGAGAGTTCCAAGACTCATAAATCTCGGGGTCAAACATTGAATAAAGCGGCCTTCAAGAATTGTGCTTCGGGTTGCAACAGTTGTGCTCTCCATTTGTGGTTTCTTCCCTCCTGGAGGTCACCAATTTGAGTCCCGTGTCTCGGAGCACTTGTTATAAAATATGCCGATCGATATGGAGTTGTGGATAACAGACGGATCTTCTCGTTATGAGGTGATGGGATCGAATCCCGTTGCCCTCGCGATAAAACTTCAATCTTTTGACGCTTTCACAAAGTCTTTCTGAATTAAGGCAGCGAACGCCTGTGGGCTATGTGGATGATGCTTGCGCTACCTCAAGCAGAGATTCCGAGTTCGAGTCTGTTGCGGGCTGACGGCAGCAATGATATATATATATATATATATTGTTTAGCCGGAAACTGAGATCATTGCCATAAACTCCAGAGTTAAGCGTGCTGTACTGTTGGCTGCTCTGTTGACTAGATCATAGCGTTCTGCAATAGGAAGTCACGGACTCAAATCTAGAAGGCGTCCCTGTGGATAATTCATGATACCTCCATTGAATTGACCGGAGGTCAACAACTGCAGAGAATGTGTCGTCCAAAATTGTAGTATTCGATTCTCCCGTGGTTGTCAATTACATGCAATGTGAATAGCTCAATAGCCTGAAATCCCCGCCGGAGATAGTAGGCGCAGACATGGAGAAGAACAAGAACTACAACATCACCATCCTCACCAAAGCCGCCGGCCAATAAATGAAATATCAGCCTCTGCTGCAGCATCACCTTCCTCACCAAAGCCGCCGACCAATAAAAGGCATCTCCAAAGAGTCCAGCAGAAGTCGTGGGGTAAATAGGCGGCTGAGATTGGGAGGTAGAAGATTGCGGAGCTTGTTGCGGACTTATAATACAATGGACAAGCGGAGAAGCAAATCTGCCTGCTGCTGTAATGGACAAGACATGTCCACAGTTTCTGATAGGTAACGAGGTCAAATCCCGTATTCTACAATGAGCGCGCATAATTATTTTGGCTAATCAAACCAATAGCAATGACTGCATACGGCGACGAGCACTTCGACAGAGATGAATAAGTGCTACAGTAATGCAATTTCGTCGCAGCTCAACAAGAGCTGACAAGCAAAGCGAGGAAGATAAAAAATCTCCATAGATCTCAACCTAAAGGCTCTGATACCAATGCAAGAGAACAAGGATTACGACCACCACATGCTAGAGTGATGACTCTCCTCCCAATCAAATGCCTCTATATATAGCTCTTTCCAGGGGACTGCCTTCTTGGGTAGGTGGATACTAACCATCCATGTGTCAGCCATGTAACTACATGTGCGCCAAGTGTCCCAGTTAACTCGAGTTAACTCAAGTGGATGCTTCTAGAAGGCTCTAGGTCTCTTTGGGCAAAATACTCTCTCCATGTTCCCCATGGGGATTGAACCCAAGACCTCCTCCTTCACATCCTTGAGACTTAACCACTAAGCTAAGTGGATCACTTGTTCACAAGAGCACAAGACCTCCTAGTAAGTCTAAACTCGAGATCTTTGGTCATACACACAGATGACCAAACGGTGTCCGATTTCAAATCTTTCTGAACCGGCCAGACCCTTGGATCATAGACCTACTTTATTACACATACCATCCAATGATTTGGATGGGAGCCTATTGACCAAGTAGGTGGCTGTGGAAACAACCTAGGTAATTAGGTAGCTTCTTCTCATTCAACATAGACCTAGCAGCTTCAACAATTAACCCGCTCCTTCTCTCTGCTATTCCATTCAATTCAGAAGTATATCTTGTTGTTACTTCCCTCTTTATGCCTCTATCCTATAGAAATGAATCAAATTCATGTGAAAAGAACTCACCACCTCCATCATATCTGATCCTCTTCAAGTGCCTTCATGTTTGGTTTTCAACCAGTGCCAAGTACTTTTTGAAACATGTAAATACTTCATCCTTATGCATCATGAAATAAAAAATTGTCCATCTACTATAATCATCAATAAATGAAACATAGAACCTTGAACCTGGGATTGATGGATCTTTGCTAGGACCCCACACATCCGTGTGTACAAGCTCCAAATATTCTGCATGAATGTAACCCTTCTTGTTGAATGGTTGCCTGTGAGCTTTGCCAAATTGGCATGCTCCACATTTGTATATCATATGTTGCTTGGTCACATTGGGAATGCCAAGCATACTTTGATCCCTGCATATTTGCTTCAAAGTTCTTTCTCCTATGTGATGTAGTCTTTTGTACCATATTTCTAACTCAGATAAGGTTTGATCTCTATAATTGAATAGTGCTATGTTTCTTGTGTCTTCAATCTCAAATGTGAATAATCTACCAGACTTCTCACCTTTAGAAATCCTTTTGAAGCCTTTCGGAGGGTCTTCCACATATGCTCCATGCTTATTGAATATGACCTGTAAACCTTTCTCAACAATCTATCCAACACTAATTAGGTTTTTTGTTATAGTTGGCATATACAAGACTTTACTCAAAAGGTTCATGCTACCTTCAGATGTTTTGACATTTCCAATTTGCTTGACTGAGTGTTTATTATCATCACCTGCCTGTACTTCAGGCTTCCCTTTGGGTTCTTCAAGGTCAGATAATAAAGCTACATTTCAAGCCACATGATTGGAACAACTTGAATCAATAATAGAAAAGATGCTCATCATCTTTACCTTGCTTGGATGTCATGTTCATGATGAGTAGTGAATCTTCTTGGTCTTCAATAAAGTTGTTGTAGTCCCTTCTTCTTCTGAAACCTTCTTGATAGTTGTTGTTGTTGTAGCCTTGATTGTAGTTTTGATTATAGTTGCTTCCTCCATTGTTTTATTTGCCTCTGGATTGTCCATAGTTACCTCTATGGAAGCCTTTTCCCCTTTGATTCCTTGTATTCTTGAAGCATTCTTCTGTGGTGTGGTTGGTAAGACCACAAATGTTGCAAGGTGAGTTGTTGTAGGATCTCCCCCTACCTTTCTTTCCTCCTCTGCCCCTTCCTGTAGCACCTCTTCCTCTTCCTGCATAATTGGCTTGAGAGGTACTAGCCTCTTCTTCATTTTTCTTGCTTTTACCTTTATCCTTACTTTTATTCTTATCTGTGTAAAGGGCAAAATATTGATTACCTCTAGATTTGTCACCATTCTTGTTGAGCTTTGTCTCATGGGTGAAGAGTGCTTGCAAGCTGATCAACCACATCTTTCATCTTGGTTACATAATTAGCCATTCCTTGCTTTGGTTGTTTCTTTAGAGTTGTAAATTCCCTCCATAACTGATTCTTCCTAGCTCTTGTATTTGAGGAGAAATATGATGAGAGTACTTCCCAAGTCTCTTGAGAGGTCTTGCAATTCCTAATGTGTGGTAACAAGAAATCAGAGATTGAGATTAGTAGATAAGACCTGGCAAGATCATCCTTTGCACACCATGTGGTCAACCTTTCTTGCTCTTCCCTTGTAGGTTGATGCTTGCTCCTGAAGATTGGCATTTCTTCATCTCCAGAGGTTTATCCATATAGACTTCTCCCTTGAAGGTAGTCTTGCATCCTTAGCGACCATGTTGAGTATTTGTTATCAATGAAGGATGGAAATCCATCTCCCATCTTGCTTGTTGTTGCTCTCATACCACTGTTGGAGGAGATGGTGGATAGTCTTCAGAGATGAAGTGGTATTGCTCAATCTTGCTTCACACTTGCCAATAATGATTGCTAGAGAGTGTAGTGGGCATCTTCAGCTAGCTAATGATCATAAATAATCATGTCATGTACTCACAAAAGAAAAGAGTGTGAGACTCAAAACAGCGAGTAGATCATGAAATGGGAAAAATCACATATAGATCTAAGAGTGAGCCCTTAAGATTCTAATTGGATACAAAAGTGAAGAGAGGTGCTCCTTTTATAGATATGGAGTAGGATTTCTCAAAATAAATCTAATGTGGGATAGTTCTCCTTGAAGGAGAATGCATACAAGAAAGAAGCTAAATGTCAAGTTTTCCAAATGTAGCTAGATTAATATAAAATTGAGATGCACTTATAGAAATGAACTAGACATGAAATGCTAAAATGAGTGTAGTATCATTTCTTTTAACACCCCCTTTATAGCTCCATTTTGGAGAGGATGAATGTTACAAAGGTCTGCCAAGCATTACAGTGCAACTAGAAGTAAAACTTTCGTGAACATGTCCACGATGTTCTCAGAAGGGGTATACGATTCCAAAATAATCTCTTGGGATGATATCTTCTCATGGATGAAGTGGTACTGGATGTTGATGTTCTTCATCCGGGCATGGAAGATTTGATTCTTGGTGATGGACAAGGAAGACTAATTGTTGGTGCGAACTCATGTAGGAACATCTTGCAAAATATCGGTATCACATAATAAAACGACGAGGCTAGATGGCCTCACATGTTGCAAACATGATTCTTAATCCTCAACCTCCATGGATTTTAGGTTGCTTCTTACTTGGCCAAGAGATGGATCCTAAACCACGCAAGAATAGACATCTAGAGGTGGAATAATGAGAATTTGATCATCAATGGAATAATGAGAATTTGGATCATCAACCTAGTCATAATTAGAATAGCTAATGAGATAAATTCCCCCTATATACCAAATACCATGATGACAAGTGAGTTCTATGTAGTATACTAGTCTCTAAGCAACTTACTAGTGTGTCTGGTGATGTTGGTGGTGGAATTTCAGTAAGATCACCAATTGCATATTGGATGTTCAATAGACCTAGCTTCATGTCACGGTCCAAAGGTGTGGAAACAAAGCAACATTGGCCTAGGTTATACCTAAAAGGAGATTAAAACAATATTTTCTTTGCGAAAGAAATATACCTTCTTCTAGCTTCTAAACTTCCATGTGTATGAAATAATGTAGCCCAAGATCAATCATGGAGTACTCTTGATGAAGTTGGGTCATGAGAAGTTGGATGCAATCAATTGGAGAACCAATTCGGATCAGATAATCTATGCATATTATGACAAAGGTAAGTAAAGAATCATGCTTATATACATAAAGGTTGGAATCTATTGAACTCCAATGAAGTCCATTGTCCTCCAAAAAGGAGTGTATCTGTTCATTTCATGCTTGTAGTGCTTGCTTTAGACCATAGAGTGCTTTATGAAGTTTATAGAATTGATCTTCTTTGGCTTTAACTTTGAAGCTTTTGGGTTTTTCAACATATATTTATTCTTGATCATTGTTGAGAAAGTCACTCTTCACATTGAATTGATATATGGGCCAATGATTATGAGCATTGAGTGCAAGCATCATGCAAATCATAGTAAACTATGCACTAGGAGCAAATGTTTGTTCATAGTTAATTTCATGATTTTGTTTGTATCCTTTGGTAACTAATTGGGCTTTATATTTGTATAATGTGCCTTTTTTTTTTTGTATTTGATCTTATAGATCCACTAAACCTCAATGACTTAATGGTTAGGTGGTCTGTGTAAGTGTCCAATTCTTATTGCCTTGAATAGCTTGGATGTCACTCTGCATTGCTTCTTTCCATTGTGGGTGCCCTTGAGCTTCTTGATAGGTGGACAATTCATGCATTTCTTGAATTCTATGCATCAATGAATAATTGATCAAGTGACTTTTCTCTATATTTTGCCTATGAGATTTTATTGGTCATTGAGAAGTGCTATCCTTTGGGCTCTATTTAAAGGGAACTCTATCCCCCTCTGAGCTATAGGTATGTGGTCTAACATCAATAATTTGATCATTTGGATATTAGAATGTTCATAAAAGCTTTGAGATGGTGATTGTGTGTTGTTCAGGATCATATAATCACTAGACTTTGGAGTGTTCACCGTATCAATGGAAAGGTGCTCCTATGACTTAATAGCAAGTGTGTGCCTATCTTCTTTGGTATATGCACATATGCGGCACTACTAAATACTCAAATGTAGCTAACATTGGGCATCATTCCATAGCAAGCCTCAAAAGATTTGTTATTATAAAATGCACTTGTAAAGCCTCTACTGAGAATATGCATGACAATGTGACGTATGACTTCAATCCAAAAGTTGAAAGGTAGATGGTTGTGGACCATGGCCCTAACCATTTTCATGAAACTTCATATCTTTCTTTTGGCAAACCCATGAGGTTGTGTGACTTGGCATTTCATACCCTTTTGCTTGAGAAATTATATAACTCATGATTAAGATATTCTCCTCCATTCTTAGATTGCAGGGTCTTGGTGAGATGGATGATTCATTTTGCACTCAATACATCCATTCTTTGAACTTGGAGAACACCTCAAATTTGGACTCAAGAAAATACACTCAAATAAATCTAGTTTGGTGATCATTTCACTTGTACAAACTATTCTGAATGGTCTTCGCTATTCATATCAGAGTTTTGCTTCTACTCTTCGGTTGAGGATGGAAGGCAATCCAAATTCCTTAACACTAGTTCTGTACTAGGACACTTGAGTGTCCTGGGACACTTAAGTGTCCTGATTTTGCACCAAATGGATTGATTTTTCTTGATGACACCCTTGAGGCTTTGATGGCATACTCATGTACTCTTAGAGAAAAATATAATCTTTAACATTTCACAAATTCACATGGGTTATTAAATGAAGAAGAAAATGGGAATATTTAAAAACTCATGTTGTGTCCAAAGAAGTGAAAATTTTTGTGGATTTCAATAAACTATTTAGCTTCGTATATGTAAGCTTTGGTTTTTTATGTCACACATTTTCTACTTGGTAAATTGAATATGTACACCTTGGATGATGTCCATAAATTCTTTTGAGTCATATATGTAGGCTTTAGTTTTTTGTTTTTGGTGACTAGAGTCATAGTAGTTGATTTTATGTGTGTATACCTTGGTTGTTGTCTTCATACCTTGTTTGATTGTTGGCATATTTGTACACCTCTGTGGATTCCCATAAGTTTGTTTGAACCATGTCTAGAACTATTTGCTGTTTTTGGTGTACAAAGTCAAAATAATTGATTTTATTTGAATTGAAATGATTTTTCTGAGTGAGTTTGAGGTTCATACTATGTGATCTATGTTTCAAGGGATGTGTATAATTTTTCCTTTCATATGATGAATTTTTTTCTTTTGATAAAAATACATTTGATTAGGAATTTTCATCCTGTTCACTACAATAGCACCTTGAGAGGCTATTTACATGAACACAAAACATGATTTATTGTGTTTCATAATTTTGCATTAACCTTTGAATTATATTTAATATGTGTGTTAAAGGATTTTCTCAAATTGTCTTTGTATAAGGTGTGTGATTTTTTGGAAAATTGTCAAAAAAAAGGACACTTAAGTGTCCTGTTTTGGTACCAAACTAGTGTTAACATTTGAGGATTTAGTCTCTTTTCTATTGCAAGAAGATAATTCTAGGCAGAACACGTCCATTATGCATGTTTTAGATCAAGCTTTCATGGCTAGTCAGAAGGGCAAAGGTAAATGGAGCTCTTCTACTAGTAAGCAGAAATTTGCTAATTCTTCACAATCAAAGATGGATGACAGAGACGAGAAGAAAACATAAAAGTAGAAATTATTTTGCACATATTGTAAAGGAAATGATCATGACATAAAGAGTTGTCCAAAGCTGGCTACAAAAGAGATAAAGAAGAAAGAGGTTGGAACGGTTGTTGCAGAGGCCTCTACACCCAAAACAAATTTTGCTAATCTTGTGCAAAATGAAGAATGGGCATTTACTACAGTTTGTAGTTATGACCCATCTTCACATGAGTAGTGTATGTCTATAGTAGAATCAGATGTTTGGTACTTTAATAGTGGGGCAATAAAACATATTACCTCACAATGCAATTTCTTCACTTCACTTGAGCAAGATCATTCTAGCTACTATTGATCGTAGTTCTTTTACATTGTAAGATGCTTTATTTGTGCCAAGTATCAAGAAAAATCTGTTATCAATTTCAACATTAGCCAAGATTGCCTTGGTCGTGAAATTTGTTGATGATAGATATACAATTCATGATCTATCAAATGGCAACATCATTATTACTTCTGGAATTTTATGTCGTGGGCTATATAAGCTCATAGATTATGCAAAATCTGTGAATGATTCAACATGTGTAGTTCAAGATTCTCAGGCTTTGTTAGATGCAAAGCTTTGGCATGCACGCTTTGGTTAGCTATATATTTTGCTAGTTTGATATGCTTGCAAAAATCTGAAAATGGTGTCCTCTTTGCCCAAACTTGAGGCACCTGGTTAACATGTATGTGAAGGCTCTACTTTGGGAAAAATGCAACATTCCTCCTTCCCAACATTCCTCCTTCCCAAAATATGGTTCAATTGGAGCTACTCAAAAATTGTAGCTTGTTCAGAGTGATGTCTGTGGTCCTACGCAGACACCTTCTTTTGGGAACTATCTTTACTTCGTGACTTTCATGGATGATTTTTTTAGGCATGCATGGGTATATCAATTGAAAGCAAGGTCTGAAGTGCTTATGTGTTTCAAACAGTTTCTGAATTTGACTAAAAATTTATCAGCATGTAAAATGGGCATCCTCCGTTATGATCAAGGGGGGATATATTGTTGGAGCATTACACTATGCTTGAGGTGGATTTGATCTACATCAGAGGCTATCACGTCAAAAGAATATCCGTTGGAGAATTCTTTTTCTTATGCTCACTTATTGTATTAAAAAAAAACGATTTTTCATGGATCTTTTACCATTGTAAAAGCCTTGAGCTTTACACAGAGCCTAAATCCCACGAATTTGTGGTGGTTAAGTTGCATTCAATCAAGCAATCAATCACCGAAAAGTAGATCAAACTAAATCTTCACTTTTCCTAGATTGTAGGAAAGTGAATTGATTCCCTCCAACAACCATTCCCACCTTCATTTGAATTCAAAATCCACTTTTAGAAGTCATGGAACACTCCTAGAGTCTACATAAAGACTTGAAATCACTTGTACAATATATGGAAACAATATACGTACACTTGTGACCATCATTGTCTTGCTCCTTCAATTTTCTGCATCATCTTCTTCCCCAACAGTAATCTTGCAGAGGATGCTGCTCTCTCTACAGAGCTCCAAATTGAGTCCAAGCTGGCTAATTAGAAAGGTAATAGTGTCTAGTTTATGTATAAATTTTTATAGCATTTGGTTCAGTAGATTGGGAGAAATCTTAGTTTTTCTGTCTCAAGGTCAATCTCTACATATTCCTAAAAAATAAGAGATACCACCATTGAGTGTTTGATTCATTCCTATAGCACATTTTGCTTATTCCTTATATTTTTGTGCATTATATACACTCAACCCTATGTGTATCACTCCCATAAAAGGATTTTTTCTAATTGTAATCATGCTGGTCGCTATGAGCATTTGAAGTTCATTGTCTCTTCCATAGATAGTAAGTTTTTTGAGCTAGTCGACCCGCGAACCTATCTGTTTTGTATCGACTCTTTCTCCTTGATGATTCAAAGTACATAGTGCATTTCTTTGCACTTATCACATGCCTATAATGTCTATTTGAGTTTCCATAAGCTCAAGGGCTGGTCTTGTGCCGGTTGGCTAGACCAAACTTCATCGCTTCGAAACGCACTTTTCTACCTCCTACAAGCTTCTCCAAGTTCTTTCAGTGGTATCAGAGCTAGATCAAGATGGGTGATGGATTTCCGTCAATGATCGAGAAGCTTGATTGACACAAATATGTGCTTGGCAAATCAGAATGGAGGCCTATTTTCAAGGTAGAAATCTTTATGGAATTGTAGCAGGTGATGAAGCTATGCCTATTCCAAGATCCAAAGGAGGACCTACACAAGAGGAGACAGATAAGCTCACACTTTGGTGCAAAAGGGATGCTCAAGCAAGGTTGTAACTCTATCTCTGACTTTCTATTACCACATCTTAGAGGATGCAAGACATCTCAAGAGACTTAGGATGCCCTCGAGACTTTCTTTTCTGCTAGTACCAAAGCAAAAAAGAATCATCTTTGGAATGAGTTCAACCAAATGAAGAAGACACCTAAAAAAACTATCACAAAGTTTGTTACCAAGGTCAAAGAGGTTGCGGATCGGTTAGCATCCATTGGAGATCTGATTGAAGAAGAGGCTGTCATGGGGCAAATTCTCAACGGCATTTGAAGTGATAAGTAATGGCAATCTTTCACTACGACATATGATCTCATCATGGATGTGCAAACTCCAAACTTCAACATCTTTGTTGGACAACTCTTCAATAAAAAAGCCAACAATAGCATAAAGGAAGGTAACCCCTATCATGTAATTGAACTAGTGCTCTATATTCAGATAAGAAGGATAAGAAGCAGAAAGGCAAGAAGAAGGAAGAAGATGAAGAAGAGACTTTCCAAGCCAACTTCGCAAGCAAAATCAAGTGGAAAGGGAAGGAGAAAGGACCAAAGCAAGAAAAATCCAAAGGTCATAATGTTCAACCTTGTGGCATATGCGATAAGACCAACCACACCACTCAAAATTGCTGGCTCAATGGGAAGACCCAAAAAGGAAGTGGAAGAGGTGGATATGGCAGTGATAGAGGCAGAGGTGGATACAAATTCAACAATAAAAATAGAGGTTATAATAGAAGGGAATACAAAAATTATTCAGAAGATCAACCACATGAAGACTCATTGCTTCTCATGAATCTAAGCCACAAAGAAGGTAAAGAAGATGATCATTTGTTCTACATAGATTCAGGATGTTCGAATCATGTTGCAGGCAACCTTGCTCTTCTATATGATTTGGAAAGTCCAAAGCATAGACATGAAGTACAAACAGGGGATCATACAAAGCACAATGTGGAGAAGTTTGGTAATGCCAAAGCTTCCAATGGTAGGACAAACATTCTGAGTAAGGTTCTCTATGTACCCACTATCACTAAAAACCTAATAAGTGTAGGCCAAATAGTTGAAAAAGGCTTGCACGGTAGGTTCACCCAGCATGGAGCTTTTGTGGAAGATCCATGTCAAGGCTTCAAGAAGATAGCCAGAGGTGAGAAGCATGGTAGGCTCTTTACTTTTGAAGTAGAAGAAACCAGAAACATAGATCTATTCACTTTTGGGTATCAAACCCTAAGTGAGCTTGAAGTGTGGCATAAGAGACTTGCTCATGTAAATGAAAGAACATTGAAGGATATATGCATGGATCAAAGTGTTCTCGGACTACCGAACGTATCAAAGCAACACATGATCAACAGGTGTGATGCATGTGAGATTGGGAAGGCACAAAGACAACCATTCAACCACAAAGGCTACATCCACAACAACTTATTGTACTTAGTACATATAGATGTATGGGGACCAAGTCAAGAACCTCCATTGGAAGGACCAAGGTATCATGCATTTATTGACGACCATAGTAGGTGGATTGTTCTATACTTTATCAAGAGTATGAATGATGTGTTTGATTGCTTCAAAAAGTATCTCCCACATGTGGAGAATCATAAAGGTAGATCACTAAAGAAGCTCAGATCTGATGGAGGAGGAAAATACTTCTCCAAAGAGTTTGATGAGTTCTTGCAGGATAAAGGTATCAAAAGGGAAGTCGATACCAGGTACTCTCCTCAAATAAATGGAATCGTCGAGAGGAGAAACAAGACATTGGTTGGATAAGCCAGAATAATGCTTGAAGAGAAGAAGTTGCCACATTATCTATGGGGAGAAGCTATTTCAACTACTGTGTACCTTGTCAATAGACTACCATCCAAATCACTTCAAGGTATGACTCCTTATGAAGCATGGTATGGAAGAAACCTAGTCTTGGACATTGCAAGGTTTTTGGTTGTTTAGCTTATGTTCATAGAGAGGTAAGCTAGATGAAAGGGCAACAAAGGCAATGTTTATTGGATACAATTCAACTCAGATGGGTTACAAGTTCTATAATTATTCAACCAAGCAATTCACTACAAGTAGAGATGTTGTGTTTGAAGAACACAGGTCTTGGTATGATGAAGACAAACAAAAGGTAACTCTACCATATGATCTTGATTCTGATTCTCATCAATTAGGAAGCAAGCATGATACGATCCAAGAAGTGATACAAACGATGACCAAGATGAAAGGAAAAAGGATTACAAGCTATGGAAGTCAAGAGACAAAGCAAAGATGCAAGAGGCTGGAGAATGCTCCAAACAAGTACCTAGAAGATCAGGAGAGGAAACAACTAGAAAGGTATGGATATGATTCTACATTTGTTACAAAGCATTCAATGTACTTGGCAAAAGATTCAATTTTAGAAGAACCATCAACCTATGAAGATGCAAAGGGAAACCCTAATTGGGAAAAGGCCATGAAAGAAGAAATAGATGCATTGAAGGAGATGGACACTTGGGATTTGGTTCCAATGTCATCGAATCAAAAGGTAATTGGTTGCAAATGGGTATATAAAATTAAAAGAAACTCGGATGGATCAGTTTGTAGGTGCAAGGCAAGATTAGTTGCCAAAGGATGCTCTCAAACTCATGGTATAGAATATCAGGAAACATTCTCACCAATTGCAAAGATGACTACAATCAAGATGCTGATAAGTGTAGCTGCTGCAAGGAATTGGAGACTCCTCCAACTTGATGTGAAAAATGCATTCTTAAATGGTTGGATAAGTGGAGAGGTATACATGTCAAAACCACCAGGTTTTGAAAACCATAATCATCCATCTTATGTTTGCAGACTTAAGAAAGCATTGTATGGATTGAAACAAGCTCATAGAGCTTGGAATTATAGGTTGGTTACATACCTTCAAGATCAAGGGTTCAAACCAAGCAACTCAGATCCTTCTCTATTCATCAAAAGGGATCATGATGAGGTTACCTATCTATGTGTATATATAGATGATATTATTATGACAGATGATGATCTAAATGGCATTCAAAGGATCAAGAGGCACATGCAAGAGGAGTTCAAAATCAATGACCTACGTGAGCTCACATATTTCCTAGGTACACCTTTGGAGATGAATCATAAACTTAGTGTTTATGAAGGGGAGAAAATTGAAGACATAAAAGAATATCAAAGATTGGTAGGTAGCTTGATATATGCTACTGATACAAGGGCAGATATCTCATATAGTGCGGGAGTGCTTAGTCAGTTCATGCACTCGCCAAGAAGGCCACACATGGATGCAGCTAAGAGAGTACTTAAGTATCTCAAAGGTACAATCAACGAAGCATTTGCAGGTTCAAAGCTAGTGTCATGGAGTTCCAAGAAGCAACCAACAATTGCTTTATCCTCGACTGAAGCAGAGTACAGAGGTTTGACCATAGCAACTCAAGAGGCAATATGGTTAAAGGCATTGTATATAGATTTGGGACTTATGAGTTCCAAACCTCACATATTTGGAGATAATGTAAGTTCCATGCATCTAGCGGTAAACCCCATTTTCCATGCGAGAACCAACACACTGATGTTTTTTTACCACACTAGTATCTTGTGGCTGAATGATGTTTTCGATTTTCTTTGAATCTTTTTGAGAATCCAACTTATTTCTCTTAAAGATAGATAGAATGCTTCAATACCTTTGAAATAGATCTTTGAGAAGTTGAAGTCCTGAGTCATCTAGACTTTGACTCATAGCAAGTTTACATATTTTTGAAGTTTGAATTGGTTGTACAGAGTTTTTAGTTATTTCTTTCCGCTTTCCAAATCTTTTGGAATTGGCTCAGATATGGTATTTGATTCCTTTTGCAAAAGACCAGGGTTAGCCGGTTAGAACTAAATAACTAAATTGAACATCCTAGTTAGATGTTATAGAACCTTTTCAATCTTCAAAAGATAATAAGTCTAAGTGGACTTATTTATTGAGTTTGCTTCAAGTTATAGCATAAATGATTTCTTAGAGTCCAGTATACTCTAGAATAGAAAAGTTAGGAATTGTTCATTAGATTGACAATTCCCAATAGCTTTCAGCTAAAATCTTTGAGAAAAATGTCCTAAGTTGGACAATTTCCATTTTGAATTTGAATTAGTCAAGTTATAGTATGGTTGACTCAAAGAAAATGGTAAAATTTCTCCTACAGTTTACATGGGATTTTTTTAAACTCGTTAGGACAAAGTAGTCCTCTAGTCGGGTGAAAAAATAAAGTAACAATTAGATAGGAGTTAACCATTGTACAAACATCCAAGTTAGATGTTTGGGACAACCAAACTTCAAGTTTTCCAAATCCAACTCAAGTGAATCAAGAGTTCTCAAAGTCTTGATTGGGATACAAATCCAATCCCTGTTACTAATTCGATGCACCAGTTATGCTTAGAAATGGACTAGTAATTAGAATCCACCTAGTTCACATGTTTGTGCCTCGATCACACATCCAAAAATTGTGAGTTGGCCAGGGATGTATTTAGATCCACCCTTATTATTCATTCACTACTTTGTACTTTGCCTCGTTCATCAAGGTGCAAGTCCAGATAGTGCTTTGCATCATTTGGGTAGGGATGCCACCACAGTGATGAGATATGTTCTTCCAGTTTTAGAACATGAACATGTTCTTCCACTTTTAGAACATGAGGCTCGGGGGTTGCCTACAATAGATATATAGCTCTATTTTCGAGGATGAAAATATTTTCAAAGGGGGGAAGAATGTAATAAAGTAAGTCTATGATCTAGGGATCCGACCGGTTCAGATGGATCTGAAATCGGACACCGTTTGGTCATCCGTATGTATGACCAAAGATCTCAAGTTTAGACTTACTAGGAGGTCTTGTGCTCTTGTGAACAAGTGATCCACTTAGCTTAGTGGTTAAGTCTCAAGGATGTGAAGGAGGAGGTCTTGGGTTCAATCCCCATGGGGTACATGGGGAGAGTACTTTGCCCAAAGAGATCTAGAGCCTTCTAGAAGCATCCACTTGAGTTAACTCGAGTTAACTGGGACACTTGGCACACATGTAGTTACATGGCCGACACATGGCTGGCTAGTATCCACGTGCCCAAGAAGGCAGTCCTCTGGAGAGAGCTATATATAGAGGCATTTGATTGGGAGGAGAGTCATCTCTCAAGCACGTGGTGGTCGTAATCCTCATTCGCTTGCACTCATGGCAAAGGAGATTGACATTTCTTTTGTTCCAACTGAAAAGCAAGTAGCAGGTATGATGGCAAAGACACTTGATGGAATAAAGCTTTGTAGATTCAAAGCTATGGCAGATATTCAACCTATCAGAGAATGAAGACTCAAGCATAATTTAGCTTGAGAGGGAGCTATTGGAACATCAAGCTTACACTATGCTTGAGGTTGATTTGATCTACATGAAAGGCTATCACATCGAAAGAATATCCGTTGGAGAATTCTTTTTCTTATGCTCACTTATTTGATTTAAGAAAAAAAATTTTTCATTGATCTTTTACCATTGTAAAAGTCTTTAGATTTACACATGTAAAATTAGAAAGATAGAGCCTAAATCCCACGACTTTGTGGTGGTTGAGTTGCATTCAATCAAGCAATCAATGAGCTAAAACTAGATCAAACTAAATCTTCAATTTTCCTAGATTATACGAAAGTGAATTGATTCCCTCCAACAACCATTCCCACCTTCATTTGAACTCAAAATCCACTTGTAGAAGTCGTGGAACACTCCTAGAGTCTATATAAAGACTTGAGATCACTTGTACAATATATGGAAGCAATATACATACACTTGTGACCATCATTGTCTTGCTCCTTCAAATTTCTGCATCATCTTCTTCGTCTCTATAGAGCTTCAAATTGAGTGCAAGATGGATCATTGGAAAGGTATTAGTTTCTAGTTTAGGCCTATAAATTTCCATAGCATTTGGTTTAGTAGATTGGGAGAAATAACAGTTTTTTTGTCTCAGGGTCAATCTCTACGTATTCCTGAAAAATAGGAGATACCACCGTTGAGTGTTTGATCCATTCCTATAGCATATTTTGCTTATTCTTTATTATTTGTGCATTATATACACTAAACCCTATGTGTATCACTGCCATAAAAGGATTTTGTCTAATTGTAATCATGCTCGTGGCTATGTGCATTTGAAGTTCATTCTCTCTTCCATAGATAGTAAGTTTTTTGAGCTAGTCGACCTGCGAACCTATGTATTTTGTATCGACTCTTTCTCCTTGATGCTCCATAGTGCATTTCTTTGCACTTATTGCATGCCTATAAGGTCTATTTGAGTCTCCATAAGCTCAAGGGCTGGTCTTGTGCCGGTTGGCTAGACCAAACTTCGTCGCTTCGAAACACACTTTTCTACCTCCCACAAGCTTCTCCAAGAGAAGAACATGTCACTCATGGAGATGGCAAGGTGTATGGTCAAGATTCAGGCTTTACCACATAGTTTCTAGCTTGAGGTTGTTATGTGTGCAACATATGTACTTAAGAGGTGTCCCACCAAAGCATTGCAGCCTATCACTCCATATGAGGTTTGGCATGGTTGTAAGCCATATGTTGCTCACCTGCATGTTTTTGGTTGTTTGGAATATGCATTAGAGCCTGAACAACAATGGAGGAAATTGGATGATAAAGTAGTGAAATGTATTTTTGTTGGGTACAGTTTTGAAAGCAAAGTCTATCATCTGTATCATCCATAGACTAAACACATTTTGGTTAGCTGCGATGTTTTTGTGGAAGATGCTATTCGACCATTACTTTCATGTACTAAGGAGACATCAGTCAGCTCCAAAGACATGTATGACACTTTGCTGCCTCTTTTTACAGATGGATACTCTAGTACTAGTCCTAATGAGGCAACTTCTCAACCTTTATAGGTTTCATGTGATGATGTAGATCATTCCATTTTTTATGCAAATTTACATGATGCACTTGTTGATGAGAGAGCTGATATTGAGGAGGCAAAAGTATGCCAAAATGGATGGTGCAAACTTTGCATGATATCAAATTATATGCACCTATGTCATATCATACTCGTTCAGGCTCTCATAGGGCTTCTTTTGCATCAAATTTTTATGCTATGGTTGCCTCAAGTCTTTGTGATGAGAATGAGCCAATTTCATTTGATGAAGCACAAAATTTAGAAAATTAGATGGCTGCTATGTAATCAGAATATGATGCTAATCATGAAAAATGGTACCTAGTCTTTATGTGACTTTCCTCCTAGCAAGAAGGCCATTGGAACTAAGTGGGTATACAAGCTGAAGCCTAAGCCTGATGGACCAATTAACAGGTATAATGCTAGGATTGTTGCAAAGGGTTATGCTTAGGAAAGAGGCATTAATTTTGATGAGACCTTTGCTTTTACATGCCGAATGACTATTGTTCATAACCTCTGTGCACTTGTACTCATCATGGTTGGAATGTACATCAGTTGGACATTAGAACTGCATTTTTGAATGGCAACTTGCATGAAGAAGTGAATGTTTTTTAGCCCCGTGGCTTTGTCCAAAAAGGGCATGAAAACCAAGTGTGTAGGTTGAAAAAGGCATTATATGGTTTGAAGCAAGCACCATGTGCTTGTTATGAAAAAATACATGCCTACCTGATTGCACATGGTTTTGAGAATAGTCCAACTATGAGCACCTTATATGTTAAGCATGCAAATGATATGTTTCTGATCATTGTTGTCCATGTTGATGACATGCTACTCAATGATCCTCATGAAAAGCATATCGCTGATTTTAATGCTGATTTATATGCCTCATTTGAGATGTCAGATTTGGGGCATTTGCATCATTATTTGGGGATTTAGTTTATACAAGTTGATGCCAGAATAGCTTTGTGTCAAACAAAATATGTTGACACATTATTGTAGCATTTTGGCCTTGAAGACTGTAAACCTATTCCCACTCCTATGGAGACAGGTGTATGATTGAGTCTTCATGATGCTGGAGATGCATTTGATGTTGTTCTCTATCACGAGGCTGTTGGATGCTTGATTTACCTATGCATTAATCGACCAAATATTTAGTTTGATGTCTCACAAATGAGCAAGTTTATGCATTGCATAGGTGTCAAGCATTGACATACAATTAAGGACATCTTTCTCTACTTGAGTGGTACTTGGCTACTTGGATTGTTTTCTCCCAAGGGGGGATCACTACCGCCAAATTTACATGCTTTTTCTGACTTTGACTGGGCTGGTTCCTATGGTACTTGTGTGTCCACTAGTGGCTTTTGCTTCATGCTTGGTAGCTCATGTTTATTTTGTTTGAGCAAGAAGTAGCCTATTGTGGCTACTTCCAATTGTGAGGCTGAGTATAGGGCAACTTTCACAGTGACTATTGAGTGTGTGTGGCTCAAACACCTTCTGGCTGATTTGGGTGTTGGTGAGTCTCTTGCCACCACCATCTTCACTGACAGTCAGAGCACATTGGCAGTTGCGAGGAACCCTGTGTTCCATGCTTGCACTAAGCACATTGAGGTTCACTATCATTATGTTAGGGAGAGGCTCTCTGTTGGAGAGATCAGTTTGGCATATGTGCCCACACAGGAGAACATTGCAGACCTTTTCACAAAGGCTCTGCCTAGGGAGAAGTTTGAAGCTTTCTACAAAGCTTTGGGCTTACTTCCTTTTGTGGATTGCATCCACATACCTTGGCACTTCGTTATACATGAGTGCCAACTCCTCGTTCACCGCATCACTTCTAAGGGGGACTTGTTGATATATTTAGGTAGTGATGTGTGTGAACACACTAGGACCACTGGGGCACTTTTTTCCCTCTTTAGGAGGTCCCCCCCCGGCTTGTATATACATCTATAACCCTAACAAGTAACTTATCTTTGCACATTCCCTTTGTAATACATTCAGTATTGTGTGTTGTGCCCCAAGCTTCTTCTTCTTCTTTGTGCTGTTAGCCTGCTTTCGCAGGCCTCAAACTCCAACAAGCATATATCCTAAAAGGGGTTTTGTCCTAAAAAAGATTTAAATAATCTCCCAAGCTTCATGGGATGTCTTGCATGAAGTTATGTGACCCTTGATCAAGCCAACACATGCTAAGAGAAGTTATTCTAGGGCACGTTTAACTTTTACATTCAAGGTATGATAACCATCAAGATTACTAGAACTATTGGGGGGGGGGGGTTTCGGATTTGTTTGTAACTTCATAAAAGTGATTAGTATATACATATGCTTTCATAATATCCGGGGGTTTAGATTTGTTTGTAACTTCATAAAAATGGTTAGTATATACATATGCTTTCATAATATCCTCCCAAGGATTATGATTTGTTCCATCTAGTTTCTTATCTTTTGGGTAGAAACATATGCGTAGAGGAAAATTGACAATGAGGAATTCGATAGCATTGACAAGTTGCAATCCACAAGTAAGAATTCGAAAATTCAAATGTCATAATATCACCACGGTTAAAAAGAAATATTAAGAATCGAGACAATTTGAACACACAACAATGGCTTAGAATGACCTTTGTGCACACACAAAAAATTGATCTTGCTTAGCATATTGTTCTCCTAACTCCATGAGTTCAGTGGCATTACAAGATTCCTCCAAGTCAAATGACTTTTACAAAAAGTTAATGGTAAACAATCATAAGCAATGGTTCATGTGCTCCTTCCAATGTTTGCACATAACTTCTTCAATGCGTAGCCAAGTGTGAAGGCTTGGCATTTGCACCAATAGAAAGTTCTCTTCTTTCGAAAATTTTTCGAGGGAAGACTCTTCTTTATAGTACAAAGTTTACAAAAAAATGTCAATTCTATATACAACTCTTTTATATACAAAGTTTGCGGAAAGGAATTGAAAAACTTATGGTGTTTGAAACGTAGTGTAAGAGGGATAGAATAAGTCAAGGTTTTCCTTGGAAGCCGAAGAAAAGCTTCAAATTACTCTTGGCTTGCCTTCATTAGGTAGAGAAGAAGAGAAAAATCTTATTGGGAATAAAGGATATGAAGAGATCTTGGTAACTCATTAGATAAAAATGGAAGGGAGAGAGAGAGAGAGAGAGAGAGAGAGAGAGAGAGAGAGAGAGAGAGAGAGAGAGAGAGAGGATTATGCACGTGAGGTCTACACGAAGTGGGTAATTATTGTGAGTTATCCCACATAGGCTGGTACATTTGCCTAAATAGCCTATGTAAGGCATAGTATAGCTTCACTAACTTCATCTGCAAAGAGAGGAGAGAAGGGGTACTATTTGTAGGTCGGCTAGCTAGCTTTGGGTGCCTTCGACATGCACACAAGTGCTTTAGGTATGAATAGAACCACCACGCCTTATGGGGGACCTCCAAGGGAAGGTTCCCACCCTATAGGGGGTCTTTTGCCTCCTCCCCTTTTCTTTTGCAAAAATGAGCAAAAAAACTCATGAATGACATCATTACCTCCAAGATGAAGATGGTTGTTCTAATACCATTGTGAAGAGAAGGAGGCTACGACCGCCCTACACATGAGAGATGACTCTCTTCCCAACCAAACACATCTCTTTATAGCTCTTTCAAGGGGTCCGCCAACTTAGGTAGGTAAATATTGCACCCCCAAATGTCACCAGTGTAGCTACATGTGCTCCATGTGACTTAGTTAATTAGAGTTAGATTTCTTCTAGAATATTGGACATCAATTTGAGTATATTCTACTCTCCCTAATCCTTGCAAGACTTTAAACCAAGACCTCCAACTAGAGACTCAAACACTTTAACCACTAGGGTCACACAACCTTACTTGGTTTAAAGAACACATGAATTTATACTTAAATGCGAATTCCAAATTTTGGGGCAACACAACATCGACCAAATGGTTTTTGATTTAAGATCTGTTTGAACCAACCAAACACTCATTTATTTTACGAAAATTTCTCTAGCAAAGGCTAGCTCATAGCTATCAAAAATAGTTTTTTGTTGATCTACTCAAAGAATATCTCCTCATTTAGAGGAAGACTTTTAGGTGGAAGATCATTTGAATTTCAAATTCAAATTTGAAGAATCTCTCTATAAAAGAGACTTGTAATCTCACGGCTATTAGTTCCCCCATTACTGAGCATATTATTGATCATTTTTTGAAGTTGAGAGGCTTACACTATAGCCTACTCTTATCACCGTCATTGGGCATCATATTCATGCCAATGATCATGTATAACATTGTTACATAATACATTACATTATTAATCACATCTGTCTTCATCTCTGCTATGTTCACTCAAAACAATATACTTTGAATGCTCATATCTCAGTCATTTCTCTATAATTTTTCAAGTTCTATAGCTTGTGGGAACCAAATCCAAGTTTACTACAAGCTATCAAAGTTTGAAGCAATTTGATTCAGCCAATTTGGAGAAATCTGCATCGAAGTGGTCACTGGTAATTCTCTACACATCTCCTAAATAGTCGAGGGTAAGGATTTAGTTGCTAAATTGATTGCTTAGTGTGTGCTTTATCATTTTAAGTGATTTCACTTGGAATCATTACCTCTCTAAGCTAATTTTATTCAACCAAAATGAATTTTCCTAATTGCTACTGTACTGTGAGCACTGAGCATAATATCCAGCAGGTTGTTAAGACCAAAATAGCAAGTTTTTGGTCACAAGCTAGTTACAAAGTTATCTATTTTGATTCAATTGTTTGAAGCATCATCTCAAAAGTACATAGGTACTTTATTTGTGTCATTTGCAAGCTAAGAGGGCCTACAAAACAACTCTGAAGTAAAATACAGTAGGTACTAAGTAGGGTTTGGTAGTACCAACTCATTTCTTGAAGTATTCATCCATCTCTCCCAACAGTGGTATCAGAGCAATTTGAGGTAAAAATGAGAGATGCTTTCCCTTCTTTTATTGATAAATTGTTCATGAACAATTACCAAGCATGTTCCTTGAGGATGAATACATACTTACAAGGAAGGAGTCTCTATGGATACATATCTGGAGATGAGGAGAAGCCATTTTCAGAAGCAAAGGACAACCTATAAGAGAGGAGCTTGAAAGACTCAACTCATGGTGTGCCAAAAATGCATTAGCAAGGTCATACTGTTGCTCTAGCACAATGGTGAGAGCCACGTTAAGAAGCTCCACCTCCTTAATGTCAATCTGCGGAAGAGATAGGAGTGATATGAAGATCGTGAATGTGAGATGTAGTGAGAGTGAAGGTGAGAAGCATAGAGATGCACACACACATACACACACACAATGAAGAGACAAGCAAGACACAATGGAAGGTAGGAAATAGAATCTATTACTCAAGATCAATTACAAGCTCAAAATAGCTCTAGGCTCTTCTCTACTCACACAAGCTAACCTCAAAAATGAGCTCTCTAGCTCTTTTTATAGAGTCTAGACTAGTTTTGACCGGTTTCACATCTAGTGACCGGAATAATTAAAAAATAGGTTCTAGGTGCTATTTGAAAGGGTAAATGATGTCTAAAAATAACCAAAATTGGTAGGCTCGTTCTACCTAAGCTCATCAAGCTCGAGGACTCCTCGACTTGCACAAAATAGAGCATATCATTACAAAAAGGGGTTTTTCTATGTTACATATGGTACATGAGTGATGAAAATCACTATTGGAGGTTTTTGAAAAGTATTTTAAAACATATTTGTTTGGAAAAATAATTCGACTGAATCCCTGCTACTTCATTGTGCTCTGTCTTTACATGCTTCTGTGTCATCTATGCCTCTGGCTACTACCAACACCCCCCTCCCTCTCGCTTTTGTCGTGCTCGACAGAACCTTGTTGTGGGGTTTTTCGGATATAATTTTGTAGTAGGTCCTGAGCGAGGGTGTGTTCTGAAATGCGGATACCTCTTGGTAGATTGGCTTCAAGCTTCTCCCAGTCAATGGGTTGAGGTTCCTCTGGTGGCGGGAGTCTGTAATGTGTGGAGTACACTAGTTGTTCACAGGCAAATAATTGTAATAGATATGTAGGCCTGCTTATGAACACCTCTGAGTGATACTCCCAAAAACCTGTAGAAACATTTCTTCGAAGGTCTGCTTATAGCATGCAGGTAAGTATTTGATTCGACAGTGCCATGCATAACACACTCGGAGTAGGAAGTTCAAAAGTCATCTGGCCTTCTGTCGTGACACGTCTGCTTGGGATGGGTTGGGGTTCATATGCTTCTTCAAAAGTATCCTCCACCAGGATAGTCACTGTTTCTTCATCCGCTGGTGGTTTCGGTGGGGAGTCTGGCCTGGGCGGTGCTTCATGTGCTGCGATCTGTGTTTGGAGAGTAGTTACCTGGGCCCTTAAAGCGGTGAGTTCCTCGATGATCTCAAGAGATGTGTCCGTAGGAGCTGGTGGTACTTGCTGTACATGTGCTCTTAATTGGAGCAGTTTGTGGTCTTCTTTTAGCTTTTGGTATTCCTCGTTCATACTGTCATACTCCTGTAATAATCTGACATGATCTTTCAATAACATCTTCATGGATTCCGAGGGGATAGCTTTGAAGTGACTTGGACTCAAGGGCTCGTCCGGTTGATCTAACACAGCTTCCAAGTTTTCTCTGTTCTGTTCCTGTAGACGTTGGTTCTCTTCTTTGGCTGCTGCCAAGTGACGTCTGAGTAATCCCATGTTTCTAGTTAGCGTTGCGTCTCGAATAGTGTGAGCTCTTAACAAATTATCTATATCAGTAATGGCCTCTTTTGTTTTCTGTTCACTCTCAAGTTCTAGTTTGTGGTAGGCCTCACGGAGCTCTTGGTATCGGTGTTAAGCAATGCATTCTCGATGGATAGTGAATTGAGCTACAACTGTAACTCACGCGTTGTCTGGTGCAGCGTCTGGTAACTAGTGCCAAGAGATGCAAACTCATCTCATACTTGTGTCACGCATGCGAACATCTAGTGAAATGCAGTGTCGATGGTGGGTGATAAAATTAATGGTGTGGTGAATGGGATGCGGTGGGTGTGGGTGTTGATGCAAGGGGAATTGGAAATGGGGATGGGAACGTGGATGCAGTGGTGATTGTGGAAAAATGTGTTGTGCCTAAATATGGTGGTAAAATAGATGAAGTGAGTGGTGATGCTGTGGGAGGTGAATGTCACTGGATGTGGTGTCAAGTGCAGTGACCGTGAATGGTGGGGTGATAGTAGGTGTGTGCGTGGGTGTAAATATAGGGTTTACAAAAGTGGCAGAATAATTTACAGAGGGGGTCTCTTGTACTGCTTGGTGGAAAGGGGAAAGATGAGAGATAGTGGGTTGGGGAGGTGATAGAGGGGAGAAAGTCAATGGAGGTGGAAATGGAAATAGGGGTCTTGGAGGTGAGGTGAAGGGAGAGAAGGATGGACGGAGAAACGGGCTGGATAGAAGGGTCGAAGTCCTAGGAGGTAAGCTAGATTGCGTAGGTGCGAAAAGGGTGAGAGGAATGGAAGCGGCAAAGGCTTTTGCTACTACACTATCAAAAGATGTGGATGGTCTGGGAGAGGTAGGATGTATGGGAGAGACTGGAGGGATGGGAGGTGAAAGAGGAGCGGTTGGGGTGGTGGGTACTTCGACAACTATGGTGGTTTGTACAGTAGAGGTGCAAGGCGGGGAGTCGATGACAATCGTTTCTTCTACCAAGGAGCCTTCAGGGTGTTGGAGTTTATTGATCTCCAAAGTACAGCTAGAAGTAGGTGAAACCCAATAGGACCTAGTTGACTTTTTCACAAACTTGTATGCACAAACCAATTTTCTTGCAGAGCAAATTGCTCTTTACTCACTTGGAATTTTCCAAAACTATTTCACACACATAAACTAGACTCTAAGAGCTTTCCAACAAGATATAGAACACCTCAAATGGATAAATACACAATGAGCTATGACCTCTGCAATATGCAGCTTTAATGGAGACCTTGAAACAGAGATGAACCTGAGGACACACATCACTTCAGAGACTACTGCTCTTAACTCACAACTCCAATGACTTTGAAACTTTGCCGAATACAAGTAGACTTTAAGAGCTTTCTAACAAGCCAAAGAACACATGATTTGGATACATACACAAGGAGATATGACCTCTGCAAGTTTGAGGTTTAATGGAGACCTTCAGCAGGGATAAAAAACAGAGAACACACACTACTTGTAGAGAGTATTGCTCTCAGCTCACAAATCCAATGATTATGAAAATTTACAGGAAGAAAGTAGACAGTAAGAGCTTTCCAATGAGCTATCAGATTATCCATGGTAAAAAGGAAGGTAGAATTTTTACTCTTAAAGTACAAGGGAATGTTGGTCAAGCCTTGATCACACATGGTGATGAGGTATTCACAGAGTTAGACCTTTGGCATAAGAGGTTAGGACATTTTAATGAAACAGGAATCAAAACTATGGTGGAGAAACAATCCGTGAGAGGATTACCAAATATGAAGAATCAACATATGATTCATAAGTTTGAAGCCTGTCAGATGGGAAAAGCCCACAGGTTACCATTTCAGAAGAAAGGGTACAAACACGATGATGTGTTAGAACTCATACATACAGATGTATGGGGACCGACAAAAGAAGGATCTATTAGCGGCTCAAGGTATTATGTTCTTTTTATTGATGATGCAACAAGATGGATAACTCTTTATGTTTTAAAAGAGAAGTCAAAAGTATTTGAAGCTTTCAGGCATTTTCATGCATATGCTGGAAGACTTACATGACAGAAACTCAAAAGACTAAGGTCTGATGGAGGAGGAGAATATTTTTCTCGAGAGTTCAATGATTATCTGTGGAATGCAGGTATCAAAAGAGAAATAACTTGTAGGTATACACCGCAACAAAATGGAGTAGCAGAAAGAAGAAACCGAACTCTAGTTGAGTTTGCAAGAGCAATGCTAAAGGAGAAGAATTGTCCAAATTATCTTTGGGCTGAGGCTGTAAATACAACAACATATCTGGTAAATAGATTACCATGTACAACTTTAAATGGGATGACCCCTTATGAAGCTTGGTGGGGCAAGAAACAAACAATTGATCATTGTAAAGTGTTTGGATCAGTTGCTTATGCTTATGTATCATCACAACTTAGACATAAGCTTGAACCAAAAGCTGAAAAATATGTGTTCATCGGATATGATGAAAAGCAGATGGGTTATAGACTATGGAGTCCTCTAACCAAACAGTTTACTGTTTCCAGAGATGTGACATATGATGAAGGAAAGAGCTGGTATACAGATAAAGAGCATAGTGTTGAAACACTTGAAGAAGAGATAAGAAGGAAAGAAAAAGGAAAATCACATATGCAGGTGAATGAAGATGAAGATCATATGCAGGCAAGTACGTCCAGGATCGGATCAGGTATGAGAAACAAAGATGGACCAAGATTTGATGAAGATGTGTATTCAGATACACATGAAGAATATGAGCTAAGAAGTTCAAACAAAGTAAGGAAACAACCAACAAGGTATTCCTATGACACTTCTTATTCGACTCAGAAAAACTATGCTTACTTAGTAAAGGAGATGAAAAACCTCAGAATTACAGTGAAGCAAAAGGTAAGAAACAATGGGAAGAAGCAATGAAGGAGGAGTTCAATGCTCTTGAAGAGAACAAGACTTGGGAACTTGTTCCAAAACCAAATGGTAAGAAAGTGTTTGGAAATAAATGGGTTTACAAAGTTAAGAAACTTGCAGATGGAAGGATAGCCAGATACAAAGCTAGACCGGTGGTCAAAGGCTATGCTCAGACGCATGGCATAGATTATGATGAGACGTTTAGTCCGGTGGCAAAGATGTCAACCATAAGGACAATGATTGCTATAGCAGTATCAAAAGGATGGAAGCTAAGTCAGCTGGATATAAAGAATGCATTCCTGAATGGATATATATCAGATGAAGTTTACATGGAACAACCTGAAGGGTTTGTAAGTTCTAGTTACCCAAATCATGTTTGCAAATTGAGAAGATCTCTCTATGGATTGAAGCAAGCTCCAAGAGCTTGGAATTACAGGCTTGTGAAATATCTCAATGGCCTTGGATACCAAAGCTCAAAGGCTGATGCAAGTCTACTCATTAAGAGAACAGATGAAGGTATGATCTACGTTTGTATTTATGTAGATGACATAATAATCACAGGAACCTCAGATGAAGGAATTAAGGAGGTAAAGAGACTGCTTGAAAAAGAGTTCAAGATTAGTGATCTAGGAAAGTTATCATACTTTCTTGGAATGGAAGTTACATATACAGATCATGGCATATATGTTTCGCAAGAAAGGTATTTCCTAAACTTATTAAAGAAGTTTAACATGGAGAATTGCAGAGAGGCTTCAACACCGCTTGAAGTAAATCATAAACTCAACAAATATGGTGGTGCAGAGTTTAAAGATATGAGGAAGTATCAATCGTTAGTGGGAAGCTTAATTTATGCTACACTAACAAGACCGGATCTCAGTTATGCAATGGGAGTTCTCTCACAATTTATGCATTGTCCGAAGGATCAACATTGGGTTGCAGGACAAAGAGTTCTTAGATATATGAGAAGAACTATAAAAGAAGGATTATATTATCCTTTTACGTCAGATATACAGCTGAGAGCATACAGTGACTCAGACTGGGCAGGAAGTCAAGATGACAGAAGATCGACACATGGGTATATGATATACCTAGGAGATAAGCTTGTAAGCTGGTGTTCAAAGAAGCAACACACAATGGCTTTATCGTCAATAGAAGTAGAATATAAAGGACTTGTGGAAGCAGCTAAAGAAGTGATATGGATGCAGAACTTATTCAAAAGCATGGGTATTGATCAAGGTATACCTATCATACATGGAGATAATATGACCTTGTTGTATCTTGCAACAAATCCAGTATTTCATACACATAGAGATTCAATATCATTTCGTGAGGGAAAAGGTAATGGAAAAAGAGACTGAAATAGTATACACATCTACAAAAGATCAGATAGCAGATATTCTGAGAAAGAGCTTAGATGGAGTAAAGACAAGCAGACTCAAAGAAATGGCAGGTATAAAAGAAAAGAAGAATATATGAAAGATCAGAGAATGCAAATTAGTGACTGAGGGGGAGCTGTTGAAGAATCACTCAAAAATTTGACATACAGACAAATATAAAGACGAAGAAAGACAAAAGAAGCAGAAACAAAGCATTCAGAAAATCAAAACCTTAGTGAAGGGACAAATTCACGTCTGTAATATACAATGTAGAAGTTTCCAGAATTACGAGTTTGTTGAAACCCGGATCAAAAATTGTATATAAGAGAGAGCGCATAGAACCAAAATAGAATAACGCATATAAAAACTGAGGATAGTGATATAGAAGACGCCAGAGATTGCGTATGTAGAGATGAATAATAGAACCTGAACTGTCGGGTATTCATCTAAGAGAGATGGTAAGGAATAACTACTCAGAGTAGGAGAGTTTTCCATAGCTATGAGCAAAGTGAGGCGAAGCTATTTTTGTACACATCTTCTCTAATAGAAAACACATGTTCATGTGGAAGATTGAGCGCATTCTTCGTATGTGAAGAAATCTGAGTAATTTCATGTTACTGTGAAAGTTAGTTAATAGTTATAGTTTTCTCAGTAAACATTTTCCAATACTTCTGAGAGTTAGATCTCGCAACATAGTGTAAAGTTTTTTATGAGAGGTAGCTCATCTTGAAGCCAGTAGTCTCAACTATAAGTTGATCAAAAGACTTCTGTGAAACGGGACAAGTACACAGTACTATGTTTGACCATAAAAGGCATCCTGAACTGGTGAAGTTTTTCCTCAAACTTCAGAAAGAGTTCATTTACTGAAGGAAGCTCAGGTATTACTTCCTTACTTCATCAACAATCATTTGAAGTAATTACAAACATAATTGCAATTGATTCCGATAAGATTCCGATAAAATTACGGTGACAGTCCGATGAAGTTCCGGTGAAATTTCGGTGGGTTCAAAACATAGTTTTTGACACAGTTAAGTAACGAAAAGATTATCTAACTGTAAGCAAACACAGTAGTGTAAAGTTTGAAGTAAATCAGTTCAAAATTAAAGCTTGAAGGAAATGCAAAGCTTTCTGTAAAGTGATTTTTCGAAGTTCACTAAAACAGTAGTAAAGTTTCAGGTTGCTAAGCTACTGATGTATATAGAGGTGTTCTAACATCATTTTAGCTTAGTTCTAGTTGAGGTGTGGAAATTTTCCATAGTCTTGTTAGTGAACAAGCTTTTGTCACGAAATCAACACACACTAGTAGCTTCGCTGTCATGGTCACATCATGTATGAGGATATGAAGGTCAACCTCACCCATGCAAGGGGTTTCCATGCCTCTTAGCCCTATGAGGTATGCCTCAATTGGCTGCATTTCTATTCCTGAGTCCTTATAGTGGGACCATCTAATTGCACTAGTCGCAACACCTGAGTCAATTAAAGCCCTGAGCTCTTGGCAAGGATTGCCGTGCTCTAGCCTGACTGTAATGAATGGTCTCCTATCCACTATGCTAGGATGAGTACTTGACTTTACTTGACACATGGCCATGGGGTATCTGGGTGTTGTTTCTAGATGGTTATAATGTTCTCTCCCTAGTCCTTATCTTCTTAACTTCATGCGCTTAATGCGTTCTATAGCTTCTGCCTGAGCTTCAGCTCGTATTCTATTTTCTTCCTCCTTACGCTTCTTTGCCAATGTGATTCGTCTAAGCATATCCTCAGTAAGATGTTCATGTTATAACTTGACTCTACAACCACTAATGTAATTAGGTATTATGTCTCCTTCTAAGGTGGCTAATTATACTGCTCCACTTGTCGAGAGTCTGTTAATGATCATAGGTCCATAACCTTGCTTTTCTAACTTCCATGTGTGTTGTTTCAACATATATACTAGGACTAAATCTCCTTCTTTTAAGCCTTTATCTTTCACATGTGCATCAAAATAGGCTTTCTGTCGCTTCTTTGCTGCGTATATTCCTGCTGCTGCTTTCAGTCTGGTTTCTCCTAATCATTCCAAGTCCATTATTCTTGATGATAATTCATGGCCGGTCCACTGATGTTCTTGTGCAACCTTAAGGGTTGGTATCAAGAAGTCCAAAGGAAGCATAGCATTCTAACCAAAAACCATCTGAAAGGGATTTGCATTGAGTACAGTCTTGTAGGCCACTCGATATGTCCAAACAGCATGGTGTAACTGTTTGTCCCAATCTGAACGTTTGTTGTTCACGAGTTTCGTTAGTACATTACAAAGGATCTTGTTAGTGCTTTCTGCTTGACCATTGGCCTGGGGATGATATGGTGCGGATTTCTTGTGAATCAACATAAAACCCTATAACAAATATTCAATGACTTGGTTTAGAAAGTGAGTTCCTCGATCGCTCACTAACTCTACAGGCAATCCATATCTTGTAAAGACATTTTCAAATAAGAATTTTGCAGTCATGTGTGCATCGTTCTTTTTTGTGGCCTTCCTCTACCCATTTGATAAGATAATCTGTCGCAACAATAATGTATTCAGCATGAGTACCTTTTGCAAGGGGGTTAATGGGTCCTACAAAGTCTATACCCCACTTAGAAAATGCACGTCCTCCCATCATGGGTTTCAATGGCATTTCATCTCTGCGAGTAGGAAATTGAGTTCTCTGGCACACATCACATCTCTTTACATAGGTATGTGCATCCATGTGAAGAGTAGGCCACCATAATCCTGCAAAGAGGATGGCTTTGATTATCCTATCGGGTCCAAAATGACCTCCTGCAACACCTTGGTGTGCAGTCTCTAGTACGCTCAAATAGTAGCTTTCATGAACACATTGTCTTAGGTATCCGTCTCATCCTCGTTTGTATAGATTATCACCAATAAGTGAATAGTCTTGAGCTTCTTGCTCAAGACTTCGTTGTCATGCTAAGGTTATTCCTTGAGGGAATGTGTTTGTCCTCAAGTATGTCACTAAAGGTTCACTCCATTCTGGTGTGAGAGACACATGATATAACATAGCATGTTCTACTGGTGTTCTTTCACAACAAACAGGGCATTCTTTACACAACTTGTAGACATCTGCTTCCATAGAAGGCCAATATACTCCTAGTCTCTACAGAGTCTGCAATGTACGATATTTCGAATGATGTTGATTTAATGCACCCACATGTGCTAATTGCATCCAATTCGCATGTTCTAATTCATCTACACAACAAGCAAGAATCTTTTGATTATCCTGTTTATATATGCTTCCTGCTATTATTTGGTATCTTTGAGACTTGGTAATCTCTCCTTCCTTGATCCTTATCCTAGCGTTCATGGGCCCATATGTGAGAATAGGGACAATTGGCTTAGCCGATTCTGACACTATCTCAAGGTTAAACAAATATGCATCAGGTAATTCATCCGCTATTCCTTGAGGAGATTCTCCTGTGGTTAATCTTGAAAGGTGATCAGCTCTCAGATGTGTCTTTCCTTTCCTGACTACTACTTCAAAGTCGCACTCCATGAGTAATAGAAACCAACATGTCAGTCGTCCTGTGTTACAAGGCTTATTGACTAAGTACAATAATGCTTGATGATCTGTAAAGAATTTGGACTTATTTGCCAACAAATAATGTCTGAATTTCTTCATTGCATAGATCATTCCTAATCCTTCTCGTTCCGTAGTGGTGTAATTTCTTTCTACTGCGTTCAACTGTCTGCTCGCATAAGCTATGGGGAGATCTATATTACCTTCATTCGTGGGTTGTGCTAACACACATCCTATGGCATAGTTGGATGCATCCACATGTACATGGAATGGATTACTCCAATTAGGGGTTGCCAATATAGGTGCTGAGAAAAAACATCATTTAAGTTCATTGAGTGAGTTTTCACACTCATCTATCCATTCAAGCTTGGTCAAAAGAGAGTACAGAGGCTTGGGTATGATTGCATACATATGTATGAATTGTCTGTAATAACCGCAATGACCCATAAATGCCTGTACTTATTTTATGTTGTTTGGTTTAGGTAGATCAAAAATTACTTTCACTTTTTCTTCATCTGTAGAGATTCCATTCTTTGACACAATGTGTCCTAGAATTTTGCCTTGTCTGACCATGAAAATGCATTTTTTTGGGTTCAAACAAACCTGATATTCTTGACATTTTTCAAATACTTGCCTTAATTCTGGGATATGTGTCTGCCTTACATTCGAATGAGCACATAGGTCATTGACATAGACTTCCAAATTCTTGCATAAGAATTCCTTAAAAATATGACACATGAGTCGCTGGAAAGTGGCGGGCGCATTTGTTAGCCCAAATGGCATCACACGAAATGCAAAAATGCCCCATTCTGTGGCAAAAGCCGTCTTGTGTTGATCTCTTGGAGCAATGGCTACTTGATTATAGCCTGAGAATCCATCAAGAAAGCTGTAAACTTCCTTGCCTGCAACTCTTTCCAATAAGTGTTCCGTGATAGGAAGAGGATAATTGTCTCTAATCGTGGCGACATTAACTTTTTTAAGGTTAATACACACATGCAATTTTCCATTCTTCTTAGGCACTACCACAATGGGGGATACCCATTTGGTATGCTCAATCTCGTAAATGAATCCTGCTTCTATCAAACGATCTATTTCTTCTTTAATTTTAGCCGCATAGTTATCATTGTACGTGTATGGTTTCTGTTTCGTAGGTTTTGCTTCTCGAGTCATAGGAATTCTATGGGAGCATATATCTGGGTCCATATTTTCTTGGTTTTCTCTTGGTTATCATATACTTCTCCAACATCAACTTTTCTTTTAGGCATTCATACCATTATTCTTCTATCTTCTATTTCATACTTCTTAAAGTTCTCGGGAACCTCAAACACAGATTCTTCTTCTTCGGACATGGTTTCTTTCTTATTTCTTTTATTACCTTCACTTTTGGTCGTCACTTGAGTGGCTAACCTCACATCATCTCTGAGGGTGAGTTTCTACTTCGTAGAAATATTCTTCTTCTGATGAAAAGGGAGGGTCCATAATAATTGACTCTAGATCGAAGTCAATTGTGTCCTCGAATGCATCAGTGCTTGGCTCGCATTCTTCAATAAAGAAATCACACATGACTGGCTCTATCGTGAAGACTGAAATGTCATAGCCATCCTCATCATAGTGGGGTGTCCATTGTTCTTCGTTGATGGCTACATCCATTGTTGCTAAAATTTCTGCCCAACCATGAGGCTCGAATTCCTCGTCTGGAAATACTATAGGTGCGTAAGCTGGCTCTTGAAGTTGTCTATACAAATTCTTACACATTGCTCTAGCGTTCTGGGTTCCTTCAAGTACACATAGGAGCGTAGTTTAGAACTCAAGAGGCCATCTAAAAACAATGACACTTGTTTGGCCTTTGAGGGTAATTCTTGCATTGGGCATCTTGTCCACATATTGTCTAGACCTACGTCCTGCCAGTCTGACTGTTTCCTGAGGGGTCTGTTTGAAACTATGAATCAATGAAGATGTGTCATGCCTGATTCCACTTTTAGAGAATTCCGTGATGAATGACTCTAAAAAGTGATGGATGTCTCTAAATTGCCTTTGTTGCAATGGTTGGAACCAAGTTAAAGCCGTGTTCTTTAACGTTAGTCCAAAAGCATTATATTGCGTGAACATGTCTTCTACCTGCTCTGCTCTTAGCACTTGCGTAAACTCTGCAACATGGTCATAGGGATCTCCTGTTCCATCAAAATAATTTTTCATGGACTTTACTAATTCAGTGGGTCTCAATACCCTTGGGTGTTCTCATTGTCTAGGTAGAGGAAAATCATCTCTACCACCTGGTATTCTAGGTTCTCTTTGTCTTTCCACTTTGTCAGTGTCCATGGTGGTTCTATCTCTCCCTAAGGGATGAGTGAAACTTACTTCCGGTCTCCCTTTGTTCTTCTCTCTTTGATTACCATGGGCTGAGGATGTTCCAGCACCTTGATGGCTCGTGTTTACATTCGTTCGAGATGGAGGGAATACTAAATCACCTCTCCATGTGTAGGTGTTTCTCGCATGTTCTGGTACTACAAATACTCGTTCAAATGTTTCATCCAGGTATAAAACCTTTCCAGGAGTATCTGGGTCCTTGAATTTGTAGATCATGATGGAGCCTACCTCACTAGGTTGTTCCATTCTATACCTCCAAAATGCTTCGTCAATTTCCTTATTCACAAACAACTCTATGCTTCTGTTGTCCTGAGGGATCCACTCTGGGATTAGTACTCTTGTCAGTACAGATTTCCCTCTAGGTGTCCTAGGTTCTTCTCCTACTGGTTCTTTTCCTTGGGTTTTAGCTTCCGTCTCTAACTGAATTATGCCAAACTCATTGGTATTATTTGGCTGATTACTTATGATGTACATTGTTCTTTCTTTGTCTATGTACGCGTCTCTCTCGAGTTTCACCACTGGACATTCCAATCCAATGGGTTGATCAGGATTGTGCATTTGCACCACTTGTCTTCACAAACCATCCTCATAGATGCAAGCACCTAAGCGGTTGGTGCGGACAAATTCTAACTGAGTCCTATAGGGTCCTTCGGGTCTTTCCAAATATGCTATGTTTGACCCTCCTTCTGGTCTTTCTGTGCTGAAGGCCATTTCCGATTCACTAGTATCTGAGCTCAACTTGTAAGGATAGCTATTCAGTTGTTGAGCCCACGAACGTGCAGTAGTTCCTACACTTGCTTCTGATGATCTAAGGCTTCGTCGGTCTGACTTACCTATATGCTTGCCCGATCTAAGGTTCATGAATTTACTTCAGGGCACTCTCCGATCGTCAATGTTCCTTGTTTTTAATTGCTTGGTTCTTTTTTAATTTCTTTAGATTCTTGTCTTGTATACAATGTATACGTTAGGAATCAACTTTCCGTGGTACTTTTAAGTTCTCGTTTCGTTAGAATTAAATTCTTTCCCTTAGGTTTTTGTATCGCACACTTTTACTTTAGTCTTGGACTTGAAGAATTTAATCTCTTCAACTTGATGTGTTCCTATCGTCGTTAATCCACAATGCTACTGTTTAACCTAAGCTAATAATTGACTGAGGGGGTTGAGTATTCTTTGAACCTCGAGTCAGCTGCTTTGAGTGCTCTGATGCCCAAGAAGTCGCACTTCCCAAGCTCTGCGTTCTTCACTGCCTTGCCTTGGTTGCCCTTGATAGCCCTTGCTAGACCTGTAAAAATCCAATGTTTAGACCAATTCTTAAATGGATGCTCGAACACCTGAATATATACACCTTTAGGTCCCTTCTCTTTTGCCCAAAATTCTATGCTCCTTGGCTTTTCTAGCCCCAACAATGGTTAACGAGCTATAAAGCTCAAAAAACGGACTTCGAATGAAAAAGATATGACCGTTCATGCCCTCGGGGGTAAAAACTGATAATTAGGTTTTTTTCTCTATGAGCTAAGGGATCTCCTATGAGTCCAATTACCCAAAATTTGCTTAAAATAGCCTCAAAATTGGTCAAAAATTGAAACCCTAAAATTGGCATTTGGGGTGGACAATCGCGATGGTCTGGGACAATCACGATGGTCTGGGACTATCGCGATGGCTCAGATGAACTGTCGCGATGGCGTGATGCGCAAACCGTCGCGATGGTTTGAAGTGGACAGTCGCGATGGCCCGAAAATGAACCGTCGCGATGGCCCGATCGGCGAACAATCGCGATGGTGTCAGTCAACGGTCAACGGAACCGTCACGATGGTGTGATATGAACCATCGCGATGGTCATGGGCACGATGGCGTGAGCCAATCACGATGTTCTAATTTTGAGTCATCGCGATGGCGTACCTAGCACTGTCGTAATGGTCTGGCTTGAGACGTGGCAGTATCGTTGCGATGGCGTGGGGTCGATGGGATCGTCATCGCGATGGCTCAAGTGAACTGTCGCGATGGTGTGAGACCGTCGCGATGGTCCGGCCGAGCCGTTGCGATGGCGTGAGCCAACCGCGATGGTGTGACACAATCGCGATGGCGTGAGCCAATCGTGATGGTCCACCAAATCACTGATTTTGCAAATGCAACCTTTGATTCCTATGTGCGCAAGGATCACCTATACGGTGGTGAACTCGCTTACCTCAAATTCCGAGTTTGGCAAACCATCGTGATGGTCTGACACACATGGCAGATTCTGACAGAAAGTGCATTTGTACCTTTTGGAAGATTCCCTGATGCTCTGGAGCACTGTACGTATAAGAAAACTCAAAAACACAAAAGCACATACAAGCACAAAAGCTCTCTCTCTCTATCGCATGCACAAATGAGGGGAAATGAGGAGAATGGGTGGATATGGTGAATTTTTTGATTTTTTTTGGAGTGGAAGAAGATGGTGCGGTGGTGAAGATGGAGTGTAGAGAAGATGAAAAACACTAAAAACTAACTAAAAACAACAACAAAAACTGAAATTTTTACCTTCCAATGCCACTTCCTACTATACTCTTACCATCACACATTCATCCTAGACTCGATCCCCGACAACGGCGTCAAATTTGGTGTTGCTCTAGCACAATGGTGAGAACCACGTTAAGA
This sequence comes from Ceratopteris richardii, assembly GCA_020310875.1. Classification (NCBI taxonomy): domain Eukaryota; kingdom Viridiplantae; phylum Streptophyta; class Polypodiopsida; order Polypodiales; family Pteridaceae; genus Ceratopteris; species Ceratopteris richardii. Next base: position 41,147,990 of record CM035444.1, on the reverse strand, counting down.
AGCTCCACCTCCTTAATGTCAATCTGCGGAAGAGATAGGAGTGATATGAAGATTGTGAATGTGAGATGTAGTGAGAGTGAAGGTGAGAAGCATAGAGATGCACACACACATACACACACAATGAAGAGACAAGCAAAACACAATGGAAGGTAGGAAATAGAATCTATTACTCAAGATCAAGTACAAGCTCAAAATAGCTCTAGGCTCTTCTCTACTCACACAAGCTAACCTCAAAAATGAGCTCTCTAGCTCTTTTTATAGATTCTAGACTAGTTTTGACCGGTTTCACATCTAGTGACCGGCATAGTTAAAAAATAGGTTCGACGTGCTATTTGAAAGGGTAAACGATGTCTAAAAATAACCAAAATTGGTAGGCTCCTTCTACCTAAGCTCCTCAAGCTCGAGGACTCCTCGGCTTGCACAAAAGGGAGCATATCATTACAAAAAGGGGTTTTTCTATGTTACACGTGGTACATGAGTGATGAAAATCACTGTTGGAGGTTTTTGAAAAGTATTTTAAAACATATTTGTTTAGAAAAATAATTCTACTGACTCCCTGCTACTGCGTTGTGCTCTGTCTTTACATACTTCCGCATCGTCTATGCCTCTGGCTACTACCAACACATACTTACTTAACTCTATCTCTGACTTCCTTCTTCCACACATTAGGAATTGTAAAACATCCCAAGAGACTTGGGATACATTGTCTTCATACTTTTCTTCTAATACAAGAGAAAGAAAGAATCAATTCTGGATTGAGTTTACCACTCAAAGGAAGCAACCCAAGAAAAGTGTTTTAGAATATGTGGCCAAAGTCAAAGATGTGGCTGACCAATTGGCAAGTATAGGAGAGGAGGTTGAAGAGGAGCAAATAGTGAGGCAAGTAATCAATGGCATCAATGCAGATGATAAATGGGAAGCCTTCACAACTGCCATGGACTTGTACATGGACATGCAAATTCTAGATCTTACCACACTCATGGGGCAACTCTTTACCCATTAAGCCAAGCTCAACAAAAATGGAGAACCATCAAGAGGTAATTACTCTTCTACCCTATACAGAGATAAAGGCAAGTCTAAAGAGAAAGGGGAAAAAAAAGATTGAAGATGAAGTTACTACTTCTCAAGCTAACTATGTAGGGAGAGGTAGGAACTCAAGAGGAAGGAGCAGAGGAGGTAAACAAGGTAGGGGGAGACCTTTCAACTCTTCCCCATGCAACATATGTGGATTGTGTAATCACATTACAGATGAGTGTTATAGGAACTACAAGAATCAGAGAGGAAGAGGATATCAAAGAGGTGGGTACTCACAATCAAGAGGAAGATTCAATCATAATCATGGCTACAACAACAACTATAACAATAACTAAAACAATAACAACAACTGCCAAGGAGGTTACAAATCAAGGAAAGACTTCAACAATTACACAGAGGATCAAGAGGATTTCCGTCTGATTATGAACATGACTTCAAAGCAAGGAATGAATGATGAGGACCTCTTCTATATTGACTCAGGATGCTCAAACCATGTGGCATGCAATGTATCTCTTCTCTCTGACCTTAAGGAACCCAAGTGAAAGCACCAAGTGAAAACAGGTGATGACACCAAGCATTCAGTGGTCAAGGTAGGAAATGTTAAAACTTCTAATGGGAATACAAATCTGTTGAGCAGGGTTCTATATGTACCTATAATCACCAAGAATTTGATGAGTGTTGGACAGATTGTGGAAAAGGGTTTGCAGGTTAGTTTCAACAAATATGGAACATTTGTGGAGGATCCCCAACATGGATTCAAGAGAATTGCTAAGGGAGAAAAGATAGGTAGATTATTTACATTTGAATTTGAAGATACAAGGAATATTGCACTTTATAATTACAAGGATCAAACATTGTCAGAGCTTGAGATTTGGCATAAAAGATTAGGGCATATTGGTGAGAGAACCTTGAAGCAAATATGTAGAGATCAATGTGTGCTTGGGATACCTAATGTATCCAAGCAACACATGATCTATAAATGTGGTTGTTGGAGATGGAGCTGAAGGATTGACAAGACAAGGAAGAGAGTCCGAGAGAAGAGAAGGCCCAAGCAGACAAGGAAGTCAACGAAGACCCGGCAAGTAGGCCAACGTTGGAGCTGGAGCTGAAGGATTGACAAGACAAGGAAGAGAGTCCGAGAGAAGAGAAGGCCCAAGCAGACAAGGAAGTCAACGAAGACCCGGCAAGTAGGCCAACAATTTTTCAAGAAGAAGCACTTATGAACCTTCACGCAGATTTAGCACTAAGGCAACCTTAATCTTTCAAAACCTCTACACCCATTAAAAGTGATTAACATCACTAAGCACCATTGTAAATATCATTTCATCTTTTTGTAGCTCCATTTTGTGCAAGCCAAGGAGTCCTTGAGCTTGAGGAGCAGTAGAAGTATCTACCTGCCAAATTTCGTATTTTTTAGATATCGTTTGAGCCCTCAAATAAGCCCTGGAACCTAATTTTTAACTAGGCCGGACACTAGGTCTGGACAGGGCCAAAAGCTAGTCAAAAACTATAAAAAGAGCTAGAGAGCTCATTTTTGGGGTTAGATTGTAATTGAAACGAACTTGTAAGAGCTTTTGAAAGTAATCTAAAGAACTCCATTGATTCTCTCTCTTTGTCTTGCCGTGTGTGCGCGTGTGTGTATGTGTGTGCATGCTTGTGTGCTTCTCACTCACGCACTTGTGCCGCCACTTGCTCGAGGTCTTCATACCATCCTCACGTCTTCCCGGATTGACATTAAAGGAGGTGCTACTCATCATAGAGCTCCACCAAATTTTGGCGCCGTTGCCGGGGATCGAGCTTTGAGGACGAGCGTGTGATGGTAAGACGTAGAGTTGACGCGTTGGAGTTGTAGGTATTTTCTTCACTCTCATCGATTTTCTTTTACTTTCTTCACCATCTTCATCAACATCATCATCATCACCATCTCCCACCTTCATCTCCATCATCGCGAAAATTTTCAGTTTTGATCATATCACCATCTCCACCTCATTTCCTCCATTCCACTTGTGAGAGAGAGCGAGAGAGCGATATTGCTTGCACTGTTTTTGCATGTTGTTGTGATTCTTGCAGGTACTGCCATCATCATCATCCCCAGCACGCTGCGCGCAGGTACGAAATTCGAAGAAACTGTCTCGCGGTCGCAGGCCTCTGTCGATCGCGACTGACAGAAATTTTTGGCTTTTCACAAAAGTAAGTGCACCACTAGAACAAGCACAAGGAGCACATCCTAAAACACTAAAAACAGTAGAAAAATTCCGAGGTTTTCTGTCAATCGCGACCGACAGACCCTGTCAATCGCGACCGACAGACCCTGTCAATCGCGACCGACAGACCCTGTCAATCGCGATCGACAGACCTCCACGATCGACTGACTGCCACGTAGGACCCTGTCAATCGCGATTGATACCGTCGATCGCGATCGACAGCCACGACCGACACCTCTGTCAATCGCGATTGACACCGTCGATCGCGATTGATTGAAATTCCACGATTGATTGACTTTTGCGCGTAGCCACGTGTCCATCGCGACTGATAGGACCCCGATTGACTGAAATCTCGGCGAAAAATCCGGAAAACGTGTCGATCGCGATTGATACTGTCGATCGCGATTGACAGCCACGATCGACTCTGTCGATCGCGATTGACACTGTCAATCGCGACTGACAGCCCCGACGGACTCCTCTGTCAATCGCGATTGACAGACCCGTCGATCGCGATTGACAGGCTTTTCGGCCAAAAAAATTAGGGTTTTTTTTATTTCAAAATTTGGGGCAATTTTTGGGGCACAATAGTCAATCCATTAGCATTTTTGAGGTTCCTACACTTGTGTCTTGGGAGAAAATCTTAGGATCTGTCAGCCAGTTTGAATCCTGTTTTAACCCCCTAAACCCTGAACAGTCATAACTTTTTCATACGAAATCCATTTTTTGAGCTCTTGGGCTTGTCGGAAAGCTCGTGGCATATACTACACGCCCTCAACTGTTTTTTATAAAGATAATGCGTTGATTTTCAGATAGTGTATTTTGAAGTTGACCATATCAAGGGGGATCAAAGTCAGGGGTTCTTAGGATTGTTTTCTTGAAAATCACTATACAAGTTTGTGTTTGTGCTACCTGAATGAAAATCATTGGTTCTGTCTTTGGAGTTTAAGTCTTGAGCTAACGTTGGAACACTTACAGATCTATTGAGAGCATCGCAAGGCGTTTTGAGCAAGTGTAAGTGCAAGCTTGGGAACACACTTCCTGGGCATTCAAAGGCAACCAAGCAGGAAACGAAAAGGTTGGAAATTCTCAACTCCCCTTGTCAATCCCTAGCTTAAGCTAAGAACGACGAGAGGTAGGAGTAAGTCGGAGCGACGATAGGCACTTATCAAGTTGAAGACTACCTAAAAACTCAAGTTCAAGCTAAAAATTTAATCTCCGTACGGCCGATAACATAAAGGAAAAGAACCTAACGTGGAACGATCAACCTGAAAGTGCGCAGAACATTCAAGTATTCCTGACGACGAAATATCAGACAAGACCTTAAACACGAGAAATAACTAAAAAGAATCAAGTGACTGATACCAATTGATCGGCAACGAGGTTGTACTCTGGGCAAAAAATTGAGTTAATCAGTTAGGCATATGAACCTTAGATCAGGACGACACCTAGCAAGAGAAAGACAAAGCCTTAGGTCTTCAGAGGCTAGTGTCAATCATACTGCAAGGTCTTGGGCCCAGCAGTTGAGTCACCACTCTCATTACCCTAGCTCGGATACCAGTGAATCAGGGATGTCTCAAGGTATGGACAGACCAACGGGAAGTTCAGGTGTGCCTTACCTGTACAGGGTAGAAGGCCCTTACAAAACGCAGCTAGAGTACCTTAGGACCAACCGATTAGGTGCTAGCATCTATGAGGACGGCCTAGGAAGATCCGTGGTCCAGATTAAAAACCCTGACCAATCCATAGGACTAGAGCACCCAGCTGTCAAGTTTGAAAATGGTGCATATCTGGACAAAGAAGGAACAATATATGTAGTCACTAGTCACCCTGATAGGACAGATGACTTTGGGAATGTAATCTCAGAAGCGGACTTAGGTGACCTGGAACAAGGGAACATGGGTGCGGAACCTAGAACCCCTCGAGGTAAATCAGTTCTCACTAGGATTATCACACCTGAGTGGGTACCCCAAGACAACAAGAGCATAGAGTTGCTCCTCAATCGAGAAACTGATGAAGCCTTTTGGAGGTATAAGTCTAATCAGCCAACAGACATAGGAAATATCATGATCTATGAGTTTAAGGATCCGGATAGCCCAAGCAGAGTGACCTACTTAGATCATGCTTCAGAACGGATCTTTGTGGTGACAGAAAATGATAGGCATGCTTACACTTGGAAGGGTGAATTTATTTTCCCTCAACCAAGATCAAATGTATCCTATGGTCACCCTGGGGCTGGAACTTCCCAAGCTCATGGTACGCAAAGAGACAGAAGTAGAGATAGACCAGAAGTAAGCTTTGCCAACCCAGTGGGCAGAGAAAGAACGAGAACAGAGACGAATAGGGTAGAGCCTGAGATGCATAGAGCCCACAGGAACCAAAGAAATGTAGATGGATTCCCTCTGCCGAGACCTAGAGAGCACACAAGAACTCTGAGACCGACCCAGCTAGTTAAGTCCATGAAGAATTACTTTGACGGCACAGGAGATCCCTATGATCATGTGGCGGAGTTCAAGCAAGTCTTGAGAGCTGAACAGGTTGAGGATCTGTTCACGCAGTACAATGCCTTCGGTCTAACCCTTAGGAACACAGCACTTACATGGTTTCAACCATTGGATGAGCGTCAGTTCAGGAGCATAGACCAACTCCTAGAGGCTTTCATTGTAGAGTTCTCTAAGAGTGGCATAAGACACAATACCTCATCATTGATTCACAGCTTCAAGCAAACCCCTCAAGAGACCGTGAGACTTGCAGGAAGAAGATTTAGGCAATACCTGGAAAGGTGCCCTATTTCGGAGCTACCCACATCTGCTAAACAAGTAGCCTTATTCCTTGATGGATTGCTGAGTACGAAATTGAGATCCTATGTGTATCTGAAGGACCCTAGGACTATAGAAGAGTGTGTACGCATGTGCATTGACATTGAAGATAACCTAGGGGAGGAACTAGAGCTTTCCAAAATCTACAAAGATTCAGATAGTGCTTCTAGTCACTCTTCCATGCAATCCACATCAATTGAGGAACTCGCAGAGAAAGTGGCACAAAAACTAGGTGTCTCTAGCAAACAAATTCCTAGGTTTGGCCCTGTGAAAAGATGCTATACTTGTGGTGGCGACCACATGGCGAATGTCTGCCCTATTATGGCTCAACCCCAAGTAAACCCTAGTAGCCAGTACTGCACCATAGAACGGAAGTACACAAACCACACTGCGCAAGATTGCCCATACAACAAGCAGGCAGTTAGGCAACCCTACCCTCAGCCCTACCAACAAGGCAGATACCAGAACCAGTACCCTCCACCACCACAATATGCTAGACCCCAACAATCCTATCAACCACAATATCAGGCCCAGCAGAGACCCCAACCGGTGCTAGCTCAACAGCCTCCAAACCCCGCTAACGTGATTCCAGTAAAGTATGCTGTTGCAGAAGAAAACCTGAATAGGGCCATAGTACCAGTGACCCCATTGATCTCAGAAAGTGACCCAAGTGACCATAGCTTTGATTCTACACATGTCGATAGTCCCCAGGCTTACTACATGCAGTCTCCAGAACATGGTGAGTCTTACTATAGTGAAGAACCAAGCGAACCTAGTTGGGAGTCAGATTACACGAACGTCATGTATGCAAACCCCAACCCCAGGCCTCAATCTAGGCAAGTAAGACCTCCATTCCCAAGAGGACCGTGCTACAGATGCCAAGGAGATCATCTCATTCGTGATTGTCCCTTGCCCCCACCTACACAACCCCAGTCAGTGACTATCCAAGGTTTTTGCCAAGATTGTGGAAAAGAACATCTTTTACGAGATTGCCCAAAGAACCCCAATAATATGCCAAAAATCACTCCGATCAATGTGATTGGGTTGGTTGTAGATTCCTCAGGAAGCGTCACTTCCACTGCACCAGTGCAGGTAGTCACTAGAGCTCAGACACTGCAGCAAAACCAAGAGGCAAGCCAGGATAAAGGCCCAGAGGCTAGTGAAACCGAGAGTGTGACAAAGAAAAGGACTAGAGCATGGAAAGATAGTCGAGAAAGAATGAAAAGACAATGGGCTAAAAAGATGAGTGAGCTTGAGGAAAGCATAAGAGAAACCAAAGCGAGGATAACTGAACTCACAACTCAAACTCCCTCTCACATTACCCCGCCTCCATCACTCCTATCTCCATCCAACCCACCACCTTTCCCACCGCCTCATCAAATCCCACCACCCCCTAGAGTAGGATCAGTCCTAGCAGATCCCACTCCCGAGGACCTAAACATGATGCTTAAAGCATATAAGGCCAGAATCCAAGAAGGGCCAACCATAACTGATCATGAAAAATGCTACCCTAGAGCCGAGCTAGAGCTTGAACGAACTAAGATTTGTGCCAAAATGGTGGAATTGGCTCAGACCATGTTTGAGGCCAGCCGCCTATTTAACATTTCTAGTTCAGCTAAGACGCAGTTACACTTTGATGGACTGCTGGAAAGAATAGAGAAGTTAATTGCACAATCAGAGAAGGAACCTGCCCCTCAAAGAAAGGAAAGGACAGGAGAACGGATAAGCCAGCCTCTTCAGGAAGCCCATGTGCCTCCTCAAGAAGCTTATCTTCCCCCCCAAAAGTCACATGAGCCTCCCCCGAAAGCTTATGTACCTCCACCGGTGACCCACATTCCTTCTCAGAGAGCGTATGAGCCTGCTCGGAAGAGTAATAGACTAAATAATCCTCTCCAAGAAGCTTGTGCTCCAGCCGTCTGTGGGAACGAGGAGAGAGCCAACGATAGAATAAGCCCTCCTTCCCAGGTTGCTTATGTGCCTAATTCTATGGAGCCAGACACTTCTTCTTCTATGAATCGGTTTGCACCAGACTTCCTACGAGAGATTCAAGAAGATAAATGGGATAACGAAAGTGAAGTCGCCCCTCCTTTTGAACTTGTGGATGATGCACACGACCAATTCCCACAAGACATCCCATCTATTTATGGGGAACATGAGAGTACTCAGTCTCATGAGAGATTAGACTTTGAGTCTAATTCCATACAAGAGCTACCCCACTTCACAGGCCCATGGGAAGCAAAGTCCACATGTATGAGAGCACCCACAGTCATGGTAAGGAACGATGACTCGGTCATATCAAGGAATACGGAGGTAGTAAAGAACACCAAGGTGCAGCGCGATTCCTCTTTGGAAGAACTGCCCAAGGATAGACCAGAAGCGCGAAAATATGTAGCCAGTCAGGTAACTGAAGTTGCAAAACCTTGTTCCAAGGGAGGATCCCATAGGACAGTGCCAGAAATTCCCTTGGATAAGATAGGAGATATGTGTGAAGGTGAAGAAGGGAACACCTATCTTCCCATTACCTACCAGGACTACACCACTAAGGCAATTTTGGACTCAGGTGCAGGAGTTGCAATTGCCACTACTTCCCTTTGGAAGCGTTGGGGCAAGCCAGCACTCAGGCCAACGAGAATGAAATTGCAGATGGCCGATGGTCATATTGAGAGACCCTTAGGATTGCTGGAAGGGATAACTCTCACCACTTGTGGTGTCGAGTTTGAGCATAGTTTTGCTATATGTGACTTCAGCAAAAATCATGCCTATGAGATGATTTTGGGAAGACCATTTATGCGACAGTTGCAAGTGGTACAGGATTGGGGAACCAATTCTTTGTACCTACAGCACTTAGGTGTTACAACCAAAGTTAATCTCAAGGATTATTCTCATAGAGATGTACCTCCTATCCAGTGGAATCCCATCCATAGAGCCAAAGATGATACGGAATCTGTGCATTCCATAGAATCTGGATCCTCATGGATGCATGAAGATACTCACTTATGGATGTGCAAGGTAGCAGTAGAAGAAGAGAAGAGAGAGAAAGCCAGAGAGGTAGGTGCGAAAGAAACCCATAGATCAATCCAAGACCCAGCCTATGCACCTGTAGTTTTTCCAGACGAAGAATTTGAACCTCACGGTTGGGCAGAAATCTTAGCAACAATGGACGTAGCCATCAACGAAGAACAATGGACACCTCACTGTGATGAGGATGGCTATGACATTTCAGTCTTCTCCATAGAGCCAATCATGGGAGAGGCAGTTCTAGAAGAATGCGAACCTAGCCCTGATGCATTTGAGGATGCAAGTGACTCCGATCTAGAGTCAATCATTATGGACCCACCATTTGCATCAGATGAAGAATACTTCCATGAAGTAGAATTTCAACCCCAGAGGCATGGAGAGGTTACAAATGATGTAAGATTAGCAACACATATGACCCCGAAGGAAGAAGGAAAGAAACGAAAGAAGAAAGAAGTTTCACCAGAGGAGGAAGAATCTTTGTTTGAGGTCCCAGAAAATTTTAAGAAGTATGAGATAGATGACAGGAGAGTCATGATAAGAATGCCTAAACGAGAGGCACAATCAGGAGAGGCCTATGATAACAAGGAAACCACCAAGAAAATAGTAGTGGCCATAGAAGAAGGAGAGGAGAGATGCACATATATAGGCCATGACCTGACAGAAGAAGAAGAGCACGAATTGATTGCCTTGCTAAGAGAATACAGAGATGTATTCGCTTGGAGTTACAAGGATTTGAAAGGGGTTGACCCGGACATATGCTCGCACACCATCCCCATGACTTCAGACGCCAAACCCTCTAAGCAAAAGCCTTATACATATAACGATAATTATGCTGCTAAGATCAAGGAAGAGATAGATAGGCTGGTCGAAGCTGGATTTATCTATGAAATTGAGCACACTGAATGGGTATCCCCCATCGTAGTGGTGCCCAAGAAGAATGGCAAGCTGCGTGTGTGCATTAACTTGAAAAAGGTTAATGCCGCCACGATTTGAGATAACTATCCGCTTCCCATCACAGAACATCTGTTAGAAAGAGTGGCAGGCAAGGAAGTGTACAACTTCCTTGATGGATTCTCGGGCTACAATCAAGTAGCCATAGCTCCAGAGGATCAGCATAAGACAGCCTTTGCCACAGAATGGGGCATTTTTGCTTTTAGAGTAATGCCATTTGGGCTTACCAATGCACCAGCTACCTTCCAGAGGCTGATGTGCCATGTGTTTAAGGAGTTCCTGAGGAAGAGTTTAGAAGTCTATGTTGATGATCTTTGTGCTCATTCCAATGTTAGACAAACCCATATTCCTGAACTCAGACAAATCTTTGACAAATGTAGAGAATATCAAGTCTGCCTGAACCCAGAAAAGTGCGTTTTTATGGTCAGACAAGGCAAGATTCTAGGACACATAGTGTCAAAGAATGGCATATCTACCGTCGAAGAAAAAGTGAGAGCCATAGCAGAGCTACCTAGGCCAAAGAATGTCAAGGAAGTACAAGCTTTCATGGGGCATTGTGGTTATTATCGACGATTTATACACATGTATGCTGTCATTGCAAAGCCCATGTACGGACTTCTGACAAACTTTGAGTGGACGGATGAATGTGAGAATTCCTTCCAGGAGCTTAAACGAAGATTGTGTTCAGCACCAATCTTGACCACACCAGATTGGAATAAGCCATTCCACGTTCATGTGGATGCATCCAATTATGCCATTGGATGTGTGCTTGCACAACCTACTGGTGAAGGTAATATGGATCTTCCAATTGCCTATGCCAGTAGACAATTGAATGCGGCTGAACGGAATTACACCACTACGGAGCGTGAAGGATTAGGCATGGTATATGCAGTCAAGAAATTTAGACACTATTTGCTTGCAAATAAGTTTAAATTTTTTATTGATCATCAGGCATTATTATATCTCGTAAACAAGCCATGCAATACAGGAAGATTAGTGAGATGGTTTCTCTTGCTAATGGAATATGACTTTGAGGTCGTGGTAAGAAAAGGTAGGACTCACTTGAGAGCAGATCATCTCTCTAGGCTCACATCGGGAGAAGCCCCACAAGGAGTGTCAGATGACCTTCCTGATGCTTACTTGTTTAATTTGGAAGTTGTACCGCAGTGGGCAAAGCCATTGGTACCAGTCTTGACATACGGGCCTAACCATCCAGTGGTAAACACACGGAATAGAGAGGTTGTAAAAGCCCAAAAGTATCACATCATGGCCGGAAGCATGTACAAGCACACAGATCAAGGGATCTTGGCTTGTTGCGTAGAAGAGGATGAGTACGCTAAATGGTTGCAATTAGCACACGTAGGTGCATTAGAGCAACACCATTCAAAACAACGAACTTTACAGACTCTAAAGAGATTCGGAGTGCACTGGCCAACTATGGAAGCGGATGTCCAAAAGCTGTGCAAGGAATGCCCAATCTGTTGCACTAAACCACCTGTGGAACATGCCACTCTCTATCTAGTATCCATTGTGCCAGATTGGAGCGAACCACTAGTATCATTCCTGAGGACAAACACATTCCCTCCAGACATGACTCTAGCTAGAAAAAGGAGTTTGGAACAAGAAGCCCAGGATTATTCACTCGTTGGTGATAATCTATACAAGCGCGGTAAGGATGGTTACCTGAGACTGTGTGTCCATGAAAGTGAGTATCTTAAGATCTTAGAAACTGCTCACCAAGGTGTAGCAGGAGGACACTTTGGACCAGATCGGGTGATCAAGGCAATACTATTTGCGGGCTTCTGGTGGCCTACCCTTCACATGGATGCACATACCTATGTGAAACGGTGTGATGTCTGTCAGAGGACTCAGTCTCCCATACGCAAAGATGAGATGCCACTGAAACCTATGATGGGTGGACGTGCATTCTCTAAGTGGGGAATAGACTTCGTAGGTCCTATTAATCCCCCAGCCAAAGGTTCTCATGCGGAATACATCATTGTGGCAACAGACTATCTCACCAAGTGGGTAGAGGTAAAGGCTACAACAAAGAACGATGCTCAGACAACTGCCAAATTCTTGTTTGAGAATGTGTTCACAAGATATGGGCTACCCATAGAACTAGTAAGTGATAGAGGCACTCATTTCCTAAATGAAGTGATTGAAAATCTACTCCAAGAATTCTTGGTAATACACAAGAAGTCTGCCCCCTATCACCCTCAAGCTAATGGACAAGCTGAGAGCACTAATAAGATTTTATGCAATGTACTGACGAAATTAGTGAATACTAAACGCTCTGACTGGGACAAACAGCTACACCATGCTGTTTGGGCATACCGAGTTGCCTACAAAACGGTACTCCAAGCCACCCCCTTTCAGATGGTATTCGGTCAAAACGCTGTGCTACCCTTGGACTTCCTGATTCCTACATTGAGAGTAGCACAAGAGTATGAATGGACAGGTCATGAGCTCTCCTCTAGGATCTTTGATCTTGAACGATTAGGAGAAACAAGACTGAGAGCCGCTGCAGGAATATATGCAGCCAAGAAGAGACAGAAGGCATACTTCGATGCCCATGTGAAGGATAAAGGCTTGAAAGCGGGAGATCTAGTCTTAGTCTATACACTGAAACAACACGCGAGGAAGCTAGAAAAGAGAGGCTACGGACCTATGATCATCAATAGGATCTCCACAAGTGGAGCAGTACAATTGGCCACATTAGAGGGTGATGTTCTCCCTAACTATATTAGCGGATGCAGAGTCAAGTTGTATCAGGAACCCCTCACGGAGGAAATGCTGAGCCGACTCAACACTGCTAAGAAACGCAAAGAGGAAGAAAAGAGAATTAGAGAAGAAGCTCAAGCAGAGGCTTTAGAACGCATCAGAAGGATGAAATTACGAAGGCAAGGTAGAGATCAGCCTGGAGCGAATGACTATGCAGACCAAGGATTTCCCATAGCCATGTGTGAAGTTGCAGGAACAAGCTCGAATAGAATAATTGATAGACGTCCTTTCATAACCATAGACATAGGACAGGGAAAGAGTGCAAGGACCGTAAGAGCCTTGATTGACTCAGGTGCAGCCACTAGTGCTGTTAAATTGTCATACTGTCAAGAGTTGCAGTTAACTGTCAATCCTGTGGAAGCATATCTCATAGGATTGGGAGGCGTGGAAACCCCTTGCATGGGCGAGGTGGAACTCCCCCTCTACATTCATGATGAGGCAATGACAGTTAAAGTACTGGTGTGTCAGGATGAGAATCTCACTGAACCTCTTATCTTGGGTCAAGATTGGATCTATGACCAAGCAGTCAATTTAAACCTAAGAAGTGGACTTCTCCAGGTTTGGATCAATCATAGTCGAGTTACAGTAGAATTAGACAATGGAGCACTCAAGGAACTAGGAAAGGCACAGACTCCTGGTCCTTCCAGGGGTACACATGAAGATGACCATGCTGTTCTTGTCCAAAACTATGTGTTGCAGAGGAATGATATTCGCAAAAAAGGAGTCAAGAATGCAAAGGAACTCCCTTCTTTTCCAAAGGCTAGAAGGAGGCAGCAACCCAAGGTGGATCAAAGGCAGAAGAAGCAGAGTACTACCTATGTCCGAGATCAAAAGTACCTGCGCAGCAGAATGGCCCAGAAAATAAACCAGGTGTGGGTGCGGAAAGGCGAACAACCGGTTGCACCACCGTCAACTACAGGGGCAAAGCCTCTTATTAGTGACCAACAACACAACGCTAATAAGAAGTCTTTCAGAAATTCTTCTGCTAAAGTAAAATCTATTTGGGTGCCCAAGAAGTCGATGAAGGCAAGCCCACAATCAAGACAAATTTGGGTGCCTAAGGCTTGCTTGATGGCACAAGTAGCTACGCTGAGGCCACAACTTAAACAGCATAACGCAGCTACGCATACTGCCCGTATTCACTCGTTCTCAACGCTCAAGAACACACCAAGACCCAAGAGCATGCATGTAATCAATTGTAAATGGGTCCCTAAAAAGCCTCATTTTCAAACCGCGACACCGAGAAAGCTCTCTAGAGTCTCTACGAAACCGAAAGCAAAGCCCATCCACTGCATTTGGCAGCCTAACACCTGTAATAAACCCCCCGACCCCAATTTGTAAATTCATCCCCACTTGCTAACTTCATTAGTCTCCTAGGATTACCCAAGCATTAACCACACACACGTGCACCGAACACTTACTAACCCATTATTCGCTCCCGACCCTTATGTTAATATTGTGATGGGAACAACGGTCCTCACTGGTCCTGTACAATATTAACACCTGTTTGTGTATTCTCACAGAGACAGACAGCAAGAAGTAAAATGGCTGATACAGTAGGAACTAGCTCCCAGGCCGGCTCCAGCCCACAAGTGGTGGATATCGAAAGTCTTCCAGTCGAGGAGGAGTTAAAGGAAAGACCAGCGGCATTACGGGCATTGCACGCCATACCAATTCAGAATCCCCCGCAGGGACACACAATGCCGGTGGGCAAAGCCTCACATTGGTTCAGTGACGTTGCTGGCCCCCTGGGTGAAGGCACGTATATGTGGGAGTCCGAAGTCGAATTCAATGGACGATGGGGCCGATACCATTTCTTTACCAGGGAATTTGAAAGGCTACAGAATAACGAAGGACTTAAGCCGATCTGGAAGAAGGCAGGGCTTTATGACTACTTCAAGTCCCAACTACCAAAGCCAGATTTCCTCAGATGCTCATATCTAATTAGTACCCTCACCCCCAGCAAAGACAAAAAAGGACACAGCTCCTTTGTGCTCCCATCACTCACAAGGGGCAACGAGCTGAAGCGTTTCCGCTTAACTATCAATCTAGTAAGAGAAGCACTCGACATGCAAGGAATGCACATTCCAACAGAGAAAGAGACAATGGTTCCAGACAACATGAAGAACAGGAATCTGACGAAGCTGAAGGACATGGTTGCTATGACACCCACGATCGCCATCCACTTACGTATGGTCATGCAACATTTCGCCTTCCCCGCGCAGGATAGGTTTACAATGCCTCCCAAAAAGATCAGGTTTAGCCTCTACCTGGCGGATGCTTTTGAGTTGACCATCAATATGCCCCACTGGATCATTGATCAGATTCATATGGCCCATCAGAGATGGTATAAAAAGCAAAGATCTGTATTGTATGGTTGCTGTGCACTCACAAGAATTGTATACAGATGTCTTGCCTATGATGTACCGGTGCAAAGGGCTCTGATCTGGTCTAGAGCTCAGGAATTTCAACGCAGATTGTCAGCAGTAGGACCTCCCTCAAAGAAGATGCGAGGCACCGTCCAGATGCCTTGTGCACAAGCTCGCGGGGCAACCCTGACGCCTGAGACAACCCCAAGACTCCCCCGACGAGTGCAACCGTTTACTATCAGGCTACCCAGGCACAGCACAGATGGCCCCAACCTTGTGTTTCCACCAGTACCGACTGATCTGGAGTTCCCGCATGGGTTCACTCTAGAGGACTTAACTGACGAAGAAGTTGCAAGAATCATAGAAGCTGTAAATGTGGAAGTTGAAGACGAGCAAGCCAGTGGACAGCAAACTGCCCCAGAACAAGCACAGCCAGGCCAACCAGACGTAGTCAACGTGGACGATGAAGAAGAGGCTCATGGGGAGACACAGGGCGGACATTCAGAAGCCGCAGAACAAGAGTATGATCCAGAAGCACTACAAGTACTGGAAGGTGCCCCCGCCTACACTAGCGCATTAAAGAAGCTTTACGAAACAATGAACCGAGTTCAAGAGCAACACAGGCTCTCATTAGCTGCGGGTAAAGCTCTCATGAACCAAATTCTGGAGGAGGAAGGTGTGGACGAGCAATACCGGGCCACCTTGGAAATGATATCAGATGCTCTAGGAGTACCAGAAACGGTGCATACCGCACTAGTGCACTCACGGAGAACAGAGAGAAGATATGGAAGACGCCCCCCACGATCGGGAAAACAAATGAATGTATTAGGATCGGGACCACAAGGCACCCCCACAACCACTGGCACGGCACACACAGTTCACGACACCGAGGAAGTCCACACATCGAGTGCACCCCCATCACCTCCCTTGCCACCTTCTCCCCCACATCGACCTCAATCACCTCCCTCTACCACTGTAACTTCCACTGTCACCACCTCTGAAACCACTGCACACACCAACGCACAAACCATCAGCCAACCCACACACTCTACTCCCACTGAGAACATAAATCTAACTACTGCCACTGTACACCTCACCACCCCGAGCACACTTCCTAGAAGCTCACAATTACACACACCTCTATACACATTCACAACCCTCACCGCTACCACAATCCCCATGTTCACAGTCACTCCCACCACGAACCCCACTTTCATGGAGGTATCACCCACCTCTGCACCTCTCCCATCCCCCATTTACCCACACTCTCCCATTCCCCCACCTCCCCCCTCACCCGTCCCCAGTACTGCATTCACAACCCCCTTTCCCTTTCCCTACCCCTCTGCATTCAATACTATTCCTCTCGGTAACTTATTTAATAATATGCATCAATGCATGGCCCAACTCCAGCAACATTACCAACACTTGGACGACCAACATACAAGGCTCTTCCAACGCCACGAGGATCTCCAAGCAAGATGTAGGGATCTTGAAGAGCAGAAACAACAATTAGTACAGCAGCACGCGACATTACAGGAGCAATACACACAATTAGAAGCCAACCCACCTCAAACAGATGATGAAGAACGACGACATATGGACGAGCTGCTCCATTCGCAGATCACGGAAAACCTGAAACTTCGACGGAACTTGGGCCTCCTCCGCAAGCATATGTCGACCGCGTTAGAAGAGAATAAGAGATTACAGAAACAGAACGAAGAAAACCTGGAAGCGGCCATGGAGGGTTCCCCACAAGAGATTGACCCAGAACGATTCAAGGCGATACCCTCTGAGAATATGCAGGTGGTGTTAGAAACTCATGCAGACTTAATGGAGGCCCATGCCGCTTTAGAAAAAGAAAGAGATGAGTTACGAAGACAGTTGGCCACTCGACAGACAGAACCCAGCCCGAGCATAACCGCAGAAGAAACAGCTGAAGAGGTCATTAAACTCCGCGCCGAACTTGAGGAATTACGCAGCAAGGTTATGCAGTATGAGCGTCAGCCCTCCCCTCTGGTAGACCCCGAGCCTGACGACCTGGTGCCAATTGAGGTAGAAGAAACATTTGAGGATCCCTATGTCCCGATGCCAACACCCGGAGGTAAGCGCACAGAACAGGGCATGGACACAATTGAGATCGAGGCACCGGAATGGATGCAGAAGTTAGAGAAAGTAGCCACGACACATGACGACCGGGTGGCAGTCCAAATCGCCTTGATGTCAAAATTGGAGGAGGTGGTAATAAAATCTGATTATTTTCAGCATCTTTCACACCATAGGTGGATCGGCCCATCGGATGATTTGTATGTACCTTTTTGCGTGCTAATGGCGGATTATAATGCGGAGATCAAGCGCCACACCTCAAGGGAACCCACCTCTGCCACCCAATTTGCACCCGATGACATCCCAGAGAGTGCCAAGCAAGGACATATCCGCCAACCAACATGGAGAATTCGACTGCTCGAAACCTATCCGGAAATGGTAAGAACATGGAACAACATGCCATTGTACATCAAATACAATCCATGTTATTGCCCTGTGTTTCGAAGGAGATCCTGGCCGGAGTACACACATACAGTGCTGACAATTAAAGGATGCGAGAAGTGGCTAAATTACGTGTACTTCGCACCCCCTAAAGGCGCACCCACAATTGGCTATATGATTTCAACGATCCGGCATTGGGGGGTCCGTTTCAAGAATGTTCCTGATATCATGACTCAGATGTGCCTGAAAATTTTCGAACTTATGCTGGTCACCTTTAGGACCTTCAAAAATGTCAAGGAACCGCATCTTTCAGCACTAGGATTTAATGAAGGGAACCAGGACCTTGTATACGACATGAGCACGACTCCATCGATCAATGTGGTGTATGCATGGCACGCTCGTATCAAATATCTACCGGCCTGCTTCAAACAAACGTTTGAAGAGATGTTTGTCACGGGATTCTGGGAATATCATTCCGAGATATTCATTCCCAGACCATCCCATCTCTTGCAGTTGTTTGCAGTGGAACAAGCTCTCCACTCCGAAAAGCTACGCATGCCACATCCAGAGGTTCCTGGGCCGGTAGACTGGGATGCTCTTCTGACAGACTTGGCCAAGGGGTTGCGAATTGCTGAACGTCATTTAGCGCAGGACGTCGTCGAGTACTATATCCAGAAACCCTCTCAACAAGGGTCTGTCAGGGACGACAGACGCGAGAGAGGGGGGGGTGTTGGAGCTGAAGCTGAAGGATTGACAAGACAAGGAAGAGAGTCCGAGAGAAGAGAAGGCCCAAGTGGACAAGGAAGTCAACGAAGACCCGGCAAGTAGGCCAACGTTGGAGCTGGAGCTGAAGGATTGACAAGACAAGGAAGAGAGTCCGAGAGAAGAGAAGGCCCAAGCAGACAAGGAAGTCAACGAAGACCCGGCAAGTAGGCCAACAATTTTTCAAGAAGAAGCACTTATGAACCTTCACGCAGATTTAGCACTAAGGCAACCTTAATCTTTCAAAACCTCTACACCCATTAAAAGTGATTAACATCACTAAGCACCATTGTAAATATCATTTCATCTTTTTGTAGCTCCATTTTGTGCAAGCCAAGGAGTCCTTGAGCTTGAGGAGCAGTAGAAGTATCTACCTGCCAAATTTCGTATTTTTTAGATATCGTTTGAGCCCTCAAATAAGCCCTGGAACCTAATTTTTAACTAGGCCGGACACTAGGTCTGGACAGGGCCAAAAGCTAGTCAAAAACTATAAAAAGAGCTAGAGAGCTCATTTTTGGGGTTAGATTGTAATTGAAACGAACTTGTAAGAGCTTTTGAAAGTAATCTAAAGAACTCCATTGATTCTCTCTCTTTGTCTTGCCGTGTGTGCGCGTGTGTGTGTATGTGTGTGCATGCTTGTGTGCTTCTCACTCACGCACTTGTGCCGCCACTTGCTCGAGGTCTTCATACCATCCTCACGTCTTCCCGGATTGACATTAAAGGAGGTGCTACTCATCATAGAGCTCCACCAGGTGCATGTCAGTTTGGTAAATCACACAGGTTACCCTTCTCAAAGAAAGGCTACATGCATGAAGATTACTTAGAACTTGTCCACACAGATGTGTGGGGACCAAGCAAGGACCCTTCAATTTCAAGCTCAAGCTCAAGGTATTATGTGTCTTTCATTGATGATTTTAGTAGGTGGACTATCTTGTACTTTATGAAGCATAAAGATGAAGTGTTCAGGTGCTTTAACAAGTATCTTGCACTTGTGGAAAACAAACAAGAAAGAGCCTAAAGAGATTAAGGTCAGATGGAGGAGGTGAGTACTTCTCAAATGAATTTGATGCATTCTTGCAGGATAGAGGAATCAAAAGGGAGATTACTACAAGGTATACCCCTGAGAAAAATGGGTAGCAGAGAGGAGAAATAGGTTGATTGTTGAAACAACTAGATCAATGCTTAATGAAAAAAGGTTACCTAATTATTTGTGGGTAGAGAGTGTATCTATTGCCACTTATCTTATTAACAGGTTGCCATCCAAATCATTTGATGGGATGACCCCATATGAAGCATGGCATGGTAGGAGGCCATCACTTGATCATTGCAGAATCTTTGGATGTGTTGCTTATGTGCATATCCCATCTCAGATCAGAGGTAAGCTAGACCCTAAGGTAGAAAAGTGCATCTTCATAGGGTATGATTTAAATAAGAAAGGATACAGGTTTTATAATCCATCCAACAAGGGATTTATGGTCAG
Source organism: Ceratopteris richardii (assembly GCA_020310875.1). Lineage (NCBI taxonomy): Eukaryota > Viridiplantae > Streptophyta > Polypodiopsida > Polypodiales > Pteridaceae > Ceratopteris > Ceratopteris richardii. Next base: position 41,128,087 of record CM035444.1, on the reverse strand, counting down.
TAGAGATGTTGTCTTTGATGAGAATGACTCTTGGTTTGAAAGTGAATGCAGGAAAGTCAAGTTGCCATATGACTTGGAAGAGGAATTTCCAAGCCTCACCAAGGAGGAGCGAAGCCAAATTGAGGATATCAAATCAGATGATGAGGACATCATCAATCTAGAAGAATTCAAGGCATGGAAATCAAAGGGCAAGGCCAAGATGAAGAAATTGGAAGACTTACCTGAATCATCCAACCAAGCTCTAAGGAGATCACAAAGGGAAAGCAAGAAACCAATCAGATATGGGTATGACACTTCATTAGTAACTAAGCATTCCATTTATCTTGCTAAGGATTTATCATTTGAAGAACCTACTTCATATGAAGAAGCAAAGACCAAGGAAGAATGGAAGGAAGCTATGGATGAAGAAATAGAAGCACTCATGGAGAATGATACTTAGGAGCTAGTGCCAAAAATGGAACCAATGAAGATAATTGGTTCAAGACAGATTTACAAAATCAAGAGAAACTCAGATGGATCCATAAACAGGCATAAAGCTAGACTTGTGGCTAAAGGTTTTGCACAAACCCAAGGAGTTGATTATGAAGAGACCTTCTCACCTGTGGCCAAAATGCCAACCATCAGGGTATTGGTAAGTGTGGTTGCATCAAGGAATTGGAATATGTACCAATTGGATGTAAAAAATGCTTTTCTTAATGGTTGGATTTCAGAGATGGTTTATATGGCTCAAACTCCTCGTTATGAAGACCCAAGAAAGGTAAATTATATTCGCAAATTGAACAAATCTCTTTATGGATTGAACCAGGCACCTAGGGCATGGAACCATAGGTTAACTACCTATCTTCAAGATCAAGGATTCATGATGAGCAAAGCAGATACTTCTCTGTTTGTCAAGAGAAGTAATTCAGAGGTGTTATACCTATGTGTGTATGTTGATGATATCATACTTACATGTAGTGATGCCAATGGCATGAAAAAAATTAAGAACCTAATGATGCAGGAGTTCAAAATCAATGCACTAAAATCAAAAGATATGTTATCCCTCCCTTGATGAGAATGGAAGTTGCCTCATTTACATGTTGATAGATTTTCAACCATAACTAGGAACTGCTTGAAGCACATAAATACTTCAGAATTTTCTTTCAATGAATGCACCCATGCATGTTTGGAGAATTCATCAATAAAGGTCATGAAGTACAAGTAGTTCCCAAATGAAGATGTCTACATTGGACCACAACCATCACTATAAGTTGGATTTCGAGGTCAAGAACCTTAAATCAACCTCAATATGGGCCTTATGGATACCCTCTTAGAGAGTCAAGAAGGGAGACTCAAAGATACAACCCCTATCCAGGCCCACAAGGAGCACCTAGACCATATGATCAAGGGCAATATGGACGACCTCAACTAGTGTTAGGACAACAACCATCCCTTCCATAGAACATAGTGCCAGTTAAATACACTCAACCAAAGGAAAACATGGAGAGATCCATAGTACTAGCTGCACCATTAACTAGTACAAAATCAACGAATTAGGGATACAAGCAAACCCAAGGAGAGTACTATCCCTATGACACAAGTTTGATGGAGTATGACCAAACTTATGACCAACCATACTATGGTTATGAGGGATATGACAACACCTATGGGCCAGAGTTTGCAATCCTAATGTACACTGCACCCAAGGCACCAACACCCATGAGACCACCCATTATACCATCTGTGCCAAAGGGACCATGCTATAGATGTGGAGGAGACCACTTTATAAGAGAGTGCACTCTGCCATATAACCCACCACCTCCCAAGACTTGGGAAGGGTACTACAATGAATGTGGAAAAGAACATCTATTTAAAGACTGCCCAAAGAATCCCAATAAGACTCATGATACAACGCAAATCAATGTGATTGAAGTAATTGAATCATCAAGTAGTGATAAGGAGTACACTATACCACTAAAAGCTATCACACGAGGGCAAGCGAAAGCAGACTCTGAACAAGTAGTGGAATCATCAAGTAGTGATAAGGAGTACACTGTACAACTAAAAGCTATCACACAAGCGCAAGCGAAAGCAGACTCTAGAATAAAAACCTAGAACCCAATATACAAGTAGTGGAAGATTCTGAAGACCCACGTGAAAGTACCCAAACAAAGAAGACCCAAAGTTGGAAGGATAGAAGGGAAAAACTTAGAGACAAATGGATGAAAAACAAAAGTAAGGAGGACAAGAAAAACATGAGAGAAAGTAAGAAACCTAAGAAACCAGAAATACGAGAAGAAACCCCACTTACGCCTCATACACAAGAACTAAGCTAGCCAGGATCAATATTAACAGACCCAAGACTAGAGGATTTGGACATGTGGCTGAAAGCTTACCAAGCCAGAATCACGGGTGGGCCAAACATATTGCAGCATGAAAAACTTTACCTACAAGGGGAGTTAGAGGAGAGACTTGCGATATGCAGAAAGCTCATAGAGGTAGCTCAAGTCACTCTATAAAAGACTATCCCAATCCTCCTAGAAACGAGAATATCTGAGAATCAATACAAGGAGTGTTTTAAAGAGAATGCCGAGAAAACTAAAGAGGAAGCTAGTAAGGAAGAACTACCTAGCACTCAGGATAAAGCAATTTTTGCTAGAATTCGGGAAGACCGATGGAAACAGAATGGAATTTCAAGACCACCCTTTGAGGAATTAGATGTTGAGGAGGATCTACCAACTCCAAATTTGGATGAAGTATATGAAGAAGTTTCCATGTTATACCGAAATAGGGAGGAAGCACACAACATTTCAACCCTACCGAACTACATGGGAGAATATGAGAAAGAATCCATAATCTTCCATGCTCCCACTGTACGAGGAAAGGAAAATGATCCTTCAGGTAAGACCTCTCACAATCTAGCAGAACTTAAGAAGACGAAGGTCCAATGTTGGTTGACTGTGGAAGAATTACTACATGCCAAGCCATAGATATGGAAAAAGTTAGCGGAACCGTTGAAATTAGAGAAGGAGGAGAATAAAAAAGAAAATAAAGAAACTGAAGTCCCTTCTACTATACAAATCCCTATGGATAAAGTTGGAGAATTTAGTGAAGAAGACGAGGGCAACACATGTTTACCCATAACATATAATGGATACATGACCAAAGCCATTCTAGACATAGGGGCAGGTGTAGGCATCGCCACCAAAGAAATTTGGGAGAGATGGGAAAAACCAGCCCTGCGACCAACATGTATGAAGCTTCAATTAGCAGATGGTCATGTAGGAGACCCCTTGGAATACTGGAGAAAATCAAGTTAGCCACCTGCGGAGTGGATTTTGAGCACACATTAACTGTATGTCAATTTGGAAAAGAGAATAACTATGAAATGATATTAGGACGACCATTCATGAGACAACTCAGGGTAGTACAAGACTGGGGAAGAGACACTTTATACCTACAACATCAAGGAACTACTACCAAGATAAATTTGCATACATTTGCATATAGGAATGTACCCCCACTACACAAGGAAGAGGATGATTTGTCAATTCATTGTGCCAGTTCAAGTGACCAATCATGGATGCACGAAGGTGCCCAGTTATGGATGTGTAAGGAAGCAAAGAGAGAAGACAAAAAAACTCAAATATGGCCTATCGGACATCAAAATTACCAACCCATAGGGGACCCTATGTATGTGCTCCAATTTTTCCCCTAATGAAGCATTCAAACCACACGGTTGGATGGAGATTCTAGCCACCTTGGATGTTTCTGTAAATGAAGAGGTATTAACCATGAATGGATCCGTGGACGAAGAAGGTTATGATGTAAGTTTTTACATGGTAGTCCTTCAGGCGGTAGATGTAGGAGAAGTGTTAGAAAAGGAATGGAAGGAAGAGTATGAAAGCATAGAGATGTAACTGGAGTTTGATTCAGAGGAACTGTATTAAGAAGCCCCAAAGAACACCCTAAGCTAGAATTGCCTACAAATATGAACGTGTTACTTGATGTTGTGCCTTCTTTTCCCATGAGAGAGGAATCTAAGAGAGAAAGTGAGGACAATGCTCCTAAAATTATCTACACCAAAGGAAAACAACCACATGGAAGTCTACTACTAGAGCATCATATCCATGGAATACTCATTTACAATGGATGCGGAAGGATAGAATGACTAAACCAGATGATTCAACTCAAAAGCAGATGAGTCATTCAGTTGATTCAACTCAAAAGCAGATGAGTCATTCAGTGAAAACGCGGAGAGACAACCACTACTCACAACTGCAATTAGAATCACCAAGACTCCTTCATGTGTGGCTTCCAAAATCATTAGTAGAAGCCCAGAAAACACGGCAGCATATGTGGATTCCAAAGAAGGTTAGATAGACTGCAAATCAAGAGCGAGACAAGCTCGAGGAGATATTAGGCCGGCAAAGCAAAACAAGGAGGGCCAAAAGGAATCAGCACAAGCACAAAAGGAATGCGACGACAACCAATAAGACTTCACGAATGAAGGCAACAAGGACCAGATAACGACCAGAGTGACGGAACCAAATACCTCAAACACCGACTACAAAATGGATATGGAGACCCAAGAGGCAGCTATGACAAGGACAACCTACTCAACAAGATTCCACTTGCACTCATGAAGAGTCCAATGCACCTAGAGTATGCATGACAGGGCCGCATTACAAGGCCATGCATTCGACACATTACCTTCTCGATGAAATTAGTGGTGCACATTTCCATCATTGGAATAGGTCTTAGTTTCTACTGCCATAGGAATGAACGTACAGTGTAAATAAATAAATGCTTCGGCTAGAACTAATTTTTGTTTTCTTTCAGGATTAAAAATAACAAAACCTGTGGTAAGAGAACTTACTTACTTAAGCAAGGGGAAACAGAGTGACACAATAAACGACATATCACTAAGACACACATAACACACGACTTGATTTCTACTAGAAGCTGATGTTCTCTCTATTACAAGTGTAGATGGCTTCTAAGGATTCCGATGCAACTATTCAAGAAGAGGTGCTAGAGTTTCCATTATAGAGTGTGACAAAAGCCAAAGGTAATTGGTTTCAAGAGGATCAACCCACTGGGGATTATCTTTTCTTAGTGACAATCAAGATTATGGACACTGACCATCACTTCCCAATGATGTCTCAAGATTTCAAAGTCCTACATGAACTCTCGTCAACCATAAACATAATGACAAGGGCAGGAATTTAGAAATACTTCGAACTACCAATCTACAAACCAAACTTCCAAAGATGTACTGAGGTGATGAATACCCTCAAACCAGCTTTACATGACTCGTTAGTGCCCGAAGCAAGAGTCCTAGATGCAGCCGGAGAGTGGGTAATCATACAATTCACCCATGACTTAATCAAAGAAGCTTTTGGATGGGAAAAGGATGGAAACATAGTTTTGAAAGATGAAAGCCGAGGGACGAAGACAAGAACATTCATGGACATCAATCATATCGATATAGAAGAAGAAGCCCGTTTGATTCATCAACATTTTTTCTTTCCAAATATGCATCGATATACCGCACCACAAAAAATCATATTGCAGATGCTATCTCATGCTATCAAACAGATAGGTAATCAAGTGAACATGACACCATACATCCAAGAACGTCTTTTTGAAGCTAAGAAGCAATGGAACCATAAAAAGTTCTTAAATGAAAGTATCGCACTGACAATATTCATCTAGCATGCATTGGGTATCCGGGAGCATTTGAAAGAAATGCCCTCATTTTCAGAGATGGCTAAGTATGCAAAGTTAGCCACGGTTCCAAGGAAGAAGAAGAGAGTAAAAATAGTGGAAGAACGCGAAACCATCTCGCAACCAAGAATGAAAGGCACCAAAAGACTAAGAGAAATGATGAAGGTAGAAAAAGCCCTTCCCACGTCAAAAAGAATACATGTACTTCCAAGGACAAGGCTAGAAGACAATACGCCCATCACGACAGAGGAACTAACCGAAGCAATGGAGGCAACTCACCAGTACATGGAAGGTCAGGTATACCTGCCGGTGCAAGGGCATCATTACCAACAGTCTCATTAAGACACTGAACAAAGAAAGAGGCTGACTAAAGTTCATCGATATAGAGAGTTGGGATTGGCCAACTCTAGTTCATCATCTGATACACAAGAAGAGCAGGAACCATCTATGATGAATGTGGACACTAAAAGTGACTCAAAAGAGTATGGTAACTGGGAGGAATTGAAGCAAGTCACGGATGACTTTGGAGTGGAAGGTACAAAGATAAACCAAACTCGTGATGACACTATCAAGGACACAACAATGCAAGAATCAACTAAAGAAGGAATTCATGTATTCAAAATAAATGAAGGGATGAACATTCAGATTATAGAGATGCACTTAGATGGAGAAGTCCTAGTAAAGCGATCGAAGCAAGAAAAGGAATAGGAAGAAGTGGAGGAACCCGAGCCATTCATGCTAATCAGGGTTGTAGCAGAACCCTCTCCATTAGATGTCACTTTTCAATAGAGTGCTACAAAATCAACCACAAATGAAGATGAGGAGAGAGAGAGAGAGAGAGAGAGAGAGAGAGAGAGAGAGAGAGAGAGAGAGAGAGAGAGAGAGAGAGAGAGAGAGAGAGAGAGAGAGAGAGAGAGAGAGAGAGAGAGAGAGAGAGAGAGAGAGAGAGAGAGAGAAGTGCACCTTCAAATAAGACAACCGCACAATGAAACCATACATGTGGAACAAGGAGAGACGTACAAACAGGGGAAGAACCAAGCATCCCCAAAACATGGTTGAATGTGGATGTGGCTCAATTAAAGACTATAGTAAAGCAAATGATACAAAACGCCATGGACACTCAACAACAAATGCTTGAAGTGGATGCAGACTATGACAACACTATGAGAGAGAGAAGCCATTTCCAGGTAATAAGTGAAAACTTGTCTGCATAATGAATTCAAGATCAATAGGCACTCTCAGCCAAGGAATCAAAAGCCATAGAAGCCTGTTGGAGTTAGACGTCTGCGAAAGCATGCGAACAACACAAGGAAGAAGAAGAAGCTTGGAGCACAACACACAAGACTGAATGTATTACTAGAGAATGTACAAAGATAAGTAGCCCATTAGGGCAATAGGCGTATATACAAGCCGGGGGAAAAAAACCTCCTAAAGAGGGAAAAAAGTGCCCCGGCGGTCCTAGAGTGTTCACACACATCACTACCTAAAATATATCAACAAATCCCCCCTGGGAGTGATGCGGTGAACAAGGAGCTGGCACTCATGTATAAGGAAGTTCCGAGCTATGTGGAAATCACTCCACAAAAGGAAGTAAGCCCAAAGCTTTGCGGAAAGCTTCAAACTTCTCCCTAGGCAGAGCCTTCGTGAAAAGGTCTGCAATGTTCTCCTGCGTGGGCACATATGCCAAGCTGATCTCCCCAGCAGAGAACCTCTCCGTGACATAGTGATAATGCACCTCAATGTGCTTAGTGCGAGCATGGAACACAGGGTTCCTCGCAACTGCCAATGCGCTCTGACTGTCAGTGAAGATGGTGGTGGCAGAAGACTGGCCAACACCCAAATCAGCCATAAGGCGTCTGAGCCACACACACTCAACAGTCGCTGTGAAAGCTGCCCTATACTCAGCCTCACAACTGGAAGTGGCCACAGTAGGCTGCTTCTTGCTCAACCAAGATATACATGAGCTACCAAGCATGAAGCAAAAACCACTGGTGGACACACGAGTGTCATAGCAACCAGCCCAATCTGAGTCAGAAAAAGCATGCAAATCTGGCGGTAGTGATCCCCCCTTGGGATAAAACAACCCAAGTAGCCGAGTACCACTCAAGTAGCGAAAGATGCGCTTAACCGCTTTCCAATGCGTGACTCCTGGGCAATGCATAAACCTGCTCATCTGTGAGACAGCAAACTGAATATCTGGCCGAGTAATGCATAAGTAAATCAAGCATCCAACAGCCTGCTGATAGAGAACAGCATCAAATGCATCTCCAGCATCATGAAGACTCAATCGTAAACCTGTCTCCATAGGAGTGGCAATAGGCTTACAATCTTCAAGGCCAAAACGCTGCAATAATGTGTCAATATATTTCGTTTGACACAAAGCCATTCCACCATCAACTTGCATAAACTGAATGCCCAAATAGTGATGCAAATGCCCCAAATCAGACATCTCAAATGAGGCATGCAAATCAGCCTTGAAATCAGCAATATGCTTCTCAAGAGGACCAGTGAGCAGCATGTCGTCTACATAGACAACAATGATCAAAAGCACATCATTAGCACGCTTAACATATAAGGTGCTTTCAGTTGGACTGTTCTCAAAACCATGTGCAATCAGATAGGCATGTATTTTCTCATACCAAGCACGTGGTGCTTGCTTTAAACCATATAACGCCTTCTTTAACCTGCACACCTGGTTTTCATGCCCTTTTTGCACAAAGCCACGGGGCTGAAAAACATACACTTCTTCATGCAAGTCACCATTCAGAAATGCTGTTTTAATGTCCAACTGATGTACATTCCAACCATGATGGGCTGCAAGTGCACAAATGCTCCGAACAGTAGTCATACGACATGTAGGTGCAAAGGTTTCATCAAAATCAATGCCTCTTTCCTGCGCATAACCCTTTGCAACAAGCCTAGCCTTATACCTGTCAACTGTACCATCAGGTTCACACTTCAGCTTGTATACCCACTTAGTGCCAATGGCCTTCTTGCCAGGAGGCAAGTCACATAAAGACCATGTACCATTCTTCATTATAACATCATATTCAGATTGCATAGCAGCCATCCAATTTTCTGAATTTTGTGCTTCATCAAAAGAAACAGGCTCATTCTCATCACAGAGACTAGATGCAGCCATAGCATAGCAATCTGATGCAAAGGAAGTACTATGAGAGCCTGAACGAGTACGATATGACAAAGGTGCATCTAATTTGCTGCCACGCAAAGTCTGCACCAGCCATTTTGGCATAGTTTTTGCCTGTTCAATATTAGCTCTCTCATCAACAAGTGCATCATGTAAATCTGCATCAGAAATGGAATGATCTGCATCATCATATGAAACCTGCAAAGGATGAGAAGTTGCCTCATTAGGACCAGCGCTAGCCTGTCCACCTGTAAAAAGAGGCATCAAAGTATCATACATGTCTTTGGAGCTAATAGATGTCTCCTTAGTACATGAAAGCAATGGCTGAATAGCATCTTCCACAAAGACAACATCACGGCTAACCAGAATGCGTTTAGTCTGTGGATGATACAGACGATAGCCTTTACTTCAGAACTATACCCAACAAAAATACATTTTACTGCCTTATCATCCAATTTTCTGCGATGTTGTTCAGGCACTAATGCATATGCCAAACAACCAAAAACACGCAGACGAGCAACAGATGGCTTGCGGTCATGCCAAGCCTCATATGGAGTGATAGACTGCAACTCTTTCGTGGGACACCTGTTCAGTACATATGCTGCACACATGACAGCCTCAAGCCAGAAACTATGTGGTAAAGCCTGACTTTTGACCATGCACCTCGCCATCTCCATGAGTGACCTGTTCTTTCGTTCAGCAACTCCATTCTGTTGAGGTGTATACGGCACTGTACACTGGTGTTTTATCCCACGTTCACCAGAAATGCATTAAAATCTGAAGACATATATTCCCCCCCTCGATCAGAATGGAGGGTGCCCATTTTACATGCTGACAGATTTTCAGCCAAAACCAAAAATTGTTTGAAGCACATGAACACTTTGGACTTTGCTTTGAGTGGATATACCCATGCATGCCTGAAAAAATCATCAATGAAAGTCACGAAGTAAAGGTAATTTCCAAAAGAGGGTGTCTGCATAGGACCACAGACATCACTATGTACAAGCTGCAATTTCTGCATAGCCCGAACTGAACCATCTTTTGGAAAGGAAGAACGCTGCATTTTGCCCAAAATACAGCCTTCACAAACATGTTTTCCAGGTGCCTCAAGTTTGGGCAAAGAGGACACCATTTCAGATTTCTGCAGGCGTAACAAACTAGCAAAATTCAAATGACCAAAGCGTGCATGCCAAAGCTTTGCATCTGACATAGCCTGAGAATCATGAACTGCACATGCCGAATCATTCACAGATTTTTCATAGTCTATGAGCTTATACAGCCCACGACATAAAATGCCAGAAGCAATAATCACATCGCCATTTGAGAGATCATGGACTGTACACCTGTCATCAACGAATTTCACAACCAAGCCAATCTTGGCTAATGCAGAAACTGATAACAGGTTCTTTTTTATCCCTGGCACAAATAAAGCATCTGACAAAGTGAAAGAACTACCATCAGCAGTAGTCAGAATGATCTTACCAACTCCCATAACAGGATAAGAGGAGTTATTGGCGCATGTGACAGTATTCCCTGTAGGGGCAGGCTCGAGTGAAGAGAAGAAACTGCGTTGCGAGGTAATATGTTTGGTTGCCCCACTGTCAAAGTACCAAACATCTGAGTCTCTTGCAGACATGCACTGATCATGAGAAGATGGGTCAAAACTGCAGACAGTAGTAAACGCCCATTCTTCTTCCTGCACAAGATTTGCAGACTCTGTTTTTGGTGTAGAGGCCTCTGCAACAACCATTCCAGCCTCTTTCTTCTTTGCCTCTTTAGTAGCCAGTTTTGGACAGTTCTTTATAATATGATCATTTCCTTTAGAGTACTTGCAGAACAATTTCTGCTTTTCTGATTTCTTCTCATCTTTATCCTGGTTCTTCGATTGTGCAGCATTTGCAGATTTCTGCTTACTAGTAGAAGAGCTCCATTTTCCTTTGCCCTTCTGACTAGCCAGGAAAGCTTGATCTGCAACACGCATAATGGACCTGTTCTGCCTGGACTGATCTTCCTGCAACAGAACAGAGACTAATTCCTCAAATGACAAGGCATTCGGATTGCCTTTCATCATCAATCGAAGAGTAGAGGCAAAACTCTGATATGAATCAGGAAGGCCATTCAGAACGGTCTACACAAGTGAGCTATCTGGTATAACCTCATCAGCAGAAATCAATTGTTCCTTCAGGTCTTTGATCTTTGTAAGAAAACTGTCCATCGAATCACCTTCATTCATGTGCTCACTCTCCAACTGTTTTCGGAGGTAAGCAACACGAGCCTCATTCCTAGCCTGGTACAAAGTGGTAAGTGTATCCCAAGCATCCTTTGCTGTTCTGCAAGAGCGAATGTGAGGAATAATGGCACGTTTGACAGACAAAGCTATCAATGCATGTGCCTGGGCATCTCTGCCATCCCAACGAATCTGCTCTGCAGTAGGTGCAACAGAAACAGCAGCACGAACAGGAATCTGCGGAATATCATCTTCGACACCATCTTCATCAGCTCCAACACTTGTATTTGTAGTACCTGTTGTTACAGGTGTAACAGGACGTCTTTCAACACCCTGCACAATGTTCCACAATCCTTTTGCAACCAGTACATGTCGCATCATATAAGCCCATAATGGGTAGTTGGTACCATCCAACTTATCCTCAACAGCCAACATACGGAATACATCACTGCTTTCAGCCATGGCCGGTGACTAAAATACCTTGATGCAAAAAATTGACTGTATTTCAAAAAGTTGAACTAAACTGCCCAGACGAGTTCTGCTAGACTTGTAGCACACTTCGAGATGCTTAAACTGGCGAACAAAAACTGGTATATACCTTTGGCACAAAAGGACGAAATAGCCTGCACAAGCACTACGAATCTGAGACTTCAAACGGAGGAGTGTCAACGGCGCCCTAGAAGAAGCAACAACCTGCTCTGATACCAATTGTTGGAGTTAGACGTCTGCGAAAGCACGCGAACAGCACAAGGAAGAAGAAGAAGCTTGGAGCACAACACACAAGACTGAATGTATTACTAGAGAATGTACAAAGATAAGTAGCCCATTAGGGCAATAGGCATATATACAAGCCGGGGGAAAAAAACCTCCTAAAGAGGGAAAAAAGTGCCCCGACGGTCCTAGAGTGTTCACACACATCACTACCTAAAATATATCAACAAAGCCAAGGACAGATGCACCATGCTAACGGCAGAAAACCAGAAGCTCTAAGAGCAACTCAAAGAGCTACAGAGAAAATATGAAGTTGGTGAAGCAGAGAAGACGAGAATGAATGATAGGAGTAAGCTGCTTGAATCTCAAATCAAAGTATATATGGAGGAAGCAGACAATCTAAGAAAGAGGAATAAAGAACTTATGAGGGCCATACTATGCAACCAACCCATATAAGCACTAGAAACGACCACACACGGCACAAAGGTATTGGAAGATCAAATTGCAAAGTATGAAGATGAGCTAAAACAAGAGTAAGCTATGAGAGAGGAATGGGAAAAGAGATATATGCACAACACTAATGAACTTAGAAAAACATGGAAGATGGCAGAAAATAAACTTATTGAATAATGCAACAAAGATGCTAATCAAATGGCTACCATAGGCAAAGAACTCTTGAAGAATAAGGAGACAATCACTAGAGCCACCAACAAGATAAAGGAAAAAGATGAAATTATTAAAAATCCCAAGGCTCAAATAAAACAACAGGTAACAACGGGGACACTAGTAGTTCCAAGCTCCACAACGGCTACTAAGGAGACGCAGGTATGTCCTCTCTCTCACCCCATGCATCATTCACCGATAAAGGAGGAAGCATAGCCAAACAGTGAAAGACATAATTGGGCTATTGCAGCACGAAGTCGACATGAGCGGGCACTACTGGTGTCTGAGCTTACAAAACAATTTGAAGAACAGATGGTCAAGGTAATGAAAGAGACAAAGATTGAAAGCAAGAGATTGGAAAAGATTTTGAAGCCTTTCAATATCCCTTACGAACTACTAAAAGAAGAGACACGCCAATATATAAAGATGACCACCAATAAAGAACCAAATAGTGATCTGCAATTCAACATGCAGACATTCACATATACAAAACAAGAATGTGATAAGGCAGATCCTATTGGGAGATGCAAGTTTTTGGAAAAGAATCCTACGTTACGGGTACACTCGGAATCTGCATCATATGTGCTTCAAAGCAATCCATCTTTTTGCCCAGTACCTAGAAGATGTTCCTCGATGCAATTTTGGGAAGCCAAACGCCAGGGTAGCTTAAATAATCAATGGCTAAATTATCCACTATTACCGAGTCCACCACACAAATACTTATCGATAAAAGAATACATGGTGAAGACAATCGAGTTGTTAATCTTTATGGTTAATCTAAATTGTTAACCGATCTATACGGGGTTCTTGGGATGGTCAAGGGTCTGTAATACAGAGGCCCTTTATGTATTTTCCCCTGTCACTTCATTAACTTCTGACACAACATCCAAATCATGACCATTTGCAATGGTCACTCTTCTACATGAAGAGTTAGAAAGTGAAGCAAATTCGATGTACCTGATACCGAATTTGATGAGCTCTCCGGTGGCACTTTCACCGGACTCTGTTCTTCCGGTGGTAGATTTGGTGTTGTCTGCTGGACCATAGGTATTGTGTTCGGAAAAACAGTTGGTTCTTGACTGGCCCATGTACTAGCTTTGGTAAAAACTCTCTGTTTTTCTCGAATACCAGGCTCAAATATCTCAGTAGCCGGTTGTAATTTCTTGCTGGACCGTGTTTGAATTGCTGCTGCTTGAGTATCTAATGCTAAAATACACCATATTTGCCATTGGATGCTGTTGTTCTTTTCACCGTTTATCATACTCGGATGCCTCTTTGCAATATCTACGGATATGTCCAATCTCACCACAAAAATGGCATCTTGGTGGTGGAAGAGATATGCCTTCACCCGATTGACCGGAGTTCCATCGGGTCTGGCCGAAGTTGTTTGCCGCGATCCCCTGTAGGTTTTATAACTTTGGTAAGAACTATTCCTCAAATGCGGTGGTACATAGTGGGTAGCCTGTTGTCCCTATTACAAATAGCGCAGTACATTTGGTTTAGTGCACAAGTAGAAGCAGTGTGTCCGGGGTTCTTATATTTTTTTCAATACACTTGTTTCAATGGATCCTTGCTCGTACCCTTGGATGCCTTCAACCAGTCGAGATCTTCAGCGAACCCGCCCACTTTATGTTCCAATTGTAATGCCATGGCTATTACTACATCCAAGATCATACCACCCACACATCATATAATCATTACTTGTTTGAGTTGAGGGTTTAATCCATTAATAAACTACTGGGTAATCACGTCATCCGGTAGGTTAGCATGCATCGGTGGAAGTTGCCGCAGATGAGTACGAAATAAAGTTGCATATTCGTGCATATTTTGATGTGGTTTCTATCTATTGTTTTGCAGATAGTCAAAGATCTCAGCCGGATTTTTCTTCAACCAAAATGGTTGTAAGAAGGCATCCTTAACATCGTCATATTGACCAAAATGATTAATGTCATATTCAGTTAACAACCCGGCAACCTCATTAACCAGCGTAGATTGGAACACTATAGCCTTTTATGCCGGATCCACTCGATAGTTGAGTAGAAGATAATTGATTTCAAAAGTTCTCACATGTGCATCCGGACATCACCGGGAAATCCTCTGAATTTCATATACGTAACTCCAGCGGGTACCGATCATGGTAGTATGGCCTGGTGCTACTGTTGTTGTTGTGGTTGTTGATGATGATGTTGCTGTTGCTATTGTTGTTGGTGTTGTTGTTGTTGCAAACCACTCATGTTGTTTAAATCAAGAGGAAATATTATTGTCGAATGACTTGAACCAATTAAACCTAATTGCTGCTGTGTTGTTCCGTCGTCTTGCACGTTCTCCGATAATCTGATATTGTTAAGTCCATCCCACACGCCTACACCCAACTGCCATTCATCGTAGTGGACTTCTGAAGTGAGCTTCTCACCAAAGCTTTCATCCAACAATACACTAGTTTCCTCAAAATCAGAACCCAAAGTAGAGCTATCATCGCAATTCTGCAAACCAATCCCGTAATTATCCGAAGTACCACCGAAATTCGACAAACTTCTATCGGAAATTTCCACACTATCACCGGAACCAGTACTTACTTCACCAACCTTACTTCCCCCGAATGGGGTTGGTTGCACTTCTGGTATACCCTGTAATCCGTGCACAAGGAAATGCTGAGGTGGCACCCCACTAGCCCAGATTTCTCGGTATCTTTCCGATTATTGTCCATCACCACTACCACCTGAAGGTGTTCCCAATGTACTAGGAACTTTCCAGGGATGCTGATCCCTTCTGTACTTCGGGTACGATTCTCCGGAACATGTTAAGACATATATCATTAGATTCTTTGTCAAATCCTAATCTCCAGTAGGTTGAGCAAGCACACATCCAATAGCATAATTGGATGCATCCACGTGAACATGGAATGGCTTATTCCAATCTGGTGTGGTCAAGATTGGTGTTGAACATAATCTTCGTTTAAGCTCCCAAATGGCATTACTCTAAAGGCAAAAATGCCCCATTCTGTGGCAAAAGCTGTTTTATGCTGATCCTCTGGCGCTATGGCTACTTGATTGTAACCCGAAAATCCATCAAGGAAGCTGTACACTTCCTTGCCTGCTACTCTTTCTAAGAGATGCTCTGTGATAGGAAGCGGATAGTTATCCCGAATTGTGGCCGCATTAACCTTTTTCAAGTTAATGCACACACGCAGCTTTCCATTTTTCTTGGGCACAACTACAATGGGGGATACCCACTCAGTGTGCTCAATTTCATAGATAAATCCAACTTCAACCAGTCTATCTATCTCTTCTTTGATCTTAGCAGCGTAATTATCATTATAAGTATAGGGCTTTTGCTTAGAGGGTTTGGCATCTGAAGTCATGGGGATAGTGTGTGAGCATATGTCTGGGTCTACACCCTTCAAATCCTTGTAACTCCAAGCGAATACATCTCTGTATTCTCTTAGCAAGGCAATTAACGCATGCTCTTCGTCCTCTGTTAGGTCATGGCCTATGTACGTGCATCTCTCCTCTCCTTCTTCTAGGGCCACTACTATTTTATTGGTGGTTTCTTTGTTATCATAGGCCTCTCCTGATTGTGCCTCTCGTTTAGGCATTCTTATCATGACTCTCCTGTCGTCTACCTCATACTTCTTAAAATTTTCTGGGACCTCAAACAAAGATTCTTCTTCTTCTGGTGAGACTTCTCTCTTCTTTCTTTTCTTCCCTTCTTCCTTCGGGGTCACATGTGTTGCTAATCTTACATCGTTTGTAAGCTCTCCATGTCTCTGGGGTTGACATTCCATTTCATGGAAGTATTCTTCATCTGATGCAAATGGTGGGTCCATAATGATTGACTCTAGATCGGAATCACTTGCATCCTCAAATGCATCAGGGCTAGGTTCGCATTCTTCTAGAACTGCCTCTCCCATGATTGGCTCTATGGAGAAGACTGAAATGTCATAGCCATCCTCATCACAATGAGGTGTCCATTGTTCCTCGTTGATGGCTACATCCATTGTTGCTAAAATTTCTGCCCAGCCATGGGGTTCAAATTCCTCATCAGGAAAGACTACAGGTGCATAGGCTGGGTCTTGGATTGATCTATGGGTTTCTTTCGCACCTATCTCTCTGGCTTTTTCTCTCTTCTCTTCGTCCACTGCTACTTTGCACATCCATAAGTGGGTGTCTTCATGCATCCATGAGGATCCTGACCCTATGGAATGCACAGATTCCGTATCATCTTTGGCTCTATGGATGGGATTCCACTGGATAGGAGGTACATCTCTATGAGAGTAATCTTTGAGATTTACTTTGGTTGTAACACCTAAGTGTTGCAGGTATAAAGAATTGGTTCCCCAATCCTGTACCACTTGCAACTGCCGCATAAATGGTCTTCCCAAAATCATCTCATAGGCATGATTTTTGCTGAAGTCACATATAGCAAATGTATGCTCAAACTCGACACCACAAGTGGTGAGAGTTATTCCTTCTAGCAATCCTAAGGGTCTCTCTATGTGACCATCGGCCATTTGCAATTTCATCCTTGTGGGCCTGAGTGCCGGCTTGCCCCAACGCTCCCATAGGGAAGTGGTGGCAATTGCAACTCCTGCACCTGAGTCCAAAATTGACTTGGTGGTGTACTCCTGGTAGGTGATGGGAAGATAGGTGTTCCCTTCTTTGCCTTCACACATATCTCCTATCTTATCCAAGGGAATTTCTGGCACCGTCCTATGGGATCCTACCTGGGAACGTGGTTTTGCAACTTCAGTTACTTGACTGGCTACATATTTCCGCGCTTTTGGTCTATCCTTAGGCAGTTCTTCCAAAGTGAGATCGCGTTGCACCATGGTGTTCTTTACTACCTCCGTGTTCCTAGGTATGACTGAGTTGTCGTTCCTTACCATGACTGTGGGTGCTCTCATACACGTGGACTTTGCTTCCCATGGGCCTGTGAAGTGGGGTAGCTCTTGTATGGAATTAGACTCAAAGTCCAATCTCTCGTGAGACTGAGTACTCTCATGTTCCCCGTAAATAGATGGGATGTCTTGTGGGAATTGGTCGTGTGCATCATCCACAAGTTCAAAGGGAGGGGCGACTTCACTTTCGTTATCCCATTTGTCTTCTTGAATCTCTCGTAGGAAGTCTGGTGCAAACCGATTCATAGAAGAAGAAGCGTCTGGCTCCGTAGAATTAGGCACATAAGCAACCTGGGAAGGAGGGCTTATTCTATCGTTGGCTCTCTCCTCGTTCTCATAGATGGCTGGAGCACAAGCTTCCTGGGGAGGATTACTTATTCTATTACTTTTCCGAACAGGCTCATACGCTCCCTGAGAAGGAATGTAGGCAACCTGTGGAGGTACGTAAGCTTTCGAGGAAGGCTCATCTGCCTTTTGGGGGGAAAGATAAGCTTCTTGAGGAGGCACATGGGCTTCCTGAGCAGGAATGCTTACTCTTTCACTTGTCTTGCCCTTGTGTTGAGAAGCTGGCTCCTTATGTGATTGTGCCATTAGATTCTCTACTCTTTCTAAGGAGGGGAAGTTGTCTGGTTCAGTGGAATTGGCCACATAAACTTTTGATGGGGGATGGGTCATGTTTTTGCTTGCTTTCTCCCTTTCTTGATTTTTTTCTTCCTTGGCCGATCTGGCAATTATGCCCGCTAACTTCTCTAGAAGTCCATCCAAGTGTAATTGCGTCTTGGCTGAGCCCGAGTAATTGAAAAGGCGACTGGCTTCAAACATAGTCTGAGCCAATGCGACCATTTTCGCGCAAAGCTTGGTTCTTTCTATCTCTAGGTCAGCCCTAGGGTAGCACTTGTCATGATCCGTGACATTTGGCCCTTCTTGGATTCTGGCCTGATATGCTTTAAGCATCATGTCTATGTCTTCAGGAGTGGGATCAGCTAATACTGATCCTGCTTGGGGTGGTGGGTGGGTTACGTGGGGTGTCTTAGAGGGTGGAGGGATGGAGGGTGATGGGGATGGTAGCGGTGGGAATGTGTGAGAGTGCGGTTGAGATGTGATCTCTATGATTTTTTCCTTGGTTTCTCGTAGACTTTCCTCAAGTTCACTCATCTTTTTTGCCCACTGCCTTTTCATACGTTCGCGGCTATCTCTCCAAGCTCTAGTCCTTTTCTTATTTTGGCTCTCAGTATCGCTAGCATCTGGGCTCTTTTCCTTGCTTACCCCTTGGTTCTGCTGCACTGCTTGAGCTCTAGTGACTACCTGTACGGGTGCAGTGGAGGTGACACTTCCTCTGGAATCTACCACTAACCCAAGAACATTAATCGGAGTGATTTTTGGCATATTGTTGGGATTCTTGGGGCAGTCTCGTAAGAGATGTTCCTTTCCGCACTCCTGGCAAAAGCCTTGGATCGTCACTGATTGGGGTTGTGTAGGTGCAGGCATGGGGCAATCACGTATGAGGTGATCACCCTGGCATCTAAAGCAAGGTCCTCTAGGAAAAGGGGGTCGTATCTGCCTAGGTTGAGGTCTAGAGTTGGGGTTTGTATACATGACGTTGGTGTAATCTGACTCCCAACTGGGTTCATTTGACTCTTCACTATAGTAAGACTCACCATGCTCAGGAGACTGCATGTAGTAGGCCTGGGGGCTATCAACATGTGTAGAATCAAAGCTATGGTCACTTGGGTCACTTTCAGAAAGCAATGATGTTACAGGGACTATAGCTCTATTCAGGTTCTCTTCTGCTGCTGCATATTTTACTGGGATCACATCAGGTGGGGCAGGACGTTGTTGTGTTAACACAGGCTGAGGCCTTTGGTGGTTTTGGTATGGTTGCTGATAAGGTTGTTGTGGCCTGCCATATGGCTGTGGAGGGTACGGGTTCTGGTATCTTCCCTGTTGAGGGTATGGCTGAGGGTAGGGTTGCCTAGCCGCCTGCTTGTTGTATGGGCAATCTTGCGCGGTGTGATTGGTGTACCTCCGTTCTATGGTGCAGTACTGGCTACTAGGATTAACTTGGGGTTGAGTCATAATGGGACAGACGTTCGCCATGTGGTCGCCACCACAAGTATAGCATCTTTTCACAGGAGCAAACCTTGGAATTTGTTTACTAGAGACGCCTAATTTTTGAGCTACTTTTTCTGCAAGTTCCTCGATTGATGTGGATTGCGTGGAAGAGATGTTAGAGGCACTATCCGAATCTTTGTATATCTTGGAAAGCTCTAACTCCTCCCCTAGGTTGTCCTCAATGTCAATACACATGCGTACACACTCTTCTATGGTCCTAGGGTCCTTCAAGTACACATAAGATCTCAATTTGGTACTTAGCAATCCATCCAGGAATAAAGCCACTTGTTTAGCTGGTGTGGGTAGCTCCGAGACAGGGCATCTTTCTAAGTATTGCCTAAATCTTCTTCCTGCAAGTCTCACGGTTTCTTGAGGGGTTTGCTTGAAGCTGTGAATCAGCGAGGAGGTATTATGCCTTATGCCACTCTTAGAGAATTCAATAATGAAAGCCTCTAGGAGTTGGTCAATGCTCCTGAACTGCCTCTCATTTAGTGGCTGAAACCATGTCAGGGCAGTGTTCCTAAGGGTCAGACCAAAGGCATTGTACTGCGTGAATAGGTCCTCCACTTGTTCAGCTCTCAAGACTTGCCTAAACTCAGCCACGTGATCGTATGGATCTCCCGTGCCATCGAAGTAGTTCTTCATGGACTTAACTAGCTGAGTTGGTCTCAAAGTCCTTGTGTGCTCTCTAGGTCGTGGTAGAGGGAACTCATCCGCATTTCTTTGAGTCCTGTGAGCTCTAAGTATCTCAAGTTCTACTCTATTTGTTTCCGTCCTCGTTCTTTCTCTGCCCACTAGGTTGGCAAAGCTTACTTCGGGTCTATCTCTACTTCTGTCTCTTTGCATTCCATGAGCTTGGGATGTTCCAGCTCCAGGGTGACCATAGGATACATTCGATCTTGGTTGGGGGAAAACGAATTCACCCTTCCAAGTGTAAGCATGCCTATCATTTTCTGTCACCACAAAGATCCTTTTCGAAGTGTGATCTAAGTACGTCACTCTACCTGGGCTATCCGGATCCTTAAACTCATAGATCATGATAGTTCCTATATCAGTTGGCTGATTAGCTTTATACCTCCAAAAGGCTTCGTCAGTTTCTCGATTGAGGAGCAACTCTATGCTCTTGTTGTCTTGGGGAACCCACTCAGGTGTGATAATCCTAGTGAGAACAGATTTGCCTCGGGGGGTTCTAGGTTCCACACCCATGTTTCCTTGTTCCAAGTCACCTAAGTCCGCCTCTGAGATTACATTCCCAAATTCATCTGTCCTGTCTGGGTGACTGGTGACTACGTAGATGGTTCCTTCTTTGTCCAAGTAAGCTCCGTTTTCAAACTTGACAGCTGGGCGCTCTAGTCCTATGGATTGATTAGGATTCTTAATCTGTACCACAGATCTTCCTAGGCCGTCCTCATAGATGCTAGCACCTAATCGGTTGGTCCTAAGGTATTCCAACTGTGTTTTGTAAGGGCCTTCTACCCTGTACAAGTAAGGCACTCCTGTACTTCCCGTAGGTCTATCCATGCCTTGAGACATCTCTGACTCACTGGTCTCAGAGCTAGGGTAGTACGAGTGGTGGCTCAACTGCTGGGCCCAAGACCTAGCAGTGTGGTTAACACTAGCCTCTGAAGACCTAAGGCTTTGTCTCTCCCTTACTAGATGTCGTCCTGATCTAAGGTTCATATGCCTATCTAAGTAGCCCAATTCTTTGCCCAGAGTACAACCTCGTTACTGGTTACTTTATATTAGTCGCTTGGTTCTTTTTATTTATTTTATCGTGTTTATGGTCTTGTCTGATATCACGTCGTCAGGAATATTTGAATGTCCTTTCACACTTACAGTTGATTGTTCCACGTTAAGTTCTTTTCCCTTGAAGTTTAGGTATGCTTCAACTTGATAGTTGCCTATCGTCGCCCTGACTTACTCCTACTTCTAATTGTTCTTAGCCTAAGCTAGGAATTGACGAAGGGGAGTTGAGAGTATTCCAACCTTTCTTGCTGATCCTTGCTCTTTAGTGCTCGAGAAATTGATTCTCAAGCTTGCACAAAACCCTTGCTTGGACGCTCTCAATTGCTTCTCAATAGACCTGCATCAGTCCCAATATTAGCTCCAAGTTGACCTTTCAATTGACAGACAATTTATTTCAAACACTTTTTTAATGACCCTTGTTCCCCCTTTTGTATTGCTAGAAATTTCCTCTAGAGCTCCCTTGGTGTTCCTACCCCTCAGTGTGCCAACTTCCAAATATCCTATCTGAAAAGCAACGTAGTATTCTTATAAAAAACAGTTGAGGGCGCGTAGTATATGCCACGAGCTTCTTGACAAGCCCTAGAGCTCAAGAAATGGATTTCGTATGAAAAAGTTATGACCGTTCAGGGTTTAGGGGGTTAACTAGACAAACAGAACCTTTCAGGGGTTTTAATGCATTTTTCTAAGGCCTTTGCAATTGTATGAGTATTTGAGAGTGCAAATATGCCCAAAATTTAGCCTAAATCTCCAAAAAATTTACCCCTTAATTTTGCCGAAAATGTCTGTCTGTCGCGATAGACGGTGTCTGTCGCGATAGACGGTGTCTGTCGCGATAGATGGTGTCTGTCGCGATAGACTCTGTCTGTCGTCTATCGTGATTTGGTCTGTCGCGATAGACGCTGTCTGTCGTGGAATTTTGGTCTGTCGCGATAGACGGTGTCTGTCGCGATAGACGGGGTCTATCGTGGGTCTCTGTCTGTCGCGATAGATGGTGTCTGTCGCGATAGATGGTGTCTGTCGCGATAGACTGGTCTGTCACGATAGACGGTGTCTGTCGCGATAGATGGTGTCTGTCGCGATAGATGGTGTCTGTCGCGATAGACTGGTGTCTGTCGCGATAGACGCTGTCTGTCGTCTGTCGTGATTTGGTCTGTCGCGATAGACGGTGTCTGTCGCGATAGACGCTGTCTGTCATGGAATTTTGGTCTGTCGCGATAGACGGTGTCTGTCGCGATAGACGGGGTCTATCGTGGGTCTCTGTCTGTCGCGATAGATGGTGTCTGTCGCGATAGACGGTGTCTGTCGCGATAGACGGTGTCTGTCGCGATAGACTGAAAAAACGCAAATTTTTGAGAAACTTCTAGTGATTTAGAGTGCTCTAATGGTGTAGGTTACCGTGCCAAACACGCATTCACAAAACATTAAGTTTTTTTGTCTGTCGCGACAGACAGAGGTCGTCGTCCCGGGACCTGTGCAGAGTCTGTCGTACCTGCGCACACTGCTGGAGGAGGTGGTACAGCAAGTTCCTGCAACAAAAGCTCAAAAACACACCAAAAACAGATTGCATGCAAACTCTCTCTCGCTCTCTCTCACAATGAAATGAGGGAAATGAGGTGGGGGGTGTAATATGACCAAAAACTGAAATTTTTTGTGGAGATGGAGATGGAGATGGGAGATGGTGGAGATGATGATGGTGATGATGGTGATGCGAAAGTAAGGAAAAAATGAATAAAAATCAAGAGAAAGAAGGATATTACCTATAACTCCAATGTCTCAACTCGACGTCTTACCATCACACGCTCGTCCTCGAAGCTCTCTCCCCGGCAACGGCGCCAAAATTTGGTGTCACTCTAGCACAATGGTGAGTACCAACGTGACAAGATTCACCTCATAATTGTCAATCCATGGAGACGTGAGGGCTAGTATGAAGACTATGAGCAAGTGAAGGCACAAGTGCATGAGTGAGAAGCACACAAGCATGCACACACATACACACACACGCGCACACAAGGCAAGAACAAGGAGAGGAACAATGGAGTTCTTTGCATTAATCAAAAGGTCTCTTACATAAGCTCAATTCACAAACAATCTCACCTCTAAAATGAGCTCTCTAGCTCTTTTTATAGTTTTCTAACTAGCTTTGGTCTTGTCCAGACCTAGTGTCCGGCCTAGTTAAAAATTAGGTTCTAGAGCCTATTTGAGGGCTCAAACAGAGTCTAAAAATTATGAAAATTGATATGTAGCTAGTTCTAATACTCCTCAATCTCAAGGACTCCTCGGCTTGCACAAAATGGAGTCTATTCTACCAAAAACGGGATTTACAATGTTTGTGTAGTGATTAAAATCACTTGAGTTGTAAATAGTCCATGGAAAAAATGATTTGGCCTTGTTGCCGTATTGTTCATGACTCCTCTGTTGCTTTGTATGCCAACACCATTCCTCCTCTTTCTTCCTATTTTGAGCACCTACTAAACGTGTTAACATGTGATCTGTCAATGGCTCCATGAATCGTTTCACTCTGCATCCACTTATATAGTTAGGAAGAACGTCTCCATCTAAAGTGGCCAGATTAACTGCTCCACTAGTAGAGATCCTATTGATGATCAGGGGTCCATATCCGCGTTTTTGTAACTTCTTGGCATGTTGCTTTAAGGTGTAAACCAGGACTAAGTCTCCTTCTTTAAGTCCCTTGTCTTTTATATGTGCATCATAATATGCATTTTGTCTTCTCTTGGCTGCAAAGATTCCTGCTACCTCTTGTAACCTAGTTTCATGTAACCTCTCGATTTGGTCTAGTTGTTGGGACAATTCATGTCCGTTCCACTCATACTGTTGGGCTACTCTCAGTGTTGGGATTAAAAAATCAATTGGCAAGATTGCATTCTGCCCGTACACTAAATTGAATGGGGTAGTTCCAATGGCAGTCTTGTATGCGACTCGGAAGGCCCAAATTGCATGATGCAATTGTTTGTCCCAATCAGACCTCCCATTATTGACAATCTTTGTCAATACTGTGCATAATACCTTGTTGGAACTTTTCGCTTGACCATTGGCTTGGGGATGGTATGGGGATGATTTTTTGCGGATCACTAAAAATTCATTCATTAGGGAGTCTATTACTTCGTTAAGGAAGTGTGTTCCTCGGTCGCTCACAATCTCAATTGGTAATCCAAAATGAGTGAATATATGTTCAAAAAGGAACTTAGCAGTGGTTTGAGCATTGTTCTTTCTAGTAGCCTTCGCTTCTACCCATTTTGTCAAGTAATCAGTGGCTACTATGATGTACTCAGCATGCGATCCTTTGTCTGGTGGATTAATGGGTCCTATGAAGTCAATACCCCATTTAGAGAATGCTCTCGCACACACCATAGGTCTCAATGGCATGTCATCTCTCCGAATAGGGTATTTAGCCCTTTGGCATGTTTCACAACTTCGCACATATGTTTTAGCATCCATATGTAAAGTTGGCCACCACAAGCCTACGAAGAGAATCAGTTTTGCTGTCCTCTCGGCTGAAAATGACCTCCTGCTGCCCCGACGTGTGCCATCTCTAATATGGGTAAATACTCTCCTTCATGAACACATAATCATAATTAGTTGTCTTTTCCTCTTCTAAACAAGTTTCTTCCTATGAGAACATAATCCTTGCTCATCTCCTCTAGGGATCGTTTTCTAGCCAAGCTAACTCCTTCCTCATGTTCTCCTGTATTGAGAAATTTCACTAATGTTTTACTCCAATTGGGTGCTATCGTTGAAAAAGGTATGGATGTATGATCCTCTGGGATTGTCTCCTGGCATTCTGCATAATTACTTACGTAGTCATGGACATCCTTAGGCATGTCCGGCCAGTATACTCCTAATCTCTTTAATTCCTTGAAGGTTCCATGAGTCCCTTGGTGTGTCCTCCATTTGTTCACATGTGCTTGTTCAATTAGCTTCATTTGTTCGTCCTCCTTGACACATCTTAACAAAACTCCATTGGGTTCCTTATAGTACACAATTCCTGCAATAATATGCAAGTTTCTTGATTGGAGAATTTCCTTTCTGCTATCCTTATTGATTGGATGTTGTGGGCCATGGGTGAGTATAGGAATTAATTTCTCTGCCCACTTTGGACAAACTTCCAGATTAAGCAAATAAGTGTCTGACAGATCATCGGGTACTCCACTTGGTGGTTCTCCGTGTGTTAACCTTGAAAGGTGATATGCTCTTACATGGGTATTTCCCTTTTTTACTATCACTTCAAAGTCGAACTCCATTAATAGTAGGAACCATCTTACCAGTCTTCCCGTGTTACAGGGCTTATTGACTAGGTACAATAAGGCCTGATGGTCTATGAAGAACTTGAATTTGTTGGCTTAAAGATAGTGTCTAAATTTCTTCACTGCATAGACCATTCCTAATCCTTCTCGCTCAGTAGTGGTATAATTACGTTCAACTTGATTCAGTTGTTTGCTTGCATAGGCAATCGGATGATCTAATTTTCCTTCATCGGCTGGTTGGGCTAAGATACATCCTATTGCGTAATTAGAAGCATCAACGTGAATATGAAAAGGCTTGTTCCAATTTGGCGTTTTCAGAATTGGAGCCGTGCTAAGCCTCTTCTTTAACTCATTGAATGCCCTCTCACATTCCTCTATCCAGGTGAATTGAGTTAATAGCCCATACAGAGGTTTGGCTATTATGGCATACATGTAGATAAAGCGACGGT
This sequence comes from Ceratopteris richardii, assembly GCA_020310875.1. Classification (NCBI taxonomy): domain Eukaryota; kingdom Viridiplantae; phylum Streptophyta; class Polypodiopsida; order Polypodiales; family Pteridaceae; genus Ceratopteris; species Ceratopteris richardii. Next base: position 41,102,163 of record CM035444.1, on the reverse strand, counting down.
AATATCCACAATGTCCCATAAATGCTTGCACCTCTTTCACATTCTTTGGTCTAGGAAGCTCTAATATGACCTTAATCTTGTCCTCATCAGTAGATATTCCATTCCTAGAGACTATGTGTCCCAGGATATTTCCTTGTCTTACCATGAAGACACACTTCTCTAGGTTTAAACAGACTCTGTACTGTCTACATTTATTAAATATCTTCCTCAACTCAAGAATATGATCGTGTCTTTGATTGGAGTATGTACACAGGTCATCTACATATACTTCCATGCTCTTTTTCACGAATTCCTTGAAAACATGACACATCAATCGTTGGAGAGTAGCTGGTGCATTCGTGAGTCCAAATGGCATCACTCGGAAAGCATAGACTCCCCATTCGGTAGCGAATGCGGTCTTATGTTGATCCTCAGTAGCAATAGCTACTTGATTGTATCCAGAGAATCCGTCTAAGAAGCTATAGACTTCTTTTCCTGCAACCCTTTCCAATAGATGGTCAGTGATGGGTAGTGGGTAACTGTCACGTATGGTGGCTGCGTTCACTTTCTTCAAGTTAATGCAAACTCTCAATTTCCCGTTTTTCTTAAGCACAACTACTAATGGCGATACCCACTCGGTGTGTTCTATCTCATATATGAATCCTGTCGCAAGTAACTTGTCTATTTCTTCCTTAATTTTAGCAGCATAGATCTCATTGTATGTATAAGGGCATTGTTTTGATGGTTTTGTGTCTGCTATCATTGGGATCCTATGAGAACAAATCGAGGGTTCCACGCCTTTGAGATCCTTATATGTCTATGCGAACACGTCTCGATATTATTGGATCAGTTGTATGAGTTCTTCTTCCTCTTCGACTGATACATCTTTGCCTATGTATGTGCATCGTTCTTTTCCCTCTTCCACTGTTACTATAATTTTTTTTGTTTGTTCTTTGTTGTCGTATGCTTCTCCATCTTGGGCCTCTCGTTTAGGCATTTGAATGGCTACCTTTCTCTCTTCTACTTCGCATCTTTTAAAATGTTCAGGAACTTCGAACAGGTCTGGGTCTGGTCCAATTTTACTCATTTTGGCTTCTTGTTTTTGTACTCTGGGAGCGGCTTCTATTGCTAGGATCTTTGTCGGTTCCTGTCTCTTTTTGGTTCGAATGATGTCTAGATAGCTCTCTTCTGAATCAAATTCTGGTTCCATTTTGAGACTCTCATATTCCTCCTTCCACTCTTTTTCCAAGATTTTTCCCTCTTCTACTTCTTGAAGGACAACCATATAAAGATTCACATCATAACCTTCCTCGTCTATGCACTCGTTCATTGTTAGTACTTCTTCATTTACACATACGTCTAAGGTTGCTAGGATTTCCATCCATCCATGCGGTTCAAAGGTTTCATCAGGAAAGATTTGAGGCATGTACCTTGGGTCCTCTACAGGTCGGTAGCTAGGATGTCCTGTTGGCAAAGCCTATTTTTTACTGTCCTCTTTCTTGGCTTCATTGCACATCCATAACTGGGCGTCCTTGTTCATCCATGATTGGTCACTTGTTCCAGCACTATGAATAGATAGGTCGTCTTCCACCTTGTGTATGGGATTCCATTGTAGTGGCGGGACATCCCGATATGCAAATGTATGCAAGTTTATCTTGGTTGTATTTCCTTGATGTTGTAGGTACAACGAATCTCTTCCCTAGTCTTGTACTACTCGCATTTGTCTCATGAAGGGTCGTCCTAATATGATCTCGTAATTATTACCCTTTTCGAACTTACAAATTGCTAGTGTGTGTTCAAATTCAACGCCACAGGTAGTCAATTTGATTCTTTCGAGTATTCCTAAGGGTTTTTCCATGTGATCGTCTTCTAATTGGAGTTTCATGCGGGTGGGTCGTAAGGCAGGATTTCCCCATTTCTCCCAAATTTCCTTGGTGGCGATTCCTACCCTAGCTCCCGTGTCTAGTATAGCCTTGGTCATGTAGCCATTGTAAGTGACAGGTAGACAAGTATTACCTTCGTCTCCTTCACTAAATTCTCCCGCTTTATCAATTGGGATTTGGATTTTAGGAGTGTCTTCTTTTCCCTTTCCTTCCTTTTCTTCCTTCTCTTGCCCTAATCCTAATTGACTCGCTAATTGCCTCCATAATTGTGGTTTCACCTCAAGTAATTCTTCCACGGTTAATTTTCATTGTACCTTTGTCTTCTTGAGTTCAGTAAAATTGTGTGAACTCTTCTCTAAGTTTCCTATTCCTTTTCCATGTGCTCTGGGTGCTCGTATTATCATAGACTCCTTTTCGTATTCTCCCATGTAATTAGGCAATGTTGAAATGCTCTGGGTTTCTTCTCTATTTCTATCGAGTCTTGACACTTCCTCATATACTTCTTCCAGGTTGGGATTTGGTTGATAAACTTCTACCTCTATTTCCTCAAAGGGAGGCTTAGTCACTCCATTCCTCTTCCATTGTTCTTCTCGGATTCTATTCCATAACTCCTTCAGCCATTCAGCCTCCAGGTCAGGTATGGTTGACATTGGTTCATTCGGAGTTCTTATTCGCTCTTGCTTGTTATCCTTCTCTTTAGGTTCTTTATCGGTGGCTCTGACATGCTCTTTATATTGATTATCCATTATTCTCGTCTCTAGGAGGGCTGGAATAGTCTTTTCTAGGGTTGCTTGTGCAAGCTCTATCAGCTTTTGACATATTGCTAGCCTTTCTTTTTTTTCTAATTCTCCTTGTGGGTAAAGCTTTCTATGTTGCTCTACATTCGGTCCCATCTTAATTCTAGCTTGGTAAGCTTTTAGCCACATGTCTAGGTCATTGAGTTTTTGGTCAGCTAAAATGGATCCTGGTTTCTCTGCTTCTTGGATAAGCGGTGGAATGGGCACCTCTTTCTGAATTTCCTATTTTTTTTGTTCTTTCGTACTTCTAGTTTGTTTCTTATTATCTTGACTTTTGTTTTTCATCCATTTATCTTTGAGTTTTTCTCTTCTTTCCTTCCATTTCTGTGCTTTAATGTTCTGGGTACTCTCACGTGCGTCCTTAGAATCTTCAACTATTCGGTTTTTGAGATTTTCTTTCCTATTGTCTTCTTGTTCCCGATCTGGTTGGTTTTCTTTTTGTTATTTCATTTGAGCTCGCGTAATAGCCTTTAAAGGCATGGTGTACTCCTTATCACTTCTCGGTGCTTCTATCACTTCGATCACATTAACATGTGGTGTATCGTGCATTTTATTAGGATTTTTTGGACAATCTCTAAAAAGATGTTCCTTTCCACAATCATTGCAATATCCTTCCCAAGTCCTAGGGGATGGTGGATTATAAGGCCGAGGATATTCTCTAATAAAATGGTCTCCTCCACATCTATAACAGGGTCCTCTTGGCAGAGGTGGTCTAATGGGTGGTCTCATGGGTGGTTGTGCTTTAGGAGCAATATACATCAAAGTTGCTACCTCCGTTCCATAAGCCTGATCATAATCATCATATCCAGAGTAAGCTGAATCATATGCTGATTCATACTCTAACATGTTGGCTTCATAGGGATAATAATCTCCTGAGGTTAGCTCATATCCAGGGTTTGCTAATTCTACATTGATCATCGTCGATGCTAGCACTCTGGCTCTTTCCAAGTTTTCTTCTAGCTGAGCATACTTCACAGGTACCACTTGTTGAGGTTGTGATAGTTGTGGCCCTAACACTGGTTGGGGTGGTGGATATGGTGCTTGTTCATAATGTCTCGGTGCTCCTGCTGGGGTTGGATAGAGATTGTATCTGGGCATCTCTCTGCCTGGTTCTCTAGGTGGATACCCGTATGGTCGATACTATGGTGGTTGTAAGGGACACGACTGCCTATTGAATGGACAGTTTTCTGTAGTGTGGTTGGTGTATTTTTGTTCTATGTGGTAGTACATGGCAGCCCCTTGTTGGAGCTGTCTGTTGTAAGGATAGGTCGGATGTGCACTAGCTCCTCCTCATGCACACATGTGTGTGGGGTGATCTCCTCCACATAGACTACATCTCCGTAACATGGGCATTCTTAAGGTTGGGTGCTGGTAAGTTCTCTGCCCTTGGACTCCTAGCTTCTTTGCTAATAGCTTTGCTAGTTCTTCCACATTACTGGAGTTGGATGTAATGGTACTTCGAGAGTCTTCTGATTTAGTGGGACTGGGAGAGCTCTTGAGATCCTCCGCTAGGTTGTCTTCTAAGTCAATGCATTCTTGAAGACAGTCACTAAGGGTTTGTAATCTCTTCACGTAAACTAAAGTTCTTAAGGTTCCATTTGTGAGTCCATCCAAAAACAATGAAATTATTTTTTGCTGAGTGGATCTCTCGGTAGCTGGACATCTATCCACATACTGATTGAATCTCCGAGCAGCTGTTTTCACTGTTTCATTAGGGTTTTGTTTAAAACTATGGCTTAAAGATGTAGAATTGTGTTTAATCCCTCTTTTAGTGAATTCTCCAATGAATTCTTGAAAAAATTGCTCCATGTTTCCAAACTGATTAGGGTCTAAAGGCTGGAACCAAGTCAGAGCCGTTCCTATGAGGGTGAGTCCAAAGGACTCATACTACACAAAGAAGTCGTCTACTTGTTCTGCCCTTAGGACTTATTTAAATTCAGCAATGTGATCGTAGGGTTCTCCCAATCCGTCATAATGATTTCTTACGCATTTGGCCACTTGGATAGGTCTCAGTCTTCTCATTGGTTCTTGCGGTCTCGATATTCCGGGAAAGGCAGGACCAGCTGGTCTAACTGGGGGTATTCCAGGCTGTCCTCCTACTGGTGGTCGTGGTCTTACTGGTGGTCGATACTGATTACCTACTCCTGGGTGGGTCTGATTGTGTGTTTGCACTCCTGGAGTCGCAAATTGTACATGAGTACAGTTTGGGACACTCCGTTGGCTGGTTTGTCCTGACATGGTGTGTTCTGTCTCTTGTTGATTTCCAAAGGGGTTCTGCGAAGTAGTTGCCTGATCTCTCTGAAGGAATACAGGCAAACCCATGTATTTCAGTTGAGCTCTGTCCACGACACTAACCAACCAATATCTTCTCTGATTCTTGTCTAGGTATGTGATTCTAATTTCATCTTCTGGATCCTTCAGCTCATAAAATGTCATCGGGCTTTCTTCTCTTCCTGAAGCTGGTGAGTCTGTTTGAAGTAATAAGTCTGATCCATGGATCATATAAACTTCCAACAAGTAGTCATCTTGAGGTATGAAGTCTCCTCTCAAGACTCGAGTTACTTGGGATCTACCCCTAGGGGTCGTTACTAGCTCCCTAGTGTTTGGTCTTCCTAGGTTTTCTTGTTCCACTAACTCTCCCCTTTCATTGATCATCTCGAGAAATTCAGTCACTATGTATATGTGACCTATCTTGTCCATGTATGCCCCTCCTTCGTACTTAACAGCAGGTCTGGGCACAATCGTGGCATCCATGGAAGTTACCATTCTAGCCACAGATCTGTTTAAGCCATCCAAGTAGATGGGGATTTCCTGGGCATTAGTAGAAACATATTGTAAGGAGGTACGGTACTCTCCCTCTACAGTGGTCATGAAGTTTCTACTCGGAGTTGGGCCATGCATGTCTTTTGAGGCCACTGGTATCTCCTCCTCAGATTCACTAGAGGAATTTGAATAGACAGAGTGGTGACTGACCTGAGCGGCACTCCCTACAGAAGATATGACAATTCTTCGGCTACTTAGCACTCTCCTTGACCTCAAGTTCATTCACCCACCTAAGGCTCTCTAGGTCTCTAACACTCTCCTTAGGTGATTCCTCAAATGCCTCAAATTTGCCCTACAAATGCTTCAAAAGATCTGGACGGTACCACTCTAGGCGATACTACACCAGGCGATACTGCCCTGGGCGATACCACACTGGGCACGATATGATACCTGAAACCTAGGTGATACGATATCAATGTCCAGTTGCGATACGATATCAAAATTTGAACGATACGATACTGAAAAGTTGGACAATACGATACTGGAAACCCCGACGATACGATACCACTTTTTGGACGATACGATACCAAAAAGGGCACGATACGATACTAGAGTTTGCCCCGATACGATACTTGAATAATAGTCGATACGATACCAGCCTCCTCACAGGATACGATACTGGAATGGTATCGCGATATCTCGGTAAGGGGACGACACGATACCAACTTGGTATCGCGATATGACACCTGGAAGTGAGACGATACGATACTTGGTAACTGGACGATATGATACCAGAGTGGGGCACGATACGATACCGGCACTTAAGCGATACGATACCGCAAACCCGCACGATACGATACTGAAATGGTATCGCGATACTAAACAGGGAAGCGGTGATAGGATACCAAAAGTGGACCACGGTACGATACCACTTTGGCAAAGTGAGATCGCGATACCAACCCGGTGATACGATACCATGAGTGGTATCGCGATACCAGGGCTGGTAACCGGCGATACGATACTTTGACGAGTATCACGATACAAGGGAATTTTCGGTATCGCGATACCAAAAACTCAACTGATCGTGATACTCAAGTCAAAATACCTCCAAATGCACAAATTTTTACACCCCCTTGGTCCTCTCTCACCCCTCCTCACTTCTAGGCAACTATCTCTTTCAAGAAAGCTCAAAAAACACACAGTCCCTCCCCGCGATACCGGTTGTGCAACTAATCATGTTTTGGTGCACTTTAATGTGTTTTTGCCAAAGAAATCTTGTGGAATCTCACCTTTGTGATGTCTTGCTTGCACCTTGAGCTCAATATCTAGCTGTGATGGCCTGAAATGCACGATACCTCACGCGCGATACCGCTCGCTGGCTCTCAACGATACTGTTCTCTGACAAGTGAGAAATGACTGGAATTTTTTGGTTTTTATACTTTTTGATGACTGAACCTGAACTACACTAATTTTGGCAATTTTTTGGGACTTTTTGGTGATCTTGGCCTACTCCTACTTCACTTCTCTTCTCCTCTCCTCTCCTTCGAACCTAACCCTTACTCTTCCTTCTCTCCCTTCCTACTGCCCTAAACCTAAAAACTCATTACACACATCTCCAGGATGTGAAGTAACAAGTGCTGAAATGATTGACTACTTGCCACTGAACGAGTTCACTTCTACAAGTACGATTTCATCACACTCGATCTATAACCATCACGAAGGCACCTTGGCTGAGTGTTCCCCGGCAACGGTGCCAAAAACGTGTGTACCTAAGTCAAGAAGACTCAAGGACTTGTGCCAAAGAGACTAAACCTCATTTGCAACACAAGTGCGTATAGTGGGAAATTGACACACGCTTATATGTCAATCCGATCAAACGACCTAACCAAGTGTATGATGACACGTGCACACATGATGGAGAATGAAGTGGTTCAGCTGATATGTGTAAGAAAAGACTAATTCACCTCTCTAACTCACTGAAAGACTGAAAGTGTCTACAGTGATGCCACTTACAGTAGTTTTCAGTAAATCGAGGATTTCTCCCAGCTCCGAACTCTGAATATGGTCAATATTACTCGTTTCGAAGCTCTCGATGAGACACATCTATTGGAAGTGGTTTCACTCGATTTTGATAAACCTGCTTCAAGCTATGACCAAATAGTGAATGGTGGGGGAGGGGTAGTCAACAGTCTTACATACACATTCCAAGCATTATGCACACATAGAAGATCAAAGAGAGGATGGAAATCTGTAGGAAAGAGGTAAATTCGAGATTCAAGAGCTCTCCTTCTTCATAATGGAAAATAGTCCTTACAAAGAGTCACAAAGTAACTTATATACATGTGCCCTAAATTTGGCCCTTTCACACAAGAGACCGGCACTTTATTACTAAAAAGTGAATTTCCTACTAATTTACAAGGGATATTTACAATAAGATGGGATTTTGCCACTAGAGGACTCCTCTAGTGTATTTACATGGCTTGAGGGAATTCTCTAAGACTTTGAAGAAGAAAAATCATGCCCATTAATTTGAGAATTTTGGGGCTCTTCTTTTGTGCTTCTTTGCTCTGCAACAACTCGTGAGAAAGATCATAAGAGTATCATAATATGAAGGTGCCACTAGGAGCTCCTGACAATCATCTTGGACTGAATCAGTCGCGTAGATAGCAGGGGTAGTGTCATCAATTCCACTGGAAAGTTCACCAGAATCAAGCCGAGATAAGAAATCAGCCAACACATGTGCTGACCTCGGATGATGGACAACCTCATAATCAAACTCTTCCATCAATAGCACCCATCTGGCTAATCGACCCCCTACATGTTGCTGGCGGATAAGATAAACCAAAGCTGCATGGTCCAAATGTAAGGTAAATGGTCGTCCCAATAAATAATGTCGGAATTTCTTCACCGAATAAACCAAACCCAAGCATTTGCGCTCAGTAATGGAATAATTCCGCTCAGCACTAGCTAATCGTCGACTAGCATAATAAACAGGGCTAAACCACTTATCCTGTTGTTGCATGAGCACACTACCGATTGCATGGTCCGATGCATCCACAAAAACATGGAATGGAAGCGGCCAGTTTGGTGCTTGCAGTATAGGAGCCTGGGTTAAAAGTATTTTCAATCGATCAAAGGCAATTTGGCACTCCTCAGTCCATACGAACTATTGGGGATTGCTAGTAATCAACCGATTCAGGGGTATAGCTAAATGTGCGAGCCACCGAAGATGTCACCCATGCTAGCATATTTGGCCAAGGAATTGCATAACTTCTTTTGGAGTCGTCCAAGCAGGAGCCTTCAACACTGCTTGCATTTTATCTGGGTCCACTTGAATGCCTTGCTGTGAAATAATATGACCAAGCAGCTTGCCATAGGAAACCAAAAAGACCGACTTGTTGGGATTTAAACACAAACGAAAATCTCGACACTTAGAGAAGAAGCACCATAAGTGATAGAGGTGTGCCGATGCGTCACCGGATAACAAAAAATCATCTAGATACACCCGCATAAAGGTGGTTAGGTAGGGGGAAAAATTTCTTGCATACAGTGTTGGAAGGTACTAAAAAGCATTGCAGAGACCGAACCACATCACCGTACACGCATATACACCCCATTTGTAATAAACACAGTTTTTGGTATGTCCATTTTAGCCATGCGCACCTGATTATAGCCACTATAACCATCCAAAAAGGAATACATTTCTCGTCTAGCAACATCATCGAGCATCGTATCCAAAAAAAGGAAGTGGGAAGGGATTGGGCACATTCGCCGCATTTAGTTTTCGGTAATCCACACAAATACGTAACTACTTATTTTTCTTTGGGACAATGACAATAGATGAAATCCATTCTGCATGCTCAATGGGGACTATGAAACCTACTTTCAGCAACCGATCCAATTCAGCTTTCACTTGAGAAGCATAATTGGGGTTCATGCGATAAATGGGTTGCTTGATTGATAGAATATTCCGCACAGAGTAAAAATTTGACGTACCTGATACCGAATTCGGTGAACTCTCCGACGGCACTTTCACCGGACTCTGTTCTTTCGGTGGTAGATTCGGTGTTGTCTGCTGGACCACAGGTATTGGGTCGGGAAAAATAGTTGGTTCTTGACTGGCCCATGTACTAGCTTTGGTAAAAACTCTCTGTTGTTCTCGAATGCCAGGCTAAAATATCTCAGCAGTTGGTTGTAATTTCTTGCCAGACCTTGTTTGAACTGATGCCGCTTGAGTATCTAATGCTGAAATATACACCATGTTTGTCATTGGATGTTGTTGTCTTTTCGTTGTTTATCATACTCGGATGCCCTTTGCAATATCTACGGATATATGTCCAATCTCACCACAGAAATGGCATCTTGGTGGTGGAAGAGATATGCCTTCACTCGATTGACCAGAGTTCCACCGGGTCTGACCGAAGTTGTTTGCTCGTGATCCCCTGTAGGTTTTATAACTTTGGTAAGAAGTATTCCTCTAATGCGGTGGTACATAGTGGGTAGCCTGTTGTCCCTGCTCCTGTATGATATCTATACATTTGATTTAGTGCACAAGCAGAAGCAGTGTGTCTTGGGTTCTTACATTTTGTGCAATACACTTGTTTCAATGGATCCTCGCTCGTACCCTTGGATGCCTTCAACTAGTCTAGATCTTCAGTGAACCCGCCCACTTTATGTTCCAACTGTAATCTCATGGCTATAACTGCATCCAAGGTCATACCACCCACACATCGTATAATCATTGCTTGTTTGAGTTGAGGGTTTAATCCATTAATAAACCACTGGGTAATCACATCATCTGGTAGGTTAGCATGCGTCGGTGGAAGTTGTCGTAGATGAGTACGAAATAAAGTTGCATATTCCTGCACATTCTGATGTGGTTTCTATCTATTGTTTTGCAGATAGTCAAAGATCTCAGCTGCATTTTTCTTCAACCAAAATTGTTGTAAGAAGGCATCCTTAACATCATCATATTGATCGAAATGATTAATGTCATATTTAATGAACCACCGGGCAGCCTCATTAACCAGCGTAGACTAGAACACTATAGCCTTATATGCCGGATCCGCTAGATAGTTCAATACAGCATAATTGATTTCAAAAGTTCTCACATGTGCATCCGGATCATCACCGGGAAATCCTCCAAATTTTGTATACGTAACTCCAAGGGGTACCGATCGTGGTAGTATGGCCTGTTGTTGTTGTTGTTGTTGTTGTTGTTGTTGTTGATGATGATGTTGTTGTTGTTGTTGATGTTGTTGTTGTTGTTGTTGTTGTTGTTGGTGTTGTTGTTGTTGCAAACCACTCATGTTGTTTAAATCAAGATGAAATATTACTGGTGAATGATTTAAACCAATTAAACCTAATTACTGCTGTGTTGTCCCATCGTCTTGCATGTTCTCTGGTAATCTGATATTGTTAAGCCGATCCCACACGCCTACACCCAACTGCCATTCATCGTAGTGGACTTCTGAACTGAGCTTCTCACCAAAACTTTCATCCAACAATACACTAGTTTCCTCAAAATCAGAACCCAAAGTAGATCTATCACCGCAATTATGCAAAACGATCCCCGAATTATCCGAAGTACCACCAAAATTCCACAAACTGCTATTGAAAATTTCCACACTATCACCGGAACCAGTACTTACTTCACCAACCTTACTTCCCGGGGATGGGGTTGGTTGCACTTCTGGTATACCCTGTAATCCGTGCATAAGGAAATGCTGAGGTGGCACCCCACTAGCCCAGATTTCTCGCTTTCCTTCCGATGATTCTCCCTCACCACTACCACCCGGAGGTGTTCCCAATGCACTAGGAACTTTCGAGGGATGTTGATCCCTTCTGTACTTTTGGTACAACTCTCTGGAATGTGTTACAACCATATATCATCAGATTCTTTCTCAAATCCTAATCTATGCGCTGATTGGCTACTCCATGCCCCCATGGCCGGTGCCAGTGTTAATCTTTATGGTTAATATAAATTGTTAACCGATCTATACGGGGTTCTTGGGATGGTAAGGGGTCTGTAATATAGAGGCCCTTTATGTATTTTCCCCAGTCACTTCATTAACTTCTGACAATTCAACAGATTCAACTACTACTTTCCAGCGCATAACAACTTCTAACGATTACCGTAACCATGTGCATAGAACTTCTACTATTCATTTAGTATTATTGCTATAATCGCACTTCACTCATAACACAATTAAAATGTTAACGCAGTATCTTATTCACTTCAATACTGAATCTTTACCAATACTGATACACGTGACACAACAATTGAATAACTCGTGACAGAATCAACTCCAATCAATCGCCCAGACAAAACAGTTCGACGATGCGTCTGTCGTCTCTTCCACACACTGCTCTATTAATCAGAAAGGTGTTACAACATTTTGTGTGCCACCCTTTCAGTACCCGACTTTTCCTAATTACAATTAATCTACTGGATAGTATTCCGACGACCTGTTAGAGTTTTGGATCTCCAGATATGCCACAGTAGCGGATGTAGGCATTAAAATTAAAAAACTCAAATTTGAGTATACTACTTATAGTATTAAAGGTATTTCAACACATACAGTATGCCCTATTTTTTGATCTATCTACTATCCCTAGTCGTATAACGCTCATGGCAATATACTCAAGACTTATGTTTTTGCCGAGTCTGAACATGCAAACATTTGAAGAAGCATTCTTTACAGGGTTTTTAAGATGGACTCGGAAATATTAGTCGAATGTCTTCCAACTTAAATGAGCGACTGGTGGTCTATGAGCTGAGCTTCTTTGCATATCATAGACAGGCACCAGGTGATGGAGCCAAATCACCTCAATGGCATGAACTAATGGTATGTGAAGCTAATTTGCTAAATCACAAAGAGCAAAAAGTGATTCAAACTTACTCATGATGCAAGACTTTAAAGCCTGTCGGGGATGACAGAGTTCAAGAGGGGGTGATGTTGAGGGAGAGTCAAGTAAAAAGAAAAGACGAAGAAGATCAAGACAGAAGCTTCACTAAATAGAATATATATGAAGACATATCTCTGAAGGAAGCCCCACATCGGCATACAACACCCATCTCTGCACAGAGCCCCGTAGGGGCACACAACAATGAGAAGTACACAATAGGCAAGGACAGATCAAGGCCAGCAATTACCCATGAAGAAGTGCAAGAAGATATCGGGCAGATCTCGAGACCCGGAAGGTGCTTCAACCTCTTGATCTTTGGGAGGTCCAGATCGAAGGCTGTAAATCGAGACCTTCATACCTTCCACTGGTTGCGTGCGTGGCAGTGCGGAAATCGACTCATGGAGCTTCAACAAGGATCATGCACATGCTAGTGGAGCCTTGAATTGTCCATAGGCAGCCCAAGCTAACATACAACAAGGGAAAACTTTGGAAACTAATTGGGGAAGTACTCTAGTTGGATTATGTCTTTCTCTCTTTTGATGAGGAATGGATATTGAATTGCATTCTTGAGGTAGACCTCATGTTGGGTGAAGGGGTTAGGATCATAGAATTGCTGGAGTTCGAGGTCTACGGAAGCACACGAACAACACAAGGAAGGAGAAGAAGCTTGAAGCACCACACAATACATAATGTATTAACAAGTGCATGTATAAAGATGAGTGAATCATGCATATACAAACTAGGGGAAAAAACCTCTCAAAGAGGGAAAAGATTGCCATGATGATCATACACGCCTTCACACACATCACTACCTAAATATATCAACAAATCCATTTTGGAAGTGATGCAATGAACAATGAGTTGGCACTCATGTATAAGGAAGTGCCAATCTATGTGGAAAGAGATCAATCCACAAAAGGAAATAAGCCCATTCTATCCAACATAGAACCTCTCCATGGTAGTGCACCTCAATGTGCATTGTGAGAGCATGGAACACAAGGTTCCTTGCAACTGCCAATGTGCTTTGACTATCACTAAAGTTGGCGGTATCAAAAGATTGACCAACACCCAAATCAGCCAAAAGGCATCTCAGCCACACACACTCAACAATCACTCTGAAAGCTACCCTATACTCAACCTCACAATTAGAAGTGCTTGAGTATGCTGCTTCTTTCTCAACCAAGATATGCATGACCTACCAAGCATGAAGCAAAAACCATTGTTGGACACACGAGTATCATAGTGACCAACCCAATATGAGTTAAAAAAAGCACGTAAATTTCATGGTAATAATCCTCCCTTGGGATAAAACAGTCCAAGAAGTTGAACACCACTCAAGTAGAAAAATATGCACTTAATCACCTACCAATGGTTGACACTTGGAAATGCATGAACTTGCTCATCTCAGAGACAAAAAACTAAATATAAGGCCACATTACCCACAAGTAAATCAAGCATCCAACAGCCTGCCAATAGAGAAAAATATCAAACACATCTCGTGCAGCATCAAGAGTCAATCATAAACCTATGTCCATGAGAGTGATAATAGTTCTGCAATCTTCAAGGCCAAAATGCTGCAATAATGTGTCAATATATTTTGTTTGAACCAAGGCTATTCCTCCATCAACTTGCATAGACCAAACGCCCAAATAATGATACAAATGCCCCAAATCAGACATCTCAAAAGAGGCATACAAATCAGCCATAATTTCAGCAATATGCTTCTCATTAAGACCAATGAGCAGCATGACATCAACATATTGAACTATGATTATACATTTCATTGCTTTGTAACCCAATTTCCTACATTGTTGTTCATGCACTAATGCTTATACTAGTGTTGAGCCCATCAAACTCATATTGGGCAAAGTCAATATGGTCAAAGTCAAAGGGGGAAAATTCAAAGTGGTCAAATTCAACATGGTCAAGCTCAAAGTCAAGATGGTTAGGGTCAAAGCGTTCAAAGTTCGATTGTCAAGGTGCACAGGTAGTGCACAATCAATTGTTCACAAAGGTCATGTTTTGCAGAAAGCAGATGTACGTTGTAGATTGTCTTTCTATGATTTCTCTAACGTTCAAAAGTGTTTTTAAAGTTTTTGTAAGGTTTAGGAGAATCCTCCCTTAGGTACACATTTGAAGAATTGAAAGGCAAAATGTGAAGTCATGTGAAGAGGAAGCGTATGCAAAAGTAAAGTATGGCCCCCCATTCAAAATTTTGTTATTGTCCTAAAGTCACTAGAGGACAAAATAGGGATTCATTAGATGATATGCTATCAGTTAATAGGAGCCTATGTGAACCGACACTCAACTCGAGGCTAGCATTATTCTTGGTTATACTAAGTAAGGTGGGCATAGTCTACACTAGGAGAGAGAAGAATAAGAGACATACAATGAGTGTGCGATGCAGAGAAGCAAGTGCAAAGTATGCAAGAAGTGGGACTTAGGGGTGTGCAGGGGAGTGCTAAGCAATGCAATCAAACGTCACAAGGTCCCATTGAACCTGTGTGCACATCAACAGAAGGTGTCCATCCCTCACCCTATTGGAAGCTTGAGTGCAAGGTGTGCACAAGTGCAAGCTCTTGGAGAAGGTGAAGGTCTGGTGCTGTTGAGAGCAGTATGGGCACCCAAGGACCGACTAGACAAGGAAGCCAGCGGAGAGAGTCAGAACAAGGTGAAGGAGTAAGTAGACAAAGCAGCCGACGCAAATCTGGCAGATAGGCCCTTCAAATTTTTTCCAAATCAACATCTTTTAACAGTGATTCTTATCACTAACAATCATTGTAAATACCATTTCATATTTTTGTAGCTCCATTTTGTGCAAGACAAGGAGTCCTTGAGCTTGAGGAGCCTTAGAAATACCTACATATCAATTTTCATATTTTTTAGACGCCGTTTAAGCCCTCAAATTGGCCCTGGAACCTAATTTTTAACTAGGCCGGACACTAGGTCTGGACAGGGCCAAAACCTAGTCAAAAACTATAAAAAGAGCTAGAGAGCTCATTTTTGAGGTTAGATTGTAATTGAAACAAACTTGTAAGAGCTTTTTGAAAGTAATCGAAGAATTCCATTGATTCTCACTCTTTGTCTTGCCGTGTGTGCGCGTGTGTGTGTATGTGTGTGCATGTTTGTGTGCTTCTCACTCACGCACTTGTGCTGCCACTTGCTCGAGGTCTTCATACCATCCTCACGTCTTCCCGGATTGACATTAAAGGAGGTGCTACTCATCACTGAGCTACACCAAATTTTGGCGCCGTTGCCGGGGATCGAGCTTTGAGGACGAGCGTGTGATGGTAAGACGTAGATTGGAGACGTTGGCGTTGTAGGTAATTTCTTTACTTTTCCTATTTTTCTCTTTCTTACCTCACCACCATCATCACCATCATCATCATCACCATCTTCCACCTCCATCTCCATCATCGCGAAAATTTCAGTTTTTTGACTATATCCCCATCTCCACCTCATTTCCCTCATTTCACTTGTGAGAGAGAGCGAGAGAGCGAAATTGCGTGTGCTGTTTTTGCATGTTTCTTGAGCTGTCTTGCAGGTACAGGTCACATCATCGTCCCCAGCACTCTGCGCAGGTACGGATTTCGAAGTAACTGTCTGTGTGTCGCCGACTTCTGTCAATCGCGACCGACAGAAAAAACGCTCAAATCACCAAACAAAGTGCAAAACCATGATCTACAGGCCTAGAGCTTCCCAAAAATGTGTTTAGTTTTTTGAAATTCCTCAGATTTCTGTCAATCGCGATCGCTCTGTCAATCGCGACCGACAAACCACGACGGACAGACCTGTCAATCGCGATCGACAGCCCACGAAGGCTCTGTCAATCACGACCGACAGAGTCAACGACCGATTGACCGCGACCGACAGACCATACGCGTGACACGTGTCAATCGCGATCGAGTCATCAATCGCGATCGACTCATCAATCGCGATCGACACAGTCAACGATTGTTTGACCACGACGGACAGACCACGACGGCTCTGTCAATCGCGACCGACACAGTCAATGACTGTTTGACCACGACGGACAGACCCTCGCGACCGACCTGTCAATCGCGATCGACCCATCAATCGCGACTGACAGAGTCAACGATCCTTTGACCACGACCGATTGACTTTTCGTAACCCCTGTCAATCGCGACTGACCAGTCAATCGCGACTGACAGCCACGACGGACCTGTCAATCGCGATCGACACGTCGATCGCGACTGACCTGTCAATCGCGACCAACAGACTTTGCGAACGCGTTAGAAGGGCAAATTAGGTCAAATTTTTAAGGCAAAAAAAAGGGGGTCTAAATTTTGGCCAAGTGTGGGACAAACATTAGGGTGTAGCATTGCATTACGAGGGCATGACCCAAGTAACTCGAGAAATTCCTGTTTGCCTGATAACCTAGTTTAATCCTGTTTTAGCCCCAAAACCCTGAACTGGCATAACTTTCTCATACGAAATCCGTTTGCCGTGATTTTTGTTTTGTTGGAACAAAAATTCAGGGGTCTCTAGAGTTGTGTCCAAAAAGTCATAGTGCAAATTGGTGAAGTGTTACATGAATGAAAGTGATTGGTTCTGTCTTTTGAATTTAAGTCTTGAGCTAACAGTGGGCCTTTTACAGGTCCTTTGAGAGAAGCAAAGGGTACGCAAGGCAAGAGTAAGTGCAAGCTTGGGAACGCGCGTCCTGGTCACACCAGGGCAACACCACAAGGAAAGGAACTCAAGGTTGGAAAACCCGCAACACCCTTTGTCAATTCTTAGTTTAGACTAAGTGCGGGTAGTGTTAGAAGTAATTCCAGGCAACGATAGGCACGAGATAAATCAAAGATTATCTAAGAAAGTCAAGTGCAAGTTAAGAGATAACCTGTGTGTGTGTAAACGACAACTCTAAAGGAAAAGAACCTAACGTGACACGACCAAATTCAAATGCGAAATTAAACTCAAGTATTCCTACGACGTGATATCAGACAAGAGTATAAACACGATAATCAACATAAAAAGAACCAAGTGACCGATACAAAAGGACTCAGAAATGTGGGTGTACCTGGAGAAAATTGGGCTAATCAGTTAGGCATATGAACCTTAGATCAGGACGACACCTAGTAAGAGAGAGACAAAGCCTTAGGTCTTCAGAGGCTAGTGTCAATCACACTGCAAGGTCTTGGGCCCAGCAGTTGAGTCACCACTCTCATTACCCTAGCTTTGATACAAGTGAATCAGGGATGTCTCAAGGCATGGAAAGACCTACGGGAAGTTCAGGTGTGCCATACTTGTACAGGGTAGAAGGCCCTTACAAAACACAGTTGGAATACCTTAGGACCAACCGATTAGGTGCCAGCATCTATGAGGATGGCCTAGGAAGATCTGTGGTACAAATTAAGAATCCTGACCAATCCATAGGACTAGAGCACCCAGCTGTCAAGTTCGAAAACGGTGCATACCTGGACAAAGAAGGAACCATATACGTAGTCACCAGTCACCCGGATAGGACAGATGAATTTGGGAATGTAATCTCAGAAGCGGACTTAGGTGACTTGGAACAAGGAAACATGGGTGTAGAACCTAGAACCCCCCGAGGCAAATCTGTTCTCACGAGGATTATAACACCAGAGTGGATTCCCCAGGATAATAAGAGCATAGAGCTGCTCCTCAATCAAGAAACTGACGAAGCCTTTTGGAGGTATAAATCTGATCAGCCAACTGATATAGGAACAATCATGATCTATGAGTTTAAGGATCCTGATAGCCCAGGCAGAGTGACCTACTTAGATCACGCTTCGGAGAGGATCTTTGTGGTGACAGAACATGATAGGCATGCTTACACTTGGAAGGGTGAATTCGTTTTCCCCCAACCAAGATCGAATGTATCCTATGGTCACCCTGGAGCTGGAACATCCCAAGCTCATGGAATGCAAAGAGACAGAAGTAGAGATAGACCAGAAGTAAGCTTTGCCAACCCAGTGGGCAGAGAAAGAACGAGGACGGAAACAAATAGAGTAGAACCTGAGATACTTAGAGCTCATAGGAATCAAAGAAATGCAGAGGAGTTCCCTCTACCACGACCTAGAGAGCACACAAGAACCTTAAGACCGACTCAGCTAGTTAAGTCCATGAAGAACTACTTCGATGGCACTGGAGATCCATACGATCATGTGGCTGAGTTTAGGCAAGTCCTGAGAGCTGAACAAGTGGAGGATCTATTCACGCAGTACAATGCCTTTGGTCTGACCCTTAGAAATACTGCCCTGACATGGTTTCAGCCACTAAATGAGAGGCAGTTCAGGAACGTAGACCAACTCCTAGAGGCTTTCATTATTGAATTCTCTAAGAGTGGCATAAGGCATAATACCTCCTCGCTGATTCACAGCTTCAAGCAAACCCCGCAAGAGACCGTGAGACTTGTAGGAAGGAGATTTAGGCAATATCTTGAAAGATGCCCTGTTTCGGAGTTACCCACACCAGCCAAGCAAGTGGCTTTATTCTTGGATGGATTGCTAAGTACCAAATTAAGATCATATGTGTACTTGAAGGACCCTAGAACCATAGAAGAGTGTGTATGCATGTGTATTGACATTGAGGATAATCTAGGGGAGGAGTTAGAGCTTTCCGAGATATACAAAGATTCAGATAGTGCCTCTAGTCTCTCTTCCACGCAATCCACATCAATTGAGGAACTTGCAGAGAAGGTAGCTCAGAAATTAGGCGTAACTAGCAAACAAATCCCAAGGTTTGCCCCTGTGAAAAGGTGTTATACTTGTGGCGGCGACCACATGGCGAACGTGTGTCCCATTATGGCTCAGCCCCAGGTAAAGCCTAGCAGCCAGTACTGCACTATAGAACGGAGGTACACCAATCACACCGCACAAGATTGCCCCTACAATAAGCAAACAGTTAGGCAAACTTATCCTCAACCCTATCCACCACAGGGAAGATACCAGAACCAGTACCCTCCACAGCCATATGGCAGGCCACAGCAACCTTATCAGCAACCATATCAAGCCCAACAAAGGCCTGAACCTGTGTTAGCACAACAACCCCCTGCCCCAGCCAATGTGATTCCGGTAAAGTATACTGCTGCAGAAGAGAACCTGAATAGAGCTATAGTCCCTGTAACACCCTTGCTTTCTGAAAGTGACCCCGGTGACCATAGCTTTGATTCTACACATGTCGATAGTCCCCAGGCTTACTACATGCAGTCTCCAGAACATGGTGAGTCCTATTACAACGAAGAACCGAGTGAACCTAGTTGGGAGTCAGATTACACAAACGTCATGTATGCAAACCCCAACCCTAGGCCTCAACCTAGGCAAGTAAGACCTCCATTCCCAAGAGGACCGTGCTACAGATGCCAAGGAGATCACCTCATTCGTGATTGTCCCTTACCTCCACCTACACAACCCCAGTCAGTGACGATCCAAGGCTTTTGCCAAGATTGTGGAAAAGAGCATCTCTTACGAGATTGCCCAAAGAACCCCAATAATATGCCAAAAATCACGCCTATCAACGTTATTGGGTTAGTGGTAGACTCCACAGGAAGTGTCACTTCCACTGCTCCGGTACAGGTAGTCACTAGAGCTCAAGCATTGCAGCAAAACCAAGGGGTAGACCAGGAAAAGAGCCCAACAGCTAGTGAAACTGAGAGCATAACCAAGAAAAGGACTAGAGCTTGGAGAGATAGCCGTGAACGTATGAAAAGGCAATGGGCAAAGAAGATGAGTGAACTTGAGGAAAGTCTAAGAGAAACCAAAGCCAGGATAACTGAACTCACATCTCAAACTCCCTCTCACACTACCCCACCACCACCATTCCCATCGCCATCCGACCAGCCACCTTCCAACCCGCCTCACCTAAATCCACCACCCCCCAAAGTAGGATCAGTCCTAGCAGATCCCACTCCCGAGGACCTAAACATGATGCTTAAAGCATATCAGGCCAGAATCCAAGAAGGGCCAACCATAACCGATCATGAAAAATGCTACCCTAGAGCCGAGCTAGAGCTTGAACGAACTAAAATTTGTGCTAAGATGGTGGAATTGGCTCAAGCCATGTTCGAGGCAAGCCGCCTCTTTAACATCTCTAGCTCAGCTAAGACGCAGTTACACTTTGATGGACTGCTAGAAAGGATAGAGAGGCTAATTGCACAATCAGAAAAGGAACCAGCCCCTCAAAGAAAGGAAAGGGCAAGAGAACGGATAAGCCAGCCTCTTCAGAAAGCCCATGTGCCTCCTCAAGAAGCTTATCTTTCCCCCCAAAAGGCAGATGAGCCTCCCTCGAAAGCTTACGTACCTCCACAGGTTGCCTACATTCCTTCTCAGGGAGCGTATGAGCCTGTTCCGAAAAGTAATAGAATAAGAAATCCTCCCCAAGAAGCTTGTACTCCAGCCATCTATGAGAACGAGGAGAGAGCCAATGATAGAATAAACCCTCCTTCCCAGGTTGCTTATGTGCCTAATTCTACGGAGCCAGACACTTCTTCTTCTATGAATCGGTTTGCACCAGACTTCCTACGAGAGATTCAAGAAGACAAATGGGATAACGAAAGTGAAGTCGCTCCTCCCTTTGAATTTGTGGATGATGCACACGACCAATTCCCACAAGACATCCCATCCATTTATGGAGAGCAGGAGAGTACCCAATCTCAAGAAAGATTAGACTTCGAGTCTAATTCTTTACAAGAACTACCCCATTTCACAGGCCCATGGGAAGCGAAGTCCACCTGTATGAGAGCACCTACAGTCATGGTAAGAAACGAAGATTCAGTCATACCTAGGAACACAGAGGTAGTGAAGAACACCAAAGTGCAGTGTAATCTCAAGTTAGAAGAGCTACTCAAGGTTAGACCTGAATTATGGAAACATGTCGCCAAACAAGTACCAGAGATAGCAAAACCTCGTTCCCAGGTAGGATCACATAGGACAGTGCCAGAAATACCCTTGGATAAGATAGGAGATATGTGTGAAGGTGAAGAAGGTAATACCTATCTTCCCATTACCTACCAGGACTACACCACCAAGGCAATTTTGGACTCAGGTGCAGGAGTTGCAATTGCCACCACTTCCCTATCGAAGCGTTGGGGCAAGCCAGCACTGAGGCCAATGAGAATGAAATTGCAGATGGCCGATGGTCATATTGAGAGACCCTTAGGATTGCTAGAAGGAATAACTCTCACCACCTGTGGTGTTGAGTTTGAGCACACATTTGCCATATGTGACTTCAGCAAAAATCATGCCTATGAGATGATTTTGGGAAGACCATTTATGCGACAGTTGCAAGTGGTACAGGACTGGGGAACCAATTCTTTGTACCTGCAACACTTAGGTGTTACGACCAAACTCAATCTCAAGGATTACTCTCATAGAGATGTCCCTCCTATCCAATGGAATCCCATCCATAGAGCCAAAGATGATACAGAATCGGTGTATTCCATAGGGTCAGGATCCTCTTGGATGCATGAAGACACCCACTTATGGATGTGCAAGGTAGCAGTAGAGGAAGAGAAGAGAGAGAAAGCCAGAGAGGTAGGTGCGAAAGAAGCCCATAGATCAATCCAGGACCCAGCCTATGCACCTGTAGTTTTTCCAGACGAAGAATTTGAACCTCATGGTTGGGCAGAAATCTTAGCAACAATGGACGTAGCCATCAATGAAGAACAATGGACACCTCACTGTGATGAGGATGGCTATGACATTTCAGTCTTCTCCATAGAGCCAATCATGGGAGAGGCAGTTCTAGAAGAATGCGAACCTAACCCTGATGTATTTGAGGATGCAAGTGACTCCGATCTAGAGTCAATCATTATGGACCCACCATTTGCATCAGATGAAGAATACTTCCATGAAGTAGAATTTCAACCTCAGAGACATGGAGAGCTCACAAACGATGTAAGATTAGCCACACATGTGACCCCGAAGGAAGCAATAAAGAAACGAAAGAAGAGAGAAGTCTCACCAGAAGAGGAAGAATCTTTGTTTGAGGTCCCAGAAAATTTTAAGAAGTATGAGATAGACGACAGGAGAGTTATGATAAGAATGCCTAAACGAGAGGCACAAGTAGGAGAGGCCTATGATAACAAAGAAACCACCAAGAAGATAGTAGTGGCCCTAGAAGAAGGAGAGGAGAGATGCACATACATAGGCCATGACCTAACAGAGGAAGAAGAGCATGCGTTAATTGCCTTGCTAAGAGAATACAGAGATGTATTCGCTTGGAGTTACAAGGATTTGAAAGGTGTTGACCCGGACATATGCTCCCACACCATCCCCATGACCTCAGATGCTAAACCCTCTAAGCAAAAGCCCTACACATATAACGATAATTACGCCGCTAAGATCAAAGAAGAGATAGATAGACTGGTTGAAGCTGGATTTATCTACGAAATTGAGCACACTGAGTGGGTATCCCCCATCGTAGTGGTGCCCAAGAAAAATGGAAAGCTGCGCGTATGCATTAACTTGAAGAAGGTTAATGCAGCCACTATTCGGGATAACTATCCGCTTCCCATCATAGAACATCTCTTAGAAAGAGTGGCAGGCAAAGAAGTCTACAGCTTCCTTGATGGATTTTTGGGTTACAATCAAGTAGCCATAGCGCCAGAGGATCAGCATAAGACGGCCTTTGCCACAGAATGGGGCATTTTTGCCTTTAGAGTAATGCCATTTGGGCTTACCAATGCACCAGCTACCTTCCAAAGGCTGATGTGCCATGTATTTAAAGAGTTCCTGAGGAAAAACTTAGAAGTCTATGTTGATGATCTTTGTGCTCATTCCAACATTACACAAACCCATATCCTTGAACTCAGACAAATCTTTGACAAATGTAGAGAATATCAAGTCTGTCTGAACCCAGAAAAGTGCGTTTTTATGGTCAGGCAAGGCAAGATTCTAGGACACATAGTGTCAAAGAATGGCATATCTACTGACGAAGAGAAAGTGAGAGCTATAGCAGAGTTACCTAGGCCAAAGAATGTCAAGGAAGTACAAGCTTTCATGGGGCATTGTGGTTATTACCGAAGATTCATTCACATGTATGCTGTAATTGCAAAGCCCATGTACGGACTTCTGACTAACTTTGAGTGGACGGATGAATGTGAGAATTCCTTCCAGGAGCTTAAACGAAGATTATGTTCAGCACCAATCTTGACCACACCAGATTGGAATAAGCCATTCCATGTTCACGTGGATGCATCCAATTATGCCATTGGATGTGTACTTGCTCAACCTACTGGCGAAGGTAATATGGATCTTCCAATTGCCTATGCCAGTAGACAGTTGAATGCAGCTTAACGAAATTACACCACTACGGAGAGAGAAGGTTTAGGCATGGTATATGCAATTAAGAAATTTAGACACTATTTGCTTGCAAATAAGTTTAAATTTTTTACTGATCATCAAGCATTGCTATACCTCGTAAACAAGCCATGCAATACAGGAAGATTAGTGAGATGGTTTCTCTTGCTAATGGAATATGATTTTGAGGTTGTGGTAAGGAAAGGGAGGACTCATTTGAGAGCAGATCACCTCTCTAGGCTCACATCGGGAGAAGCCCCACAAGGAGTGTCAGATGACCTTCCTGATGCTTACTTGTTTAATTTGGAAGTGGTGCAGCAGTGGGCTAAGCCATTGGTACCAGTATTGACGTACGGGCCTAATCATCCAGTGGTGAACACACGGAATAGAGAGGTTGTGAAAGCTCAAAAGTACCACATCATGGCTGGAAGCATGTACAAGCACACAGATCAAGGGATCTTGGCTTGTTGCGTAGAAGAGGATGAGTACGCTAAATGGTTGCAATTAGCACATGTAGGTGCGTTAGAGCAACACTACTCAAAGCAACGAACTTTACAGACCCTAAAGAGACTCGGAGTACATTGGCCAACTATGGAAGCTGATGTCCAAAAGTTGTGCAAGGAATGCCCAATCTGCTGCACTAAACCACCTGTGGAACACGCCACTCTATATCAAGTGTCCATTGTGCCAGATTGGAGTGAACCACTAGTATCCTTCCTGAGGACACAAACATTCCCTCCAGACATGACTCTGGCTAGGAAAAGGAGTTTAGAAAAGGAGTTTAGAACAAGAAGCCCAGGATTACGCACTTATTGGTGATAATCTATACAAACGTGGTAAAGACGGTTACCTGAGACTATGTGTCCATGAGAGCGAGTATCTCAAGATCTTGGACACTGCTCACCAAGGTGTAGCAGGAGGACACTTTGGACCAGATCGGGTGATCAAGGCGATACTATTTGCGGGTTTCTGGTGGCCTACCCTTCACATGGACGCACATACCTATGTGAAACAATGTGATGTCTGTCAGAGAACTCAGTATCCTATACGAAAAGATGAGATGCCACTGAAACCTATGATGGGTGGACGTGCATTCTCTAAGTGGGGAATAGACTTTGTAGGTCCTATTAATCCCCCAGCTAAGAGTTCCCATGCGGAATATATCATTGTTGCAACCGACTATCTAACTAAGTGGGTAGAGGTAAAATCCACGACGAAGAACGAGCTCAAACAACTGCTAAATTCTTGTTTGAGAATGTATTCACAAGATATGGGCTACCTATAGAGCTTGTAAGCGATAGAGGCACTCATTTCTTGAACGAAGTGATTGAGAATCTACTCCAAGAATTCTTGGTAATACACAAGAAGTCTGCCCCCTATCACCCTCAAGCTAATGGACAAGCTGAGAGCACTAATAAGATCTTATGCAATGTACTGACAAAATTAGTGAATAATAAACGCTCTGATTGGGACAAACAGCTACACCATGCTGTTTGGGCATACCGAGTCGCCTATAAAACGGTACTCCAAGCCACACCCTTTCAGATGGTATTCGGTCAGAACGCGGTGCTACCATTAGACTTCTTAATACCCACATTGAAGGTAGCACAAGAGCACGAATGGACGGGTCATGAACTCTCCTCTAGACTTTTTGACCTTGAACGATTAGGAGAAACAAGACTGAGAGCAGCCGCAGGGATATATGCAGCTAAGAAGAGACAGAAGGCATACTTTGATGCCCATGTGAAGGATAAGGGCTTGAAAGCAGGAGATCTAGTTTTAGTCTATACACTGAAACAACACGCAAGGAAGCTAGAAAAGAGAGGCTACGGACCTATGATCATCAATAGGATTTCCACGAGTGGAGCAG
Organism: Ceratopteris richardii; assembly: GCA_020310875.1. Classification (NCBI taxonomy): domain Eukaryota; kingdom Viridiplantae; phylum Streptophyta; class Polypodiopsida; order Polypodiales; family Pteridaceae; genus Ceratopteris; species Ceratopteris richardii. Next base: position 41,076,680 of record CM035444.1, on the reverse strand, counting down.
TACAACTGGCCACATTAGAAGGTGATATTCTCCCAAATTATATTAGCGGATGCAGAGTCAAGTTGTATCAGGAACCCCTCACGGAGGAAATGCTCAGCCGACTCAACACTGCTAAGAAACGCAAAGAGGAAGAAAAGCGAATTCGAGAAGAAGCTCAAGCAGAAGCCCTAGAGCGCATACAGAGGATGAAATTACGAAGGCAAGGCCGAGACCAACCTAGAACAAATGACTATGCAGATCAAGGATATCATATGGCAATGTGTGAAGTCGTAGGAACAAGCTCACATAGGATAACTGATCGACGACCTTTCATAACCTTAGATATAGGACAAGGGAAGAGTGCAAGGACTGTAAGAGCCTTGATTGACTCAGGCGCAGCGACTAGTGCTGTTAAATTGTCTTACTGTCAAGAGTTGCAATTAAATGTCAATCCTGTGGAAGCATATCTCATAGGATTGGGAGGCGTGGAAACCCCTTGCATGGGCGAGGTGGAACTTCCCCTCTACATTCATGATGAGGCAATGACAGTTAAAGTACTAGTGTGTCAAGATGAGGACCTCACGGAACCCCTTGTCTTGGGTCAAGACTGGATCTATGACCAAGCAGTCAACTTAAACCTAAGAAGTGGACTTCTTCAGGTGTGGGTCAATCATAGTCGAATCACAGTAGAGTTAGATAATGGAGCACTCAAGGAATTAGGAAAGGCACAGACTCCTGGTCCCTCCAGGGGTGCACATGAAGTTGACCATGCTGTTCTTGTCCAAAACTATGTGTTGCAGAGGAATGCTATGCGCAAAAAAGGAGTCAGGGATGCAACGGAACTCCCTTCTTTTCCAAAAGCCAGAAGGAGGCAACAACCAAAGGTGGATCAAAGGCAGAAGAAGCAGAGTACTACCTATGCCGGAAATCAAAAGAACCTGCGCAGCAGAATGTCTCAGCAAGTGAACCGAGTGTGGGTGCGAAAAGGCGAACACCCGGTTGTACTCACGCCAACCACACGGGCAAAGCCTCTTATTAGTAACCAACAACACGTCACTAATAAGAAGTCTTTCGGAAATTCTTCTGCTAACGTGAAATCTATTTGGGTGCCCAAGAAGTCGATGAAGGCTAGCCCACAATCAAGACAAATTTGGGTGCCTAAGGCTTGCTTGCGGGCGCAAATAGCTACGCCAAAGCCACAACCTATATAGCGTAACCCATTCACTCGCACAGCCGGCATCCACTCGTTTTCAACACTCACGAACACACCAAGGCCCATGAGCACGAACAGAATCATTTGTAAATGGGTCCCTAAAAGGCCTCATGTTCAAGCTGACACACCTATAAAGCTCTCGAGAGTCTCTACGGAACCAAGAGCAAAACCCATCCACTGCATTTGGAAGCCCAAGACTTGTAACAAACCCCCGGACCCCGATTGTAAATCCATGACCACCTACTAACCGCTTCACTCTCACATCACATCATTTCGCTTAGCTCTTAGGTCTACCTAACTCCTAACTACACACACTAGCACCGAGCACTTATTAACCCCTAACCACTCCCGAACTTTAAGTTAATGTTGTAACAGGGGACACTATGTCATTTTTGTGTCCATTGCAATGTTAACATTTATTCATATATTCTCACAGAACCAGCTGCGAAGTTTTCAACATGGCTGAGGCAGCAGGAACTAGCTCTCACACAGAAACAAGCCCGCAAGTGGTGGACTTAGATAGTTTACCCGTTTTGCCTGAGACAAATGAGAGACCAGAAGAATTGCAGGCCGTCAAAATCATACCTATTGCGGACCCTCCGCGTGGCCACACCATGCCCGTAGGAAAGACTTCCCACTGGTTTACTGAGGTGGCAGGACCCTTGGGTGAAGGAACGTACCTATGGGAATCAGAGTTGGGCTTCAATGGGAAGCAAGGCAGATACCATTTCTTTACAAGAGAATTTGAGAAATTACAAAATGCAGAAGGTCTACGTCCGATATGGGAAAAGGCAGGATTGAGTGCCTATTTCAGTGCACGACTCCCAAAACCTGACTTCATGCGATGTTACTATCTCATCAACACCTTGACTCCAAACCAGAACCCAAAAGGTGCAAGCTCATTTGTGATTCCATCTCTGACAAAGGGGAATGAGCTCAAGAGGTTCAGGCTATCAAACAATTTGGTGAGAGAGGCTCTAGATATGCGCGGAATGCATATTCCTACAGAGAAGGAAACCCTAGTACCGGATTACATGAAGAATCGAAGTCTCACCAAACTCAAGGACATGGTGTCCATGACGCCTAATATTGCAATACACCTTCGCATGTGCATGCAACATTTTGCTTTCCTGACACAAGATAGATTCACCATGCCACCCAAAAAGATTTGGTTTAGCTTGTATCTGGCAGAGACACAGAGCCTCACCATCAACTTACCCCACTGGATAATTGATCAGATACACCTAGCTCACAAACGATGGCCGCGGAAACAGGTTTTATATGGTTGTTGTGCTCTGACGAGAATCATCTATAGGTGTTTGGCTTATGACATTCCGATCCAACGGGCCCTAATGTGGAATCGGGTTGAGCAGTTTAGAGGCAGGACATCCACTGGACCCCCTTCTAAGAAGATGAGAGGCACTGTCCAAGTCCCATGTGCTCAACCACATGGAGCCACCCTAACACCAGACGTCACCCCTCCACCCCAAAGAGTCCGACCATTCACACTCCGACTTCCAAGACGCAGCACCGATGGTTCCACCTTGATATTCCCTCCCATCCCAACCGATCTTGAATTTCCTAGTGGTGCATCTTTGGAAGAACTCACTAATGAAGATTTTGAACAATTATTACAAGATGTAGAGCTGGAGGCAGAAGAGGCACAACAAGCGGAAAACGTGCAAACGCAGGCCACAACCTCCCAAGCACCTGTCACACCTGTTGAAGTGGATGCAGAGGATGACGGAGATGAAGAACAGGAGGATGAAGAGGAGAATTATGATCAAGAGCATCAAGAGGAGCAACAAGAAGTGCCAGAACTTGTAGGTGCACCAGCCTATACAGCTCAACTACGGAGGTTATACGACACAATCAAAGCAGTACAAGAAAGGCATCAACTCTCTCTTGTATCAGGTCAAGCTTTGATGCAAGAAATGCTATCAGATGAAGGGGTGGACCAACATTTCATTGACACCCTCAAATTAGTGTCAGACTCTTTAGGAGTTCCGGAGGCTGTCCACACCGCAGTCCGCCAGTCCGTAAGGTACGACAAACGCAGAGTGGACACGTTACCACGAGCAGGTAAGACTATCAGGATACCCGTCACAGAACAAGAAGTACCCATTGAGACAACAGCCACCCCCACAACCACCACTAACCTCTCTGCCGAAACCTTCGTTCAGACATCACCCATCTCACCCCAGCATCCTCCATCACCACCTTCTCCACCCCCACCACCACCTCCCACCATGGAAGAAACGACAGTCATCACCTCTACCTTCACTTATAACCCATCCTCATTCAAATCATTTTCATTTCGAGAACCCACCTCACAAGACACCCTCTTCTCCTTCGTCACCAATCCCTTGTACACTTCATCCCTTCTATCCTCCGAACCCATGACTGGCCATCCCATAATTCCAAGCGTAGTTGGAAACCCAGCACCCACCGAAGGCACCCTGTGTTTCCCTACCTATCCCCCAACACGGGTACCTCCATTCCATGACCCTCACTTCCCATCTGGCCCCTACACCTCTTTCAACCTGACCGCACCACCCCAATACCCGTCCTTTGTGGAGCAGTTCATCCGCTCTCCAATGTTTCAGAGGCACATTTCTCCGATGTTTGCAACGACATCAATTTACACGAACACCACACTCACTTCACCTACCATACCCACCTACATGGTAGCCCGTGTACACACCACCTTGTCTGACCCAATGGACATTTCACCAACCACAGCACCTCTCCCCACGATTCCACCATCTTCCCCTCCCTTGCCCCCCACCTCACCACTCACATCATTGGCACACACAGCATTCACTACCCCCCTGCCCATTCCCACCTCCCCTGCATTTTAAACTTTTTCCCTTGCATCTCATAATGTAAATAGCACGTTCAACACATTACTTCAGTGTGCACATCAACTACGACAAGAATACCATCAATTGGAAGAACGCACTACGGCCCTCCAGGCAGAATCTCAACGTCTGCAAGCTAGGGTCACCTCTCTTGAAGCTGACTACCAAACGCTCCTAACCGAGCATACCACCCTACAGCAGGCTCACTCCGAATTGGAATCAAAGACATCAACAGTAGATGACCAAGCAGTCAAAGAACTAGAAACAGTGCTTCAAGCGCAAATGATCTCAAACGCTACACTCAGACGCAACATTGGGCTATTAAGGAAGCATATGGCCGCAGCACTAGAAGAGAACAAACGACTTCAACAACAAAACCAAGACAACTTTGAAGCGGCTATGGAAGGAACCGTAGGAGCAACCATTAGCCCCACCAGATATAGAGCAGTCCCATCGAAAGGCATTCGCATCTTACTTGAGGAGCATGCAAATTTCTTGGAGTCATATGAAAAGTTAGAGACTGAATGTGAAGATCTAAAGAAACAGATAGCCAGTGTCCCCACCGCTCAACAGGAGCCGGTAATCTTGCAACACTCTACAGAAGAAATGGAGACCCTCCGGAAACAGGTGGCAGAACTCCAAGCACGCCTCTTACCATATGAACGGCCACCCTCGCCCATTGAAGAACCAGAACCTGAAACAGTAGTGGAAATCCCCATCGATGACAGCTATGAAGAGCCATACGAGCCTATGCCGACGCCTGGTGGTCGAACTACAGAAGAAGGACAAGACACGTTAGAAATTCAAGTTCCAGATTGGGTCAAAAGGGTCGAGAAAGTGGGTAAGACACATGATGATCGTGTGGCCGTGCAAATGCAATCTCTCACAAATCTGGAAGAAACTGTCCTTCGGTCTTCCTACTTTCAAAATTTATCCCATCAACGGTTAATCACAACATCAGAGTCGCAATACATGCCTTATTTTGTCTTACTACATGATTATAATGCAGAAGTCAAAAGACATACAGGGAAGGAGCCCACATTCGCCACTCAATTTGAGATAGGGGATTTACCGACAGATGCACGTGCTGGCTCGATCTTCCAACCTAATTGGCGTGCACGTCTACTCACCGATTACCCAGAGATGATGAGTACCTGGGCAAGCATGCCACTATATATCAAGTATAATCCATGCTATTGTCCAGTGGTACGTCGCAGATCCTAGCAAGCATTTGCAATCAAGGTATGCAACAATAAAGAATGCTCGGCTTGGGTTAACTACCCATATTTTGCTCCACCTCGAGGGACCCCAACCGTAGCCTACATGATATCAACAATTCGGCACTGGTCTACACGTCTAAATAATGTATCCGACATAGCAGCGAAAATGTGTATGAAGATATTCGAGCTCATGACCATTGTCTTCAAAACCTTTCGGAATGTCCAAGCTCCATACATCTCTGCCCCTGGATTCTCTCAAGGCAACAAGGATTTAGTCTACGACATGAGCCAAACCCCCTCGGTCACTATCATCTTTGCTTGGCATGCACGAATAAAGTACTTGCCCGCATGCTTCAAGCAGACATTTGAGGAAATGTTCTCTACGGGATTCTGGGAATACCATTCCGAAATTTTCATTCCTAGACCCACACATTTGCTACATCTATTCGCAGTAGAACAAGCGATCCATGCAGATCAGTTACGTCTGCCACATCCGGACATTCCAGGACCAATCGATTGGGATCGTATGATGACAGATTTGGCCAGAGGACTACGCATACAAGAACATCAGCTTGCCACTCAGGTTGTGGAATATTACATCCAACACTCCCAGCAACAAGGGTCTGTCAGGGACGACAGACGCGAGAGAGGGGGGGGTGTTGAGAGCAGTATGGGCACCCAAGGACCGACTAGACAAGGAAGCCAGCGGAGAGAGTCAGAACAAGGTGAAGGAGTAAGTAGACAAAGCAGCCGACGCAAATCTGGCAGATAGGCCCTTCAAATTTTTTCCAAATCAACATCTTTTAACAGTGATTCTTATCACTAACAATCATTGTAAATACCATTTCATATTTTTGTAGCTCCATTTTGTGCAAGCCAAGGAGTCCTTGAGCTTGAGGAGCCTTAGAAGTACCTACATATCAATTTTCATATTTTTTAGACGCCGTTTAAGCCCTCAAATTGGCCCTGGAACCTAATTTTTAACTAGGCCGGACACTAGGTCTGGACAGGGCCAAAACCTAGTCAAAAACTATAAAAAGAGCTAGAGAGCTCATTTTTGAGGTTAGATTGTAATTGAAACAAACTTGTAAGAGCTTTTTGAAAGTAATCGAAGAACTCCATCGATTCTCACTCTTTGTCTTGCCGTGTGTGCGCGTGTGTGTGTATGTGTGTGCATGTTTGTGTGCTTCTCACTCACGCACTTGTGCTGCCACTTGCTCGAGGTCTTCATACCATCCTCACGTCTTCCCGGATTGACATTAAAGGAGGCGCTACTCATCACTGAGCTACAGGTGCAGAGGTCGGCGGCAGAAAGAACCTTGGGTATTTGGTAACTTTGTTGATTGTGCACTCTTCCCATACACAAGGAAGAGGATGATTTGTCAATTCATACCGCCAGTTCAAGTGACCAATCATGGATGCACGAAGATGCCCACTTATGGATGTGTAAGGAAGCAAAGATAGAAGAGAAAAAAACTGAAATATGGCCTAACAGACATCAAAATTATCAACCCATAGAGGACCCTATGTATATGCCCCAAGTTTTTCTTGATGAAGCATTCGAACCACACGGTGGGATGGAGATTCTACCCACCTTGGATGTATGTGTAAATGAAGAGGTATTAACCATGAATGGATGCATGGACGAAGAAGGTTCTGATGTAAGGTTTTACATCGTAGTCCTTCAAGAGGTAGATGTAAGAGAAGTGTTAGAAAAGGAATGGAAGGAAGAGTATGAAAGCATAGAGATGGAACTGGATTTTGATTCAGAGGAACGGTATTTAGAAGCAATCCAAGCCGATAACAAAGAACGAACACCCAAGGTGTTAGCAATAGAAGCAGTTCAGATGAGACCAAACCATGAGGAAACATAAGATAATGCCGAATCAACTCCAGACCTGTTTGAAGTCCCAGAACACGTCAAAAGATATGAAGTAGAGGAGAGGAAGATAGCCATTCAAATGCCTAAGAGAGAGGCAAGATAAGGAGAAGCATACGACAACAAGGAACAAATGAACAAAATAATAGTGATTATGGAAGATAGGGAAGAAAGATGCATGTACGTACAAAAAAATGTGTCACATGAGGAGGAAGAAGAAATGATAAGACTAATTCGAGAGTATCCGGATGCGTTTGCATGGACCTATAAGGACCTCAAAGGTGTAGAGCCATCCATTTGTTCTCATCATATACCAATGTCACCTGATGCAAAACAGTCAAAGCAATGCCCTTACACTTATAATGATGTCTATTCACCAAAAAAATTAAGGAGGAGATAGACAAGCTGTTAGCAACCGGATTCATTTATGAAATAGAACACACCAAATGGGTGTCACCATTAGTGGTCGTACCCAAAAAGAATGTGAAATTAAGAGTGTATTAACTTGAAGAAAGTAAATGCAGCTATGATACGTGATAGCTACCCATTACCTATCACTGATCATCTCTTGGAAAGAGTTGCAAGTAACGAGGTCTATAGCTTCCTCGATGGATTCTTTGGATACAACCAAGTGGCTATTGCTTCAGAGGACAAACATAAGACCGCATTCGTGACTGAACGTGGAGTCTATGCTTTCAGAGTGATGCCTTTTGCACTCACGAATGCCCTTGATACTTTCCAAAGGTTGATGTGTCATGTCTTCAAAGAATTCCTAAGGAAGAGTATGGAAGTATACGTAGACGACTTATGCACATACTCAGGTATGAGATAGGAGCATATTCCGGAGTTGCGATAGATATTTGGAAAGTGTCGACAATACAGAGTGTGACTGAATCTTGAGAAATGCCTCTTTATGGTGAGACAAGGAAAAATCCTAGGACACATTGTATCTAGGAATGGAATCTCTACTGACGAGGATAAAATTAAAGTAATTCTAGAGCTTCCAAGATCAAAAAATGCAGAGGAAGTGCAAGCATTTATGGGTCATTGTGGATACTACCGTATATTTATTCACATGTATGCCATAATTGCTAAGCCATTATATGGATTGTTGACTCAATTTACATGGACAGATGAATGCGAGAAAGCATTTAATGAATTAAAAAGGTGATTGAGTACAACACCTATTTTGAAAACACCCAACTAGAACAAGCCTTTTCATATCCATGTAGATGCCTCCAACTATGCAATAGGATGCATTCTAGCTCAACCTACAGATGGAGGAAAATTGGACCACCCTATTATCTATGCAAGCAGACAACTGAATCAAGCTGAAAGACACTATACAACCACGGACGGAGAAGGTTTAGGAATGGTGTATGCAGTGAAGAAATTTAGAAACTACCTTCTAGCCAATAAGTTCAAGTTCTTCATAGACCATCAGGCCTTATTGTACTTATTCAATAAGCCTTGTAACACGGGAAGACTAGTAAGATCGTTTCTGTTACTAATGGAGTTCGATTTCCAAGTGATTGTTAAAAAGGAAATACCCTCCTAAGAGCTGATCATCTATCTAGGTTAACACATGGAGAACCACCTAACGGAGTAGCAGATGATTTACAAGACACTTATCTGTTCAATTTGGAAGTATGTCCTAAGTGGGTAGAAAAGTTAATTTTAGTACTCACCCATGGACCACAACACCCAATTAACAAGGAAGTTAGGAAGGGAATTCTGCAATCATGTAACTTACACATCGTAGCAAGAAGTGTGTATCATAAAGAATATAATGGTGTATTGTCAAGATGTGTAGAAGAAAAAGAACAGAAGAATTTGATTGAGCAAGCTCACATAAACAGATGGAGAATGCACAAGGGAGCCCATGGAACTCTAAGGGAATTAAAATGGTTAGGAGTTTATTGGCCTGAGATACCTAAGGATGTTCATGAATATGTTGGTAGTTGCCCAGAATGTCAAGAAACTACTCCAGAAGACCATACATCATTACCCTTCTCTACAATAGCACCAAGTTGGAGTAGGACATTGGTGAAATTCTTAAAAACACAAGCGCATGAGGAAGGAACAAGTCTAGCTAGAAGGCGATCCCTAGAAGAAATGAGTAAAGACTATGTTATATTGGGGAAGAAATTATTCAAAAGAGGAAAGGACAATCAGTTGTGGCTATGTGTGCATGAAGGGGAATACCTACCTGTATTGGAAATGGCACATGCAGGTGCCACAGGAGGACATTTCTCAGTCGAAAGAACTATAAAAATGATTCTCTTTGCAGGCCTATGGTGGCCAACTCTACACATGGATGCAGACACCTACATACGAAGTTGTGAGGTATGCCAAAGAGCTAAGTACCCTATTAAACGAGATGACATGCCTCTCAGACCCATGGTTTGTGCAAGAGCCTTTTCCAAATGGGGTATTGATTTCATAGGACCAATTAACCCACCAGCCAAAGGATCACACGTTGAGTACATAATAGTGGCAACATATTATCTAACTAAATGGGTAGAAGCAAAAGCAACTAGAAAAAATGATGCTCAGACCACCGCCAAGTTTCTCTTTGACCACATCTTTACTCGCTTTGGACTACCTATAGAGATAAGAAGTGATCAAGGAACGCACTTCATTAACGAAGTAATAGAGTCCTTGATGAGTGAATTCCTAGTGATTCATAAAAAATCAGCCCCTTATCACCCTCAAGCCAATGGTCAAGCAAAAAGTTCCAATAAAGTGTTGTGTATGGTGTTGACAAAGATAGTCAATAGTGGAAGGTCATATTGAGATAAACAATTGCATCATGCAATCTGGCCCTTTCATGTGGCTTACAACACAGTCATTGGAACTACTCCTTTTAACCTAGTATATGGACAAAATGCAATCTTGCAAATCGATTTTTTGGTACCTACTTTACGAGTAGCACAACAATACGAGTGGACAGGACATGAGCTATCTAAACAACTTGAGCAGAATGATTCTCTTTGCAGGCCTGTGGTGGCCAACTCTACACATGGATGTAGACACCTATGTACGAAGTTGTGCGGTATGCCAAAAAGCTAAATACTCTATTAGGCGAGATGACATGCCTATGAGACCCATGGTTTGTGCGAGAGTCGCCTTTTCCAAATGGGGTATTGATTTCATAGGACCAATTAACCCACCAGCCAAAAGATCACACACTGAGTACATAATCGTGGCAACATATTATCTAACTAAATGGCTAGAAGCAAAAGCAACTATAAAAAATGATGCTCATACCACTGTCAGGTTTGTCTTTGAGCACATCTTTGCTCGCTTTGGACTACCTATGGAGATAGTAAGTGATTGAGGAACCCACTTCATTAATGAAGTTAGAGAGCCCTTGATGAGTGAATTCCTAGTGATTCATAAAAAATCAGCCCCTTATCACCCTCAAGCAAATGGTCAAGCAGAAAGTTACAATAAAGTGTTGTGTGCGGTGTTGACAAAGATAGTCAATAGTGGAAGGTCAGATTGGGACAAAAAATTGCATCATGCAATCTGGGCCAACAGTATGAGTGGACAGGACATGAGCTATCTAAACAACTCGAGTAGATTGAGAAGTTACATGAAACAAGACTACAGGTAGTTGCAGGAATGTATGCCGCTAAAAGGAGACAGAAAGCACATTATGATGCACACATCAAAGATAAAGGCTTGAAAGAAGGAGATTTAGTCATGGTGTATACATTGAAGCAACATGCGAAGAAACTTCAGGAACACGGATACGGACTCCTACTGATTAATAAGATCTCATCTAGCAGAGCAGTGAATCTAGCCCATTAGATGGAGACATACTTCCTAACTACATAAGTGGTTGCCGAGTAAAACGATATATGGAGCCATTGACAGAGGAGATGTTAGCACGACTCATAAGCGCACAAAATTGGAAAAAAGAAGAGAGAATTAGAGAAGAAACATGCCAAGGATCCCTAGAGCGTACCAAGAAGCGAAAGGAGTGGATAAAGAAAAGGGATGAACGATATCTACAGGGACAAGAACCCATTCCCATGGCCAATTACCAAGTCCATGAAGCCGATAAAAAAAACCTTAGCATGTCCCAACCATATTTAAACCTAGGGATTGGAGCCACAGAGTATCGATTGATAGATGGCGTAATCGACTCAGAAGCAGCCCTAAGCTGCATACGAGTGACGTTAGTTATGCATCTCCAAACAACCATAAGCCCAACTAAAGCATGCATGATAGGAATTGGAGGCCAAGTCATAGAATGTGTTGGAGAAGCCCTAATATCCCTCCACCTAAGAAATTCCTCGCTACAGTAAAGAGTTTTGGTATGTAAGGATGAAGACTTAGTAGAAAATTTGATCCTAGGGCAAGATTGGATTATCGAGAACAAAGTGAGCATTCATCTAGCACAAGGATACATATCCGCCAAAATAGGACATAAAGAAATCTTTAGCTTGTTAGAAAAAAGACCTCTCATGTTCATGAAGTTATCAAGCTTGAGGATGACAACCTAGAAAAGGTAATAGAAGATGAAGCACGAGAGAGCATACCCAAAGAACACCCTAAGCTAGAATTGCCTGCAAATATGAACGTGTTACTTGATGTTGTGCCTTCTTTTCCCATGAGAGAGGAAGCTAAGAGAGAAAGTGAGGAAAATGCTCCTAAAATTATCTACACCAAAGGAAAAACAGCCACATGGAAGTCTACTACTAGAGCATCATATCCATGAATACTCATCTACAATGGATGCGGAAGGATAGAATGACTAAACCAGATGATTCAACTCAAAAGCAGACAAGACATTCAATGAAAATGAGGAGAGACAACCACTACTCACAACTGCAATCAGAATCACCAAGACTCCTTCATGTGTGGCTTCCCAAATCATTAGTAGAAGCCCAGAAAACACATTGGCGTATGTGGATTTCAAAGAAGGTCAGACAGATTGCAAATCAAGAGCAAGACAAGCTCGAAGAGATATTAGGCCGACAAAATGAAACAAGGAGGGCCAAAAGGAATCAGCACAAGCACAAAAGGAACGCGACGAAAACTAATAAGACTTCATGAATGAAGACAACAAGGACTAGAGAACAACCAGAGCGACGGAACCAAATACCTCAAACATTGACTACAAAATGGATATGGAGACCCAAGAGGGAACCAAGACAAGAACAACCTACTCAAAAAGATTCCACTTGCACTCATGAAGAGTCCAATGCACCTACAGTATGCATGACAGGGCCGCATTACAAGGCCATGCAATCAACACATTACCTTCTCAATGAAATTAGTGGTGCACATTTCCATCATTGGAATAGGTCTTAGTTTCCACTACCATAGGAATGAACTTACAGTGTAAATAAATAAATGCTTCGGCTAGAACTAATTTTTGTTTTCTTTCAGGATTAAAAATCACAAAATGTGTGGTAAGAGACCTTACTTACTTAAGCAAGGGGAAACGGAGTGACGCGATAAACGACATATTACTAAGACGCACATAACACATAACTTGATTTCTACTAGAAGCTGATGTTGTCTCTATTAGAAGTGCAGATGGCTTCTGAGGATTCCGAAGCAACTATTCAAGAAGAGGTGCTAGAGTTTCCATTCCAGAGTGTGACAAAAGCCGAAGGTCATTGGTTTCGAGAGGATCAGCCCCCTAGGGATTATCTTTTCTTAGTGACAATCATGATTATGGACACTGACCATCAGTTCCCAATGATGTCTCCATATTTCAAAGTCATACATGAACTCTTATCAACCATAAACATAATGACAAGGGCAGGAATTCAGAAATACTTCGAACTACCAATCTACAAACCAGACTTCCAAAGATGTGCTCAGGTTATGAATACCCTCCAACCAGCTTTACACGACCCGTTAGTGCCCGAAGCAAGAGTCCTAGATGCGGCCGGAGAGTGGGTGATCATACAATTCACCCATGACTTAATCAAAGAAGCTTTTGGATGGGAAAAGGATGGAAAAACAATTTTGAAAGATGAAAGTTGAGGGACAAAGACACGAACATTCATGGACATCAATCATATCGATATAGAAGAAGAAGTCTGTCTGATTCATCAACATTTTTGCTTTCCAAATATGCATCGATATATCGCACCACATAAAATCATAGTGCAGATGCTATCTCATGCTATCAAACAGATAGGTAATCAAGTGAACATGAAACCATACATCCGAGAATGTCTTTTTGAAGCTAAGAAGCAATGGAACCATAAAAAGTTCTTAAATGGAAGTGTTGCACTGACAATACTCATCTACCATGCATTGGGTATCCGGGAGCATTTGAAAGAAATGCATTCATCTTTAGAGATGGCTAATTATGCTAAGTTAGCACGGTTCCAAGGAAGAAGAAGGGAGTAAAAATAGTGGAAGAAGTTGAAACCAACTCGCAACTGAGAATGAGAGGCACCAAAAGACTAAGAGAAATGATGAGGGTAGAAGAAGCCCTTCCCGCATAAAAAAGAATGCATGTACTTCCAAGGACAAGGTTAGAAGACAATACGCCCATCACGACAAAGGAACTAACCGAAGCAATGGAGGCAACTCACTAGTACATGGAAGTTCAGGTAAACCTGCCGGTGCAAGGGCATCATTACCAACAGTCTCATGAAGACATTGAACAAAGAAAGAGGCTAACCAAAGTTCATCGATATAGAGAGTTGGGATTGGCCAACTCTAGTTCATCGTCTGATACACAAGAAGAGCAGGAACCATCTATGATGTGGATTGTTGACAGTCAAGGTCAAGCACAAGCATAGAAACACATCAAGGAAATGGACACACAAGAAGAAGGAGCATGTAGGGAGCTCCAAGAAGCACATGTCAAATTTTCAAAATAAATCCCTATAAATATAGTGATTTTTGTCACTAAAAACCATTGTAAATACCATTTTCCATTTTTTCAACTCCATTTTGTTCAAGCCGAGGAGTCCTCGAGCTTGAGGAGTATTAGAAGTATCATCCTATCAATTTTCATAATTTTTAGACTCCGTTTGAGCCCTCAAATAAGCCCTGGAACCTAATTTTTAACTAGGTTGGACACTAGGTCCGGACAGGGCAAAAACCACTCAAAGAACTATAAAAAGGGCTCGAGAGCTCATTTTTGAAGTTAGCTTGTTGTAGATTTGAGCTTCTATAATATAGTTCTTTTGTAATCAAAGTCCTTCCATTGTTCCACTCTTTGCTCGTGCCTTGTGTGTGTGTGTGCATGCTTTCGTGCTTTCACTCACAAACTTGTGCACTTCACTTGTTCTTGGTCTTCATACCAGTCCTCACGTCTCTGCGAATTGACATTTATGAAGTGCAACTCCTCAAGTTGGTACTCACCATTGTGCTAGAGTGACACCAAATTTGGCACTCTTGTCGGGGAGAGAGCTTGGAGGATGAGCGTGTGATGGTAAGACGTAGAGTAGCAACGTTGGAAAGTAAAAAATCACCATTTTGAGTTCAGTTTTTGAGTTTTTCTTCATCTCCATCATCATCATCACCACCATCTCCTCTCATCTTCACCTTCTCTGATTTTTTCACTTTTTGACTGTATATCCCCTATTTTCATCTCTTCTTCTTCATTCTTGGTTGTGCAAGGAGTTCAGAGAGGGTTCAGAGCTTAAGCGTGGATGAAATACGGAGAATTGTGTTGTTAAAACATCAAAAAATTGAGTGATAGTATCGCGGAGTGACAAGGTCTTCGCCTACTATCGCGAGTGTCGTATCATGAGATTGAAGGGTGACTTTGCATATATAGACACATAGGAGTGACAAGGAGGACACAAGGTACAAATATTTGCAAAAAATTTTGAATTTGGGTGTCAAAATCTCCAAGTATCGTGTCCGGTTGAGTTTTGGTATCACGATACCAGAATTCCCGTGTATCACGATACTTGTCAAGGTATCGTATCGTGCACACCCACTTGAGGTATCGTGATACCATTCTGGTATCGTATCGTCAATCTAGTATCACGATCGTGTTCACCCTTGTGGTATCGTATCGCGGTCCACGTGGTGTCGTATCGTGTCAGTCACAATATCGTATCGTGCCTATTCAGTATCGTATCGTGCAAAAAAGTGGTATCGTATTGTCCGATCCTTCGGTATCATATCGTCCATAGAACCAGTATCGTATTGTGAGAGTTCTAGTATTGTATCATGTAATTTTTTGGTATTGTATCGCCTATCACCTTGGTATCGTATCGTGAGCAATCTGGTATCATATCGCATGATTTCCAATATCATATCGTGTAGTGGTATGATATCGTATCGTCCACTAACTTGATATCGTATCATCGAATGCAGAGGTATCGTATCGTGTAAATTCTGGTATCGTATCGTGACCACTTTCAGTATCATATCGTCTGGATAGTTGTATCATATCGCGGAATTCGATATCGCCTTGGTGGTATCGTATCGTTTGAGGTGGTATCATCCAAAGACAAGTATCGTATCACGACTGTCTAGTATCGTATCGTCACACCCAGTATCGTGTATTGCCTGTTTGAAGTACTCCCAGGAAGGTCCTATTTCCCTATTTTAACCCCCAGAACCTTGAACTGGCATAACTTTCTCGTATGAAATCTGCTCGGAGTGATTTTGGGTTTGCTAGAAAGCTCGTGTGGATTATTAGATATAGTATTTTGAAGTTGACCCTCAGGTTGGACTAGGAAGCAAGGAGTTCCACAAGATTTTGAGCAATACAAAGGAAAATTTTGGACTTCTAGACAAGGCTTATGAACCTAAGATCAAGTAGAAACTTAGGAAGAGATAGATAAAGTACCAAATCATCTAAGGCTAGTGTCAACCATACAACCAAGTGGGGGCTCACAACTCAGTGGTTAGCACTACGTGTTGCATTCACAGACGAGTGAGTCAGAAATGTCTTTTAACTTGGAGAGACACTTGGCTTCTGAAGACATGCATAGTTCAGTACCTACGTTTAGGAGTGTATTGGCCTAGCATGGACAAAGAAATACATGAGTGGGTTAAGAATTGTCCAGTGTGCTAGAAGAGACCCCCAGTGGAGCATGTGACTCTATATCACGTGTCATTAATTCCAGATTGGGGTGCTCCATTGGTAGAATTTTGATGCTCAAACAATGGCAAGGTTCTTATTTGAGAACGTGTTCACGAGATATGGGTTACCAATCGAGTTAGTAAGTGATAGAGGTACACACTTCTTGAACGAAGTTATTGAAAACCTTCTCCAAGAATTCTTGGTAATTCATAAGAAGTCTGCCCCCTATCATCCACAAGCTAACGGACAAGTTGAGAGCACGAATAAGATCCTATGTAACATATTGTCACTCTCGCACAATGGTGAGTACCAACGTGAGAAGATTCACCTCATAATTGTCAATCCGTGGAGACGTGAGGACTAGTATGAAGACTATGAGCAAGTGAAGGCACAAGTGTGTGAGTGAGAAGCACACAAGCATGCACACACATACACACACACACGCGCACACAAGGCAAGAACAAGGAGAGGAACAATGGAGTTCCTTGCATTAGTCAAAAAAGTCTCTTACATAAGCTCAATTCACAAAACAATCTAGCTGTGATATTGAATGCCTTCCAAGACCTGCGGCGTGGAACTGGACCGTAGCATGGATTGTATAGGAGATGTAAAGGCGCGTTGTTCCATGTGCGTAGCATTTCTAGATATGTCTCTAGAAGTTTCTGCCGCCAGGTGGGTTGACGAATTTTTCCTTTTTGCACCTCTGGAGGAAGGTCTTCGGGTTGAAATTGAGTAGCAAAGGTAGGAATCTTACCCTTGACTCTCTGTATTTCTGCATTATAATCAGCCAGAATAATATAATAAGGCCTGTATTGGAGTTCAGATGAGAGGATAAGGCGTCTCGATGTCAGGTTCTTGAAGTAAGCAGATTGTAGCACAGTTTCCTCTATGACCCTCATGGCCTCATTTTGCACTACTGTGCGCTCTTTGTGAGAACTCCCGATTTCCTCCACTTGACGTAGCCATGGAGGCCGTGGTGCTTTGAATGTGTCCTGAGCTTCTTCCGTTTGTTGGCCTCCTGGGAAGGGTTGTGGATCGTATTCTTCTTCAAATGTTTGTTCCACAGGAATTTGTACTACTTCTTCATCGGTGGGAGCCTCTGGAGGGGAAGGTGGTCTCTCATATTGTAGTAGACGTGCTTGCAATTCGGTGACCTATTTCTGGAGATCTTTTAAGGCCTCTGAGTCTGTGAGAAGTGAAGCCGCGGAGGAGGTGGTTTGAGAGGCAGCTGTTGTTTCTTTTTGGTGTTTTTGCTTAAGTTGACCCAGTTCCTCTGATAGCTGGTCATGTGCTTCAAGCAGCATGGCATAGTCTTCCAATATGATCTTGATATTGTCGGGGGTCACTGCTTGAAACTTTGATGGGCTGATGGGTGCCCCAGGTGTGCTTTCGATAGCTGCTTCTAAGTTTTCCTGATTTTGTAATTGCAGGCGTCGATTCTCTTCATCAGCGGCAGCAAGATGTCGCTTGAGTAGGGCCATATTTTGTTGAAGCTTTGAATTGTGTTCCAGCTGTGTCCGTAGATGACCTTCTACCACTTGTATTGCTTCCTGATCTGTGTTCTGTAACTGTACCTCCAATATGCTATGAGCCTCTTGGAGAGTTTGGAATTGTGTGTGGAGGCGAGCATTTTCCTCTTCTAGCGCAGCAAGGCGGTGTTGTAGCATCTCCGAGTGCTCTTGCAGGCATTCATTCTATTGCTGGAGCTGATTGTATTCTGTCCTTAATTTTGATATACAAGCTAGCATGGTCTCCAATGCATTGCCTATAGATGAGGGGGTGGTGTTTACAATGGAAGATGCATGGGAAGGGAATTGGGGAAGGGGAAGAGTGAATGATGTGTCTATTGAAGACGTGTGTGTGGGTGAAATTGGTGGAGGGGGAATGGAAGGAGGTGGAAGCGTGGGGGGAGGGGGAGGTGCCGTGGGTGGTGAAATGTCCATACTTTCAGGAGTGGGTGCGAGTGTGGGGTCTACCATATACATTGGGATGGTAGGTGGTGTGTGTGTGAAAGTGGTGAATAGATGAGAAGTGGGGTGGGGAGCTGAAAATAAAGGGAATGGTTGAGACCTGGGTTGAAAAGTTCTAGCAAGGAAGTTATGGAGGGATTGGAGAAGTGGAGAGATGGAGGTTGGGGGTTGAGGTTGTAGAGTTGAGGAGGGCATGAAGGGTGGTGTGGTAGTAGGGAAACCCATGAATATGGATCTGGAGTCAGGATGACCTATGGCTGAGGGCATGGGGGATGGTTGTCCTAGGGCAGGCTCTATGAGCGATTCGGTGGATTGTGTAGTGATGGTGGTTGCTTCATAGATTGGGTTATCAGAGGTGGAGAATAGGGTTGAACTAGAGATGGGAATACGGAAGATGAAGGTTTGTTCGGTGGGTTGAGTGGTCGAGGTGATTTCCACGGTTTCTGTTCTAGGAGGCGATGGTGGGGTTGTGGGTGGTAGTGGCTCGGTTGATTCCTCATGGGTGACTGGGTGCTCTTGGCTAGCGGTTTCTGCTGCTTGGGAAGTTGTCCCAATGGGTTCGGATGTAGTAATCGGTCCTCCTACCGTTGTAATGGGGATCTGGATGTTTTTACCTGACCGTGGTCGTATGTGGAATCTTCGTGGATCATATTGAACTGGCAATCTCCTAATGGTGGTCCGAACTTCTTCTACTACCCCATATGTTTTTGCCATTAATAAGAGACCTTCACTATATTCTGAGTCAACTCTTGCTTCTTCCAACAGCTGAGTCATGAGTACTCTACTGCTCTGTTCGGTGAGCAGTTGTTGCGATTGCACTCGTTCCATGATTTGATACAGCCTTCGGAGTTCTGCTGTATAGGCTGGGGCTTCAGTGGTTTCCTCTTCATATGCTCCTTCTTCTTCTAGGTGTCCTTGTTGTTGACCTTGCTGAGCGTCACTCCAATGTACATGGCGACCGTCTGTAGATTTTCTTCTTCTTTGGGAAGATGTGCCTCGTTCTTCTGCATCTGAATAAAACTCTACATCAGAGAGTTGTGTACTTTGTAAGAATGCCTCGAAGTCCTGGGGATCCATTCCTTCAGCATCTCCAGTTGTAGCAAATTCAAATTCAGATGGAGCAGGAGGAGCTGAAGGGGCAGCTTGTGTCGTAGTTTCATATCCAGACCTGGGTATCCTAATGGTAAAGGGAGGTACTGTGGCCTCCCCCCGTGGCGATACTTCAGGAGTAGTCAGAACTTCCCTTGTCTGGACACAAGGGATCGCACCCCTCATGCGCTTGGATTGATGTGTGGACGTCTTGAGCTTCTTAAACATTTGTAATTGTGCCCAAGTTAAGGCACGTTCAATGGGAACATCGTATGCTAGGCACCGGTAAATAATGTGTGTGATTGCACAGCAACCGTTCACCACTAATTTCCTAGAAGACCTTTTATTTGCTTCATACAATTGATCTATAATCCATACAGGCAGCTTAATTGGTAACGCACTTGTCTCCGCTAAGTAGAGAGCGAACCAGATTCTTTTGTGTTGTTGTGTGAAGCGGTCTTGGCCGGGGAAAGCAAAATGTTGCATGCACATACAGAGAGGGATGGACACGTTTGGTGTGAGTGTTGCCATGTCTTTAAGCTTCAGTAGTTTCCTATCCTTCATGTTAGTAGGAACGAGAGCATCCTTCTCAGAAGGTACATGTGTGCCATGCATATTCAAAGCAGAGCTCACCAACTCCAAGGTAAGTTCAAACCTCTTTAACTCGTTGTTGCCCAGCAAGGAAGGAAGAACAAATGATCCTGGTTTTTCCTTTTCTTCATTAGCTTGTAATGTGGAGACCAAATAATAGCATCGGAGGAGATCCGGTTTAGGTAGTGGTGCTTCAAAGTATTCTGCTAGCCTTGCACGTTGCCATATGGTCTGGAGATCCTCTGTGTTCTGTAGAGTCTCAAACTCCTTGGAGAAAAATTGGAATCGAACCCATGATCTGTCATACTCGCACTTAGACTCCCATATATACTTGGCCTCTCCTAATGGACCTGGCATGCCATTGAACCAATGAGAATTGGCATGGACTCTTTCTGTGATCCCTGTGGGTGGATCCGGTACCGGGATCTGCTGAATGTGTTGCAGCTCCACAGGTCGTTCAGTTGGTGGCACATCAACAGGTAGACTATCCACATCAATTCCTGCAATAAGTATTCCTACTTGTGAGCTCGGACCTGTCGCTTCTGCCATGTTACTTCTTGCCTCCTGATTCTGTGAGAATATAGAAACATGTGTTAACATTGTAAAGGACAAGATAGAACCATTTTTGTCCCCATTACAACATTATCATGAGGTTCGTGAGAGATTAGTAGGTTAATAAGTGCTCGGTGCTTGTGTGTGTAGTTAGGAATTGGGTGGACCTAAGAACTAAGTGGAATGATGTAGTGTGAGAGTGACGTAGTTAGTAGGTGGGCATGGATTTACAACTGGGGTCCGGGGGTTTATTACAAGTTTTAGGTTGTCAAATGCAGTGGATGGGCATTGATCTTGATTTTGTGGAGACTCTGAAGAGTTTGATAGGGGTATCTGCTTGAAGATGAGGCTTTTTAGGGACCCATTTACAAGTGATTCTTGTGCTCATGGAAGAATATGTGTCCGTGCGTGAAGTATAAGACTGGGCCTCAGATGTTCGAGTGAGTGAAACATGTTGTACCGGTTGTGACCTTGGTGTAGCTATTTGAGCCCGCAAGCAAGCCTTAGGCACCCAGATTTGTCGTGATTGTGGGCTGGCCTTCATTGACTTCTTGGGTACCCAAATAGACTTCACTTTGGCAGAAGAATTAATGAAGGACTTCTTATTAGTGTCGTGTTGTTGACCACTAATAAGAGGTTTTGGCTGTGGGGTCGGCCTGGTCTGAACAGGGTATTCGCCTTTTCGCCTCCATACTTGTTTCTATGGCTGAAACAATCTGCTTTGCTCCTTTTTTTGGCATCCAGTATAGGTAGTGTTCTGCTTCTTCTGTATTTGATATGTCGTTGGTTGTTGCAACCTTCTGGTCTTTGGAAAAGAAGGGAGTTCTGTCCTCTCCCTGGCTCCGTTGTTGAGACAAGCCTCTTTCTGCATCATACAGTTTTGGACAAAAATAGCATTGTCAACTTCATGTGCGCCCTTGAAAGGACCAGGAGTTTGTGCCTTGCCTAGTTCCTTGAGTGCCTCATTTTCCAATTCAACTGTAATTCGGCTATGATCTACCCATACCTGAAGAAGTCCACTTCTTAGGTTGAGGTTGACTGCATGATCATAGATCTAGTCCTGACCCAAGACAAGAGGCTCAGTGAGGTCCTCATCTTGACACACTAGTACTTTGACTGTCATCACTTCGTCTTGAATGGAGATGGGAAGATCCACCTCGCCCATGCAAGGGGTTTCCACACCTCCCAATCCTATGAGATATGCTTCTATAGGATTGACAGTTAATTTCAATTCTTGACAATAAGACAACTTGACAGCACTAGTGGATGCATCTGAGTCAATCAAAGCTCTTACAGTCTTTGCACTCTTTCCTTGTCCTACTCCTAGGGTTACAAAAGGTCGTCGGTCGATTATTCTATGGGAATGCCCACCTGAAGCCTCGCACATGGCCATAGGATAGCCTACAGATTCTTGAGTGTTAGGCATAGGCGGGTCTTTGCCTTGTCTCCTCAATTTCATTCGTCGGATGCGTTCTAAAGCTTTTGCCTGTGCTTCTTCTCTAATTCGTTTCTCTTCTTCTTTACGTTTCTTGGCAGTGTTGAGTCGATTTAGCATCTCTTCAGTGAGGGGTTCTTGATATAACTTGACTCTGCATCCACTTATGTAACTTGGTAGAATATCACCCTCTAGAGTGGCTAGTTGAACTGCGCCACTTGTGGAGATTCTATTGATAATCATTGGCCCGTAACCTCTTTTCTCTAATTTCCGTGCATGCTGCTTCAATGTGTAGACTAGGACTAGGTCGCCTGCTTTCAAGCCTTTATCCTTCACATGTGTATCAAAATATGCCTTTTGCCTCTTCTTTGCTGCATAGATTCCTGCTACAGCTCTCAATCGTGTTTCGCCTAGACGTTCAAGATCAAAGATTCGAGAGGAGAGTTCATGGCCTGTCCAGTCATGCTCTTGTGCTACCTTCAATGTAGGTATCAAAAATTCTAGAGGTAGCACAGCATTTTGGCCAAATACCATCTGAAAGGGGGTGGCTTGGAGTACCATTTTATAGGCAACTCAGTATGCCCAAACAACATGGTGTAGCTGTTTGTCCCAATCAGAGCGTTTATTGTTCACTAGTTTAGTCAGCACATTGCATAAGATCTTATTAGTGCTCTCAGCCTGGCCATTAGCTTGTGGATGATAGGGGGCCGATTTCTTATGTATCACCAAGAATTCTTGGAGAAGGTTTTCTATGACTTCATTCAAGAAGTGTGTGCCTCTATCACTCACCAACTCTATTGGCAATCCGTACCTCGTGAATACATTTTCAAATAAGAACTTTGCTATTGTTTGAGCATCATTTTTTGTAGTAGCTTTCACTTCTACCCACTTGGTTAGATAGTCTGTGGCCACGATGATATATTCAGCATGTGAACCCTTAGCTGGGGGATTAATAGGACCAACAAAGTCTATTCCCCATTTAGAGAACGCACGTCCGCCCATCATAGGCTTCAATGGCATCTCATCTTTGCATATAGGGGACTGAGTTCTCTGACAAACATCACACCGTTTCAGATAGGTATGTGCATCCATGTGAAGGGTTGGCCACCAAAAGCTCGCAAATAGTATTGCCTTGATTACCCGATCTGGTCCAAAGTGTCCCCCTGCTACACCTTAGTGATCAGTATCCAAGATTTTGAGATATTCACTCTCATGGACACATAGTCTCAGGTAACCATCTTTACCACGCTTGTATAGATTATCACCAATGAGTGAATAATCCTGGGCTTCTTGTTCTAAACTCCTTTGCCTAGCCAGAGTCATGTCTGGAGGGAATGTTTTCGTCCTTAAGAAGGATACTAGTGGTTCACTCCAATCTGGCACTATGGACACTTGATAAAGAGTGGCATGTTCCACAGGTGGTTTAGTGCAGCAGATTGGGCATTCCTTGCACAACTTTTGGACATCAGCCTCCATAGTCGGCCAATGCACTCCGAGTCTCCTTAGTGTCTGTAAGGTTCGTTGCTTTGAGTAGTGTTGCTCTAATGCACCTACATGTGCTAAATGCAACCATTTAGTGTACTCGTCCTCTTCTACACAACAAGCCAAGATCCCTTGATCTGTCTGTTTGTACATGCTTCCTACCATGATATGGTACTTCTGGGCTTTTACTACCTCTCTACCTTGAGTGTTTATTACTGGGTGGTTAGGCCCGTATGTCAATACTGGCACTAATGGCTTAGCCCACTGAGGTATTACTTCCAAATTAAACAAGTAAGCATCAGGAAGATCATCCGATACTCCTTGCGGGGCTTCTCCGGATGTGAGCCTAGAGAGATGATCGCTCTCAAATGAGTCTTGCCTTTTCTCACCACTACCTCAAAGTCATATTCCATTAGTAAGAGGAACCATCTCACCAATCTACCTGTGTTGCATGGCTTGTTTACCAAGTATAGTAGAGCTTGATGATCAGTAAAAAATTTAAACTTATTTGCAAGCAAATAATGTCTATTTTTTAACCGCATACACCATGCGCAACCCCTCTCGTTCGGTAGTGGTATAGTTTCGCTCAGCTGCATTCAACTATCTACTCGCATAAGCAATGGGAAGATCCATATTACCTTCACCAGTAGGTTGTGCAAGCACACATCCAATGGCATAATTGGATGCATCCACATGCACATGGAAGGGCTTATTCCAATCTGGTGTAGTCAAGATTGGTGCTGAGCATAATCGTCGTTTGAGCTCATTGAAAGAGTTCTCACATTCCTCAGTCCACTCAAAGTTTGTCAGAAGTCCGTACAGAGGCTTTGCAATGATGGCATACATGTGAATGAAACGTCGGTAATAACCACAATGCCCCATGAAAGCTTGCACTTCCTTGACATTCTTTGGCCTAGGTAGTTCTGCAATAGCCCTCACCTTCTCTTCGTCAGTGGAGATGCCGTTCTTTGACACTATGTGTCCTAAAATCTTGCCTTGCCTGACCATGAAAACGCACTTTTTTGGGTTCAGGCAGACTTGATATTCTCTACATTTGTCAAAGATTTGCCTGAGTTCTGGTATATGTGTTTGTCTAATGTTGGATTGAGCATAGAGATCATCAACATAGACTTCCAAATTCTTTCTCAGGAACTCTTTAAACACATGGCACATCAATCTCTGGAAGGTTGCGGGAGCATTGGTAAGCCCGAATGGCATTACCCTAAAAGCGAATATGCCCCACTCTGTGGCAAAAGCCGTTTTATGCTGATCTTCTGGTGCAATGGCCACTTGATTGTAGCCAGAGAACCCATCTAGGAAGCTGTACACTTCCTTGCCTGCCACCCTTTCTAATAGATGCTCAGTGATAGGAAGCGGGTAATTATCCCTGATCGTGGCTGCGTTAACCTTCTTCAAGTTAATGCATACTCGTAATTTGCCGTTCTTCTTGGGCACCACTTCAATGGGGGATACCCATTCAGTGTGCTCAATTTCATAGATAAATCCAGCTTCAACCAAGCGGTCTATCTCTTCTTTGATCTTGGCAGCATAGTTGTCATTGTATGTGTATGGCTTTTGTTTTGAGGGTCTGGCCTCTGTGGTCATGGGAATCGTATGTGAGCATATGTCCGGGTCCACTCCTTTCAAATCCTTGTAACTCCAAGCGAATACATCTCTATATTCTCTTAGCAAGGCTATCAGCTCATGCTCTTCTTCCTCAGTGAGGTCATGTCCTATGTAAGTGCACCTCTCTTCTCCTTCTTCTATGGCTACCACTATTTTCTTGGTGGTTTCTTTGTTATCATAGGCCTCTCCCGATTGCGCCTCTCGTTTAGGCATTCTAATCATGACTCTCCTGTCATCTATCTCATACTTCTTAAAATTTTCCGGGACCTCAAACAAAGATTCTTCCTCTTCTGGTGTGACTTCTCTCTTCTTTCTTTTCTTTCCTTCTTCCTTAGGGGTTACATGTGTGGCTAGCCTTACATCCTTTGTAAGCTCTCCGTGCTTCTAGGGTTGAAATTCTACTTCATAGAAGTATTCTTCATCTGATGCAAAAGGTGGGTCCATAATGATTGACTCTAGATTGGAGTCACTCGCATCCTCAAATGCATCACGGCTAGGTTCACACTCTTCTAAAACTGCCTCTCCCATGATCGGCTCTATGGAGAAGACTGAAATGTCATAGCCATCCTCATCACAGTGAGGTGTCCATTGTTCTTCATTGATGGCTACATCCATTGTTGCTAGAATTTCTGCCCAGCCGTGAGGTTCAAATTCTTCGTCTGGAAAAACTACAGGTGCATAGGCTGGGTCTTGGATTGATCTATGGGTTTCTTTTGCACCTACCTCCCTGGCTTTTTCTCTCTTCTCTTCTTCTACTGCTACCTTACACATCCATAAGTGAGTGTCTTCATGCATCCATGAGGATCCTGATCCTAGGGAATGCACCGATTCCGTATCATCTTTGGCTCTATGGATGGGGTTCCATTGGATAGGAGGGATATCTCTATGAGAGTAATCCTTGAGATTGACTTTGGTTGTAACACCTAAGTGCTGCAAATACAAGGAATTGGTTCCCCAATCCTGTACCACTTGCAACTGCCGCATAAATGTTCTTCCCAAAATCATCTCATAGGCTTGATTTTTGCTAAAGTCATAGATAGCAAATGTGTGCTCAAACTCTACACCACAAGTAGTGAGAGTTATCCCCTCTAGTAGTCCTAAGGGTCTTTCTATGTGCCCGTCAGCCATCTGCAATTTCATTCTCGTTGGCCTGAGAGTTGGCTTGCCCCATCGTTTCCATAAGGAAGTGGTAACAATTGCAACTCCTACACCTGAGTCCAAAATGGCCTTGGTTGTGTAGCCGTGATGAGTGATGGGGAGATAGGTGTTTCCTTCTTCTCCCTCGCTCATGTCTCCTATCTTGTCCAAGGGTATTTCTGGCACTGTTCTTTGAGATCCTACCTGGGAATGTGGTTTTGCTACTTCGGGCACTTGATTGGCTACATGTTTCCACACTTCTGGTCTAACCTTGAGCAGCTCTTCCAAAGTGAGATTGCACTGCACTTTGGTGTTCTTCACTACCTCCGTGTTCCTAGGTATGACTGAATCTTCGTTTCTTACCATGACTGTAGGTGCTCTCATACAAGTGGACTTTGCTTCCCATGGGCCTGTGAAATGGGGTAGTTCCTGTAAAGAATTAGACTCGAAGTCTAATCTTTCTTGAGATTGGGCACTCTCCTGCTCTCCATAAATGGAAGGAAGGTCTTGTGGGAATTGATTGTGTGTGTCATCCACAAGTTCAATGGGAGGAGGAACTTCACTCTCTTTAGCCCATTTCTCTTCTTGAATCTCTCGCAAGAATTCTGGTGTGTGTTGATTCATAGAAGAAGAGGTGTCTGGTTCAGTGGAGTTAGGCACATAAGCTTCCTTGGGAGGAATGCTCATTCTATTACTTGCCCTCTCCTTAGCTTGGGAGGTGGCTCCTTTTCTAGACTTTGCAAGTAACCCCTCCAATCTATCCAATAGACCCTCAAAGTGCAATGGTGTTCTGATGGGGTTAGAGCCATTGAACAAACGACTGGCTTCAAACATGGCTTGCGCCAATTCGACCATTTTAGCACAAAGCTTTGTTTGCTCTATCTCTAGATCGGCTCTAGGGTAACATTTCTCAAGATCTGTTACATTGGGCCCTTCTTGAATTCGGGCCTGATATGCTTTAAGCATCATGTCTAGATCTTCAGGAGTGGGATCGGCTAAGACTGATCCTACTCGGAGTGGTGGTTGGGTTACGTGTGGTGGATTGGTGGGTGGAGGAATGGAGGGTGAAGAGGATGGTAGTGGCAGGGATGTGTGAGAGTGCGTTTGAGATGTGATTTCTATGATTTTGGCTTTGGTTTCTCGTAGGCTTTCCTCAAGTTCGCTCATCTTTCTTGCCCATTGCCTTTTCATACGTTCACGGCTATCTCTCCAAGCTCTTGTCCTCTTCTTATTCTGGCTCTCAGTCTCACTAACCTCCGCGTTCTTTTCTTGGCCTAAGTCTTGGTTTTGCTTAAGTGTCTGGGCTCTCATGATGACTTGTACTGGGGTTGTGGAAGTCACACTTCCTGTGGAGTCTACCACTAAGCCAATCACATTGATAGGAGTGATTTTTGGCATATTATTAGGATTCTTTGGGCAGTCTTGTAAGAGATGCTCCTTTCCACACTCCTGGCAATAGCTCTGGATTGTCACTGATTGGGGTTGTGTCGGTGGAGGCAAGGGACAATCACGAATGAGATGATCTCCCTGACATCTATAGCATGGCCCTCTGGGAAACGGAGGTCTTACCTACCTAGGTTGAGGTCTAGGGTTGGGGTTCGCGTACATGACATTCGCATACTCTGTCTCCCAAATAGGTTCACTCGGTTCCTCACTGTAGTAAGACTCACCATGTTCAGGAGACTGCATGTAGTAAGCCTGGGGACTATCAACATGTGTAGAATCAAAGCTATGGTCACTGGGATCACTTTCTGAGATTAATGGTGTTACTGGGACTATAGCTCTATTCAAGTTTTCTTCTGCAGCAGCATACTTTACCGGAATCACATTAGTAGGAGTAGGTGGTTGCTGTGCTAGCACTGGATGGGGTCTCAGTTGGGCCTGATATTGCGGTTGGTAATTTTGTTGAGGCCTAGTATACTGTTGTGGTGAATATTGACTCTGGTATCTGCCTTGTTGAGGGTATGGCTGAGGGTAGGTTTGCCTAACCGCTTGCTTATTGTATGGGCAATCCTGTGCTGAGTGATTTGTGTACCTTCGCTCTATGGTGCAATATTGGCTGCTAGGATTCACTTGGGGTTGAGCCGTGATGGGACATGCGTTTGCCATATGGTCACCACCGCAAGTATAGCACCTCTTTACTAGGGCAAATCTAGGAATTTGTTTACTAGAGACACCTAGTTTTTGAGCTACTTTTTCCGCAAGTTCCTCAATTGATGTGGATTGTGAGGAAGAGAGGCTAGAGGTACTATCTAAATCTTTGTAGATTTTGGAAAGCTCTAACTCCTCCCCTAGGTTATCCTCAATATCGATGCACAT
This sequence comes from Ceratopteris richardii, assembly GCA_020310875.1. Taxonomy (NCBI): domain Eukaryota; kingdom Viridiplantae; phylum Streptophyta; class Polypodiopsida; order Polypodiales; family Pteridaceae; genus Ceratopteris; species Ceratopteris richardii. Next base: position 41,048,299 of record CM035444.1, on the reverse strand, counting down.
GCGTACACATTCTTCTATAGTCCGGGGGTCCTTCAAGTACACATATGATCTCAATTTGGTACTTAGCAATCCATCCAAGAATAAAGCCACTTGCTTAGCGGCCATGGGTAACTCAGGACCAGGACATCGCTCAAGATATTGCCTAAATCTTCTTCCTGCAAGTCTCACAGTCTCTTGCGGGGTCTGCTTGAAGCTGTATATCAATGACGAAGTATTATGCCTTATGCCACTTTTAGAGAATTCAATAATGAATGCCTCTAGAAGTTGATCTATGCTCCCGAACTGCCTCTCGTTTAGTGGCTGAAACCATGTCAGGGTGGTGTTCCTAAGGGTCAAACCAAAGGCATTGTATTGCGTGAACAGGTCTTCAACTTGTTCAGCCCTCAAGACTTGCTTAAACTCAGCTACATGATCGTAGTGGTCCCCCGTGCCATCAAAGTAGTTTTTCATGGACTTAACTAGTTGGCTCGGTCTCAAGGTCCTTGTGTGCTCTCTCGGTCTTGGCAAAGGGAAATCATCGGCATTTCTTCGGTTCCCTGGGGCTCTATGTCCCTCAGGTACCCCTCTATTTGTTTCCGTTCTCGTTCTTTCTCTTCCCCAAGAGTTGGCAAAGCTTACCTCAGGTCTCTCTCTACTCCTTTCTCTTTGAGTCCCATGAGCTTGAGATGTTCCAGCTCCTTGGAGACCAAAGGCCACATTCGATCTTGGTTGGGGGAAGATAAATTCGCCTTTCCAAGTGTAAGCATGCCTATCATTTTCTGTAACCCCAAAGATCCTCTTTGAAGAGTGATCTAAGTAGGTCACTTTCCCTGGAATATCATGATCTTTGAACTCATATATCATGATTGTTCCTACCTCACTCGGCTGACTAGGTCTATATCTCCAAAACGCTTCATCCGTCTCTCGGTTCAAGAGGAGATCTATGCTCTTATTATCTTGGGGAATCCACTCTGGTGTGATAATCCTCGTGAGAACATATTTGCCTCGGGGGGTTCTAGGTTCTTCGCCCATGTTTCCTTGCTCTAGGTCACCTAAGTCCGTTTCCGGGACCACATTCCCAAATTCATCTGTCCTATCTGGATGACTGGTGACTACATATATTGTCCCTTCCTTGTCCAAGTATGCTCCATTTTCAAACTTGACAGCTGGGCGCTCTAGTCCAATGGATTGGTCAGGGTTTTTAATATGGACCACAGATCTTCCTAGGCCGTCCTCATAGATGCCAGCACCTAATCGGTTGGTCCTAAGGTACTCGAGTTGCATCTTGTAAGGGCCTTCCACCCTATGTAAATATGGCACCCCAGAACTTCCTGTAGGTCTCTCCATACCGTGGGACATCTCAGACTCGCTAGTCTCAGAACTAGGGTAATACAAATGATGGCTCAACTGCTGGGCCCAAGACCTAGCAGTATGATTGACACTAGCCTCTGAAGATCTAAGACTTTGTCTGTCTCTCCCTAGGTGTCTACCTGACCTAAGGTTCATATGCCCTTTGTACGTTGTTGATTCTTTGGTACCAGTCACTTGTTCCTTTTAAGTTCCTTTGGATGTGTTTTCTTGTTTTTAATTAAGCGTCATCAGGAGCACTTTCGTGTGTCGTACTCGATGTTCTGTGTCCGCTTAGTTTAAGTTCTTTTCCTTTAAGTTATCCCTTGACTGCAATTTAGCCTATCCTTGCACTTGAGAAATTAAGGGCCCTTCAAACTTGAGTGTTCCTATCGTACCCCTAGTCAATCAGAACAACTACTCACACTTAGCCTATGCTAAGAATAGACAGAGGGGGTTAAGTGATGTTCCAACCTCAAGTCGCTCCTCCTAGCGATGCTAGTCTACCCAGGAAGCATGTTCCCAAGCTTGTTTGCCCTGGCACTTACTTTGCTTCCTCCAAGAGCTCTCGATGATCCTGTAAGAATCCCAAGTTTAGCTTCAATTTGATCCTTCAATTGATAGACAATTTACTTCAGACACTTTTTTAATGACCCTTGTTCCCCCTTTTGTATTGCTAAAAATTTCCTCTAGAGCTCCCTTGGTGTTCCTACCCCTCAGTGTGTCAACTTCCAAATATCATATCTAAAAATCAACGCATTATTCTTATAAAAAATAGTTGAGGGTGTGTAGTACATGCCACGAGCTTTCCGACAAGCCCTAGAGCTCAAAAAATGGATTTCGTATGAAAAAGTTATGACCGTTCAGGGTTTAGGGGGTTAAACAGACAAACAAAACCTTTCAGGAGTTTTAATGCATTTTTTCTAAGGCCTTTGTAAGTGTGTGATTATTTGAGAGTGCAAATATGCCCAAAATTTAGCCTAAATTCCCAAAAAATTTACCCCTTAATTTTTTGCCGAAAATGTCTGTCTATCGCGATAGACGGTGTCTGTCGCGATAGACACAAGCTCTCGTGGGGGGCTGTCTGTCGCGATAGACGGTGTCTGTCGCGATAGATGGGTCTGTCGCGATAGACGGTGTTTGTCGCGATAGATGGGTCTGTCGCGATAGATGGTGTCTGTCGCGATAGATGGGTCTGTCGCGATAGATGGTGTCTGTCGCGATAGACGGTGTCTGTCGCGATAGACTGGATCTATCGTGGGTCTCTGTCTGTCGTGATAGACGGGTGTTTGTCGCGATAGACGGGTGTCTGTCGCGATAGACGGTGTCTATCGTCTGTCGTGATTTGGTCTGTCGCGATAGACGGTGTCTGTCGCGATAGATGGGTCTGTCACGATAGATGGTGTCTGTCGCGATAGACTGGATCTATCGTGGGTCTCTGTCTGTCGCGATAGACGGGTGTCTGTCGCGATAGACGGTGTCTGTCGCGATAGATGGGTCTGTCGCGATAGACTGGATCTATCGTGGGTCTCTGTCTGTCGCGATAGACGGGTGTCTGTCACGATAGACGGTGTCTATCGTCTGTCGTGATTTGGTCTGTCGCGATAGACGGTGTCTGTCGCGATAGATGGTGTCTGTCGCGATAGACTAAAAAAACGCAAATTTTTGAGAAACTTCTAGTGATTTGGAGTGCTCTAATGGTGTAGGTTACCGTGCCAAACACGCATTCACAAAATATTAAGTTTTCCTGTCTGTCGCGACAAATAGAGGTCGTCGTCCCGGGACCTGTGCAGAGTCTGTCATACCTGCGCAAGCTGCTGGAGATGATGGTACAGCTAGTTCCTGCAACAAAATCTCAAAAACACACCAAAAATAGATAGCATGCAAGCTCTCTCTCGCTCTCTCTCACAATGAAATGAGGGAAATGAGGTGGGGAGTGTAATATGACCAAAAAACTGAAATTTTTGTGGAGATGGAGATGGAGGTGGGAGATGGTGGGGATGATGATGGTGATGAGGGTGATGCAAAAATAAGAAAAAATGAAGAAAAATAAGGAAAAGAAAGGATATTACCTATAACTCCAATGTCTCAACTCTATGTCTTACCATCACACGCTCGTCCTCGAAGCTCTCTCCCCGGCAACGGCGCCAAATTTGGTGTCACTCTAGCACAATGGTGAGTACCAACGTGAGAAGATTCACCTCATAATTGTCAATCCGTGGAGACGTGAGGACTAGTATGAAGACTATGAGCAAGTGAAGGCACAAGTGTGTGAGTGAGAAGCACACAAGCATGCACACACATACACACACACACGCGCACACAAGGCAAGAACAAGGAGAGGAACAATGGAGTTCCTTGCATTAGTCAAAAAAGTCTCTTACATAAGCTCAATTCACAAAACAATCTAGCCCCAAAAATGAGCTCTCTAGCTCTTTTTATAGTTTTCTAACTAGCTTTGGTCTTGTCCAGACCTAGTGTCCGGCCTAGTTAAAAATTAGGTTCTAGAGCCTATTTGAGGACTTAAACGGAGTCTAAAAATTATGAAAATTGATATGTAGCTAGTTCTAATACTCCTCAAGCTCGAGGACTCCTCGGCTTGCACAAAATGGAGTCTATTCTACCAGAAACGGAATTTACAATGTTTGTGTAGTGATTAAAATCACTTGAGTTGTAAAAGGTCCATGAAAAAAATGATTGGGCCTTATTGCTGTATTGTGCATGACTGCTCCGTTGTGCTAGTATGCTCTTCATCTGACTTGTATGCCAACACATATTGACAAAACTTGTAAATAATAAACACTCTGATTGGGACAAACAGCTTCATCATGCTGTTTGGGCTCACTGAGTTGCTTACAAAAAAGTACTCAATGCTACCCCATTTCAGATGGTCTTTGGATAGAATGTCATGCTATCATTGGACTTCCTAATCCCAGCATTAAAAGTAGCACGAGCATGAGTGGAATGGACATGAATTGTCCTCTAGGATCTTTGATCTAGAACGCTTAGATGAGATAAGGCTACGAGCGGCCGCAGGCATATATGCTGCAAAGAAAAGGCAAAAGGCATACTTCGATGCACACATTAAGGATAAAGGACTGAAAGACAGAGACCTAGTGTTGGTTTATACCCTAAAGCAACATGCACGTAAATTGGAAAAAAGAGGATACAGACCCATGATCATTAATAGAATTTCCACTAGCGTTGCTCTTCAATTGGCCACTCTAGAAGGCGATGTCTTGCTGAGCTATATTAGTGGTTGTCGAGTCAAGCTATATCAAGAACCTCTTATAGAGAATATGCTAATGAGACTCAACACTGCTAAGAAGCGAAAAGAAGAAGAGTTAAGGGTTAGAGAAGAAGCACAGGCAGAGGCTAGAGAATGCATTAAGAGAAACAAGCTAAGACGAATAGGCCTAGATATCAATCTTGAGGCCCCAAGATACCACATGGCCATATGCAAACATCAAGTGCGATTGCCTCTCAAATAATTGATCGTCATCCCTTTGTGACCATAGCGGTAGGACAAGGGAAGAATGCAAGGACTGTGAGAGCTTTGATTGACTCAGGTGCAGCGATTAGTGTGGTTAGACTATCATACTGCCAAGACTTGCAATTGAACATAAAGCCTATAGAAGCCTATCTTAGAGGTTTGGGAGGTGTGGAAACCCCTTGTTTGGACGAGGCGGAACTTCCCATCTACCTTCAAGATGTTCCAATGCAAGTCAAAATGCTAGTATGTCACGATGAGGACCTTACAGAGCCACTTGTCTTGGCTCAAGATTGGATTTACGACCATGCAATCAACTTGAACCTAAGAAGTAAAATCCTTCAAGTTTGGGTACAGGAACAATGCATTACATTAGAATTAGAGAATTGCATGCTCACAAATCCAAATGTCACATATTCTCTTAGTTCTTCTAGGAGTAATCTTAGCAAAAAGGATGTTGTATGTGTCAAAAGCTCTATGTTCCAGAAGAACTCTCTCATGGAGGAACAGGCTCAAAGACAAACCACCTCCTCCTCTTGTGTAAAGACTAATTCCGTCACAAACAATCAACCAAAAAGGCAAATGAAACGGTACAGGACAACCACTATATCAAATAGACAAAGAGAATTCAAGAAGAAAGTAGCTATGGGCATGATGCAGATCTGGGTATGAAAAGGAGAGCAACCACCAACCGTGCCAACACAATGCCCACCCAAGCAAGCCAACCATGCGAAGACAAGAACCAAGCAACCAGGACTAGCTCACCCAGCAAGTCTTTGAAAGATTTGGGTGCCTAAGAAATTAGTTGCAGCTCAAGAAGGACAATTACACATGTGGGTATCCATGGCACTCTTATATGCACAAATGCCACTAATCTCCCTCACAAGCAAGGTCTCAACAAAGAAGCCAAGGAGATAAAAGGGTAAGAACCAAGCCTAGAGACCAAATGAAGATAACCTCACGTCTTCAAAAAAAATAAGAAGGCAATCATCAAGGATGTGGGTTTGGAAGCCAAAAATACCAGCAACATCCATAGAACTAAAGAACTAGCCATGCCGGATGCAAAACTTAAGCAATCAACTAGAGTTGAAGAAGTCAAAAAGGATTTGTATGCAACCCAACACAATTCTAAAATGGGTCCCTAGAATCAGTTGTCCTTTGAAATCCAAGGGATACCTCAAACAAAGATTGCATCAAGTCTGCAAGTAACATCTGAAGCCTCGACTAGCAACAACCATGTGCCTTTAGCATAACCTTGTCTTTTGCACCATTCCGGTCATGCACTCCCAAAGTATGCATCAATATAATGCCACATTCACGGACGTGCATAGAGACAATTGAGAATCCCAGGCACATGCAACACATTGGACACATGTAAAATATTTTTGATGTTAACATCTTTCTTCTTGTTTTGTGACATTGTTCCAAAACCAAAAAAAAAGGGGGGGAAGAAGAAGAAGAAGAAGAAGCAGGACTAGGTGCTCAAAGAACCTCATCAGTGAACCGTCAACAAGGACATCCATCAACTGAACGACAAGCTAATGGTCAATCAACATGATGGGAGTACAACACGAAGAGATAAATAGAGATCGACCTTCTACCATGGTAAGCACACTTCGAAAACACTATAACCATGATTGATTAGGAACCCTCTTTGTCAGTATACCCTTGAGCACTTAGCTCAAGACCAAATTTCTTGCACCATACTTCTTCCGATGCATTGGCCAAGTACGCATGCATAGGGCCACATTGCAAGGCCGTGCATAAGGCACATATGTTCTTCAACCCATGCACTAACACACTTACCCATCATTCCTTATGGGTCAAATGTACTTGCAATCCATGTTTAAAAGATCCAAATGCGTGTTACAACATCAGTACCTATAACACAACTCACAATCTTTAGAAGCACACAAATACACCATCCCACTCAATCCATGGAAGGAGTACATACAACGGGACCAAACTTGCATAGGCTGGCAGTGGAAAACTAAAGAACCAGACAATTGAACAAGCTACATTAGGAAGATGGACTACTCTTGTTGATACATGATGGACACTACCTCTCACAGCACTACATGGAACAACCACTACAACAAGGGTCTGTCAAGGACCACAGACTCTCGAGGGGGGGAGTGTTGACACTCAAAGTCAAGGTCAAAGCATGGGAGCACATCAAGGAAGTGGACGCACAAGAAGAAGGAGCATGTAGGGAGCTCTAAGAAGCACATCTCAAATTTTCAGAAGAAATCCCTATAGAAATAGTAATTTTTATCACTAAAAACCATTGTAAATACCATTTCTATTTTTACAACTCCATTTTTTTCAATCCAAGGATTCCTTGAGCATGAGGAGTATTAGAAGTATCATCCTACCAATTTTCATAATTTTTAGACTCCGTTTGAGTCCCCAAATAAGCCCTGGAACCTTTAACTAGGCCAAACATTAGGTCTGGATAGGGCCAAAACTACTCAAAAAACTATAAAAGGGCTAGAGAGCTCAATTTTTGGGTTTAGCTTGTTGTAGATTTAAGCTTTGTAAGAGAGTTCTTTTGTAATCAAAGTCCTTCCATTGTTCCACTCTTTATTCTTACCTTGTGCATGTGTGTGTGTATGTGTGTGCATGCTTGTGTGATTTCACTCACACACTTGTGCACTTCACTTGCTCTTGGTCTTCATAACGATCCTCACATCTCCGCGGATTGACATTTATGAGGTGAAGCTCTTCACGTTGGTACTTACCATTGTGCTAGAGTGACACCAATGACATTAAAAGTGACTCAAAAGATGATGATAACTGGGAGGAATTGAAGCAAGTCACCGATGACTTTGGAGTGGAAGATACAAAGATAAATCAAACTCCTGATGACACTATCAAGAACACAACAAAGCAAGAATCAACTAAAGAACGACTTCATGTATTCAAAATGAAGAGACGAACATTCAGATCATAGAGATGCACTTAGATGGAGAAGTCCCAATAAAGTGACCGAAGCAAGAAAAGGAACACAAAGAAGTGGAGGAACCCGAGCCATTCATGCCAATTAGGGTTGTAGCAGGACCCTCTCCATTAGATGTCACTTTTCAATACAGTGCTACAAAATCAACCACAAATGATGATGAGGAAAGAGAGAGAGAAGTTCACCTTGAAATACGACAACCGCACCAAAACTATACACATGGAACAAGGAAGAGACGTACAAACATGGGAAGAACCAAGCATCCCCAAAATGTGGCTGAATGTGGATGTGGCTCAATTAAAGCTTGTAGTAAAGCAAATGATACAAACCGCTATGGACACTCAACAACAAATGCTTGAAGCGGATGCAGACTATGACAAGGCTATGAGAGAGAGAAGCCAATTCCAAGTAATAAGTGAAAACTTGTCTACACAATTAATTCAAACTCAACGGGCACTCTCAGCCAAGGAATCAGAAGCCATAGAAGCCAAGGACAGATGCACCATGCTAACAACGGAAAACCAGAAGCTCCAAGAGAAACTCAAAGAGCTACACAGAAAATATGAATCTGGTAAAGAAGAGAAGATAAGAATGAATGCTAGAAGTAAGCTGCTTGAATCTCAAATCAAAGTATATATGGAGGAAGCAGACAATCTAAGAAACAGGAATAAAGAACTTATGACGGCCATCCTATGCAACCAACCCATAGAAGCACCAAAAACGACCACAAGTGGCACAAAGGTATTGGAATCAAATTGCAAAGTATGAAGATCAGTTGAAACAAGAGCAAGCTATCAGAGAGGAATGGAAAAAGAGATATATGCATGACACTAATGAACTTAGGAAAAAATGGAAGATGGCAAAAAATAAACTTATTGAACAATGCAACAAAGATGCTAATCAAATGGCTGCCATAGGCGAAGAACTCTTGAAGAATAAGGAGACAATCACAAGAGCCACCAACAAGATAAAGGAAAAAGATGAAATTATTAAAAATCTCAAGCCTCAAATAGAACAACAGGTAACAACGGGGATACCAATAGTTCCAAGCTCCACAATGGCTACTGAGGAGATGGAGGTATGTCCTCTCTCTCCCCCCATGCATCATTCACAGATAAAGGAGGAAGCAGAGCCAAACACTAAAAGACATAATCAGGCTATTGCAGAACTAAGCTGAAATGAGCGGGCACTACAAGTGTCCTAGCTTACAGAACAATTTGAAGAACAGTTGGTCAAGGTAATGAAAGAGGCAAAGATTGAAAGCAAGAGCTTGGAGCAGATTTTGAAGCCGTTCAATATCCCTTATGGACTACTAAAAGAAGAGACACACCAATATATAAAGATGACCACCAATAAAGAACCAGATAGCGATCTGCAATTCAACATGCAGACATTCACCTATACACAAGAAGAATTTGATAAGGCAGATCCTATTTGGAGGTGCAAGTTTTTGTAAAAGAATCCTATGTTATGGGTACATTGGGAATCGACACCTAGAAGACACTCCTGGATGCAATTTTGGGAAGCACAGCATGAGGGTAGCTGATTGGGGTCTTAAGCCCACGGAAAAGCTGATTGTGAACGCCTTTATTTTGCTTAACCCCTCGGAATCGGTCTACTTGGATTACCTAGAGCCCACAATTATCTCGAAATGGATTTTTTCTTATGGCTATGCACTAGCTCATAAGTTCCCGGCAAACGCACCAAATGTTAAGCCTCTTAGTCCATGGGAAAGATGTGCACTTAGGCTATTGTTTTGCCCAATTACTTGAAATCAACCTATCTATCTTCTTCTAAATCCTCAATAAGCTATCAAGGACCCTTACGTCCTGCTTGCACTTCTCGTCTCTTACTCCCCTATTGCCAACCCCTTTCTCTCGCTTACTCTCTCATACACTTATACTTCACATGCTCTCACTTACATATGCTCAGATATACCGTACCACATACTCTAGTTTTTCCTCTTTTTCCCTCATTATCACACTCACACACTCACTTCCTCTCGTTTTCCTCCTCCTCTTGTGGTATTAATGTACTCATAGAAGGACTCGCGTTTGACATACATTCCAAACAAAATCCTGCTTAAAGAATTATGGAAACTCTGATGTGTGCATGAAAGTGAAGGTGTGGCTGAAGATTGAATCCAAGTATCTTGATTCTTGACAAGAGCGCAACGCTCTTCTTAAAGCTTATTTCAGTCATGGACAGAAACAACTAGGCTTTAAACTTCTCAGAAATTTATAGCACAGAGAACAAGAGCACTGAAAAAAATTACTTTATGAGCAGAATATAGAACTCGTTTTTCTTTTCTTTTGTTGTCCAAAATGTTTATAAGTATTTTTGTTCAATTGCATCGAGTTTATGCAGAGCCCACCCATAGCGCACATTATATGAGGGAGAGAGATGATACTAAGTTTATGCTGAATCCACTTATTTCTTTTGACTGGAAGATAGAAACTGAAGTTTAGTTCGCTTGTGAGAATGAGATACTAAAAGATGATTTTTTTTACAACCATTAAATACGAAAACAAAGTGCAAGTCCTTTTACCATTGTTATTATCAAACAAAAAACTTACTGAAAGAAAATGGGTTCCATCCGCCAGACATACAATCGCAAGATTCATAGTATTGTGTTCCAGAGATATGTAGTGTTCATGTCATGCAGAATTCGTTCAACCATGTAGTATCATGTTCTCTTTTTGTTTTTTGTGGAGTACACTAGATGCGTTATGTGATTCATATATCTATGAAACTGAACAACGTCATTCGTATTCAAACTCCCATCAAATAGAGCTTTTGAAGCAAGAAAAAAAACACCTTCAGTATTAGTTAGAATCAAACCACCGTCAAACCAAACGCGCAAGTGTGCATATGACATAGGAAACAATTTTATGGGAAAGATTCATTGATCGATGCACACAGACCTCGAAAAGAACATTTCTATGCATACATCAACTTGATGACCAAAATCTGGAAACTACATTCACAGTTGGAGAAACTCAAACCCGATTCTTGTCGTTATGTGCTTGCACTGCCCACCATTGTTGGTGTTCTCCTCCTTACATTAACTTTGTTCTCATGCTCTCAACTTGCGCTCTATGAACTGTCCACCTTACTGTAGAGCTAATATACCACAGATCACCTTCAACCTTGAAAAGCAGGATATTTCCTAATCGTGTGAACTCCTTTTTGTCTGCCCTTTCAACAAATCCTCTCTATGATTACTGTGTAGCCTTGTCTAGCGTAAAACTTCTCCAAGATGCATCCTGCACATCGACACCACTTTGTGATTTCTTCTTGCGCAACCAATCCCTTTTCCACAATCTTCATGTAAGCCCGGAAGCAACGACATGAGCTGATGAACTATGAAGATTGACGCTTCTCAAGGGAGAGACAGGCTGCGTTTTCTTTAGATGAACAACGGAACAGTAGTAAATGAAGGAGGTGCTGCACATGACTTCTCCCCCTCCCTTTTTTGTTCCCCCGTCAGAACAACAACGGGAATAGAACAGACTTCCCCCCCACCCATTGCTCGGAGACCTGCTTCTAATATCTCCTACTCTCACTCCTCTCCCCAAAATTAAAGAGAATCCCGTCCATGAGAGCAGCGCTGTCGCTTTTTCCCTTGGAGCAGGCCCCTCCCTTCTTTGTGCATATGCGTTATCCTCCAGCTCTTTGCGCGTCAGAGGATGGGCCAAAAAAAAACCGCCATCGCCGCCTGCCTGCCATGCCTTTCATAAAAAACAAAAAACGTTTTGCTCGTCAGACCTTTTGTCATGATTATTCAATATCCAACAAAAGAAAGCAATGAAGTTCAGATTCCAAGAAGGCGGCTCAGGCAGCCTTTTGCACCATCTGAAACAAAAATCTCTGACGTCTTCACTCCAAGTCCATTATATAGTTGTTCAACAATCCGAGTCTGTAAGGACTCTAATCCCTGATGAATACCATATCCAGAGAAACCTTCACGTGTAGATAAACTATGGACATACTTCTCAACTGCACATGTAATGCTTTGTGGAATGGGCTCCGTAGCATCACCAACCGCAAGGCTTATCACTTTTGAATTAGGATAGATTGCAAGATGACCCATGAAAGTAATCCAGATTCCAACATTTTAAGAAGTCTCTGATCTGCTGTTATGATCTCTTTAAGTTTGAAGGGTAATAATGGATCACAGACCCGAAAGATTAGCAGTGTATCCAGATAGATAAGTAATACTTCCTCATCCTTCTCTTGAAAACTGCTTGATGAGCTAATATTGTCAGAAAGATCATGAGTCTCATATGAATCGGATGATTTACTTTGAGATCTGACTAGAGAATCTTCTTTAAAAGATACACATGACAAATCATTATGATGTTTAAGCATTGTTCCCATGGTCAGTGGATCTTGAACCTTGCGGTTGACCCAACTCTCGAGGAATGACCCCATGAAGATCATTGAATGATAAATCCATCTTCACAAGTCCCCTTAAATTCCCCAACTCCACTGGGATTGCACCTGACAATTTATTCCTGCTTAAATTCAGTTCAAGAAGGTGCTCCAGTCGCCTTCTCACCAATTATCAAAGTCATTCTCCAAGTGCCTGCAATCAAGCGTATTTTCCTGCCAAATAGAACCGCATTAGTGCATAAAAATCAACCATTTTTAGGGCTAACATACTTCCCTCTTCTTATTTGCGAAGTCGTCCTCGACGAGCCACTATTGCTGAAATAAAATCCAAACGATCATGAACATGTCAATTTCCAATTGGTTCACATACCTTTTCATCGAGCCGCCACTTCCACTGAACCTGCACTCATCAAAGCTATTAGTGCTAAAAAAAATCACTCACGAATACATACAAATCAATCACTTTCAAAATGATCCAAAACATGCGCATACATGCAATCCCCTTTCAGTCATGCATCAATTTGCTCATACATTCCATTATGAAAAATGGTCTCAACCAAAATAATACATGCATACCTTTCCAGATTTTACACATGCAACTACCATTACGAAAAACAGAAAAGAACTACCGAAATGAACAACGACAACTGAAATGAATCCAATCGGAGATGCAAAACTACCCAAAATGCACACTCCATTATTGCATCTACTACTCGCTATGTACAATCATTTCATGACTAGATATTCCCGAAGAATCCCCATCGTCGTCCTACAAAAATCATCGAGACTCGAGTACAAGTGAAGACATACATCAAAACCCTAGAGTGTCCCACACACTAGAAAAACCCTCAGATAGAGCACACAAGTTATAAAGCACTACCGTTGCATCACCTCGCTAAAGCCTCATCTATGAGTACATATAGAGTCTCCGTGCTTTCAAGAATGTTGATTGAAAGTGAGCTGATCTGTCGCAAGCCAACACATACCAATCGCACAAGCAAATAACGTTCCCTTCCAGGCGATCATCGCCCTCTCCTCTCTTTCTCTCCCCCTCAGGGGTGGGGAATAACTTCATATGAAAATTTTATTTTAATCACACGTTGGCCTACATTGACACTGGATGCGATTCGTGGACCTGACCACCCGACCAGGTTGATTCCACGCATCTACCAACGCAATGCAGCGCACAACACACAAACACACAATGATAACACATAACATATATCAGCTAGCCCATAACGAAGCTGGATGCGGCTCGTGGTCATGACTACCCAGCCACGATGGCTCCACCCACCTACCAACCCGTTATGGCGCGTAGCTAAGACACAATCACATACATCCCAAGCCTATGGCGAAACTAGCTGCGGCTCGTGGTCCTAACCACCCAGCGAGGATAAATCCACCCACCTACTAGCCCACCATAGCGCATTGGTACGATCACACAACACACTTTCTTTTTCTTTTCTCTTCTTTTCTTCGTTTTTCTTTTCATAATTAATTAGTTCACCCAAGTCCTGAGAATTAGGGAGAGGAAGAAAGGGACTTTCCCACTTTTCCCACACATGCATGCAAAACATATACACACTAGCCTTTGACAGATCAACCACCTCTTCACTCCATTCTCTCAATTACAAACACTACATATGTATTCATCGAGTTGACTTTTCACTAGGTAACTACAGCCAGCTATGCCTTAGTCCCTCGTATACCTATCCCTAGGTGTCCTAGAATGTGAGTCCCCGGAATGTCTCATGTAGCCTCACATCGTACTCAAATCCCGACAACTTCTCTAAGGCGAGTCAGGCTCAACTTCAGGAGCTCCGTCATCACTTCCTAGCGTTAGCACATCTGCCCAAGCCCACGTGATATCGTTTTCCTCGTTAGGCATTTCCCTCGAAGGATCAAAATAGTAGTATCGATCTCCCGCCCATCCTACATGTCGAGCTAGGTATTCCTCAAAACACTCAATGTAAAATGCAACACCCAAACCCTGGTTTATAAAGCATACCAGCCAATGTGCTTCCTCAACATCGTATTCCGTCTCAAAGTCGTCAACATCTATGTCCATGCGAGCGAACGTTTGGTCCGAGAAATATATCCTTAGCTCGTACAAGTAGAGTTGCGTAATCTGATCTGCCATTTTGTTACTTAGCTCCTAACAGTCTCTGCATAACACAAAAAAATAATTAGAAGTCCAAGATTCTTGAGCTAGCAAGGAAGAATATTTTTGACACACAAATCATAGCTTACATATGCGCATATATATATATATATAACTATACATGTATGTACAAGGAATCTACTCCGTCCTGCTTGGATATCGTCTAGCTTCTCCCGTCCTAACATTACTTGAAATATGGCTTAACTCGAAGCGCATTAACCTTCACGGGAGCATATTCTTCTCCTAAATCTTGAATTTGCATGGAACCATTGGAATTGAGTTCCACCACCTTAAACGGTCCTGCCCATCTTGTCTACAACTTCCCTGGGAATTTATAATATTTACTATCATAGACTAGTACCAAATCCCCTTCTTGAATTACATAGGTTTTGAGATTCTTGTCATGCCTTTCCTTACGTCTCTTCTGAATAGCTTCCAAACTTTGTTGTGCGATGAGTCTCTTTTCTTCCAGCTTGACCAGTTGTATGTACCTCTCCTTTAATGACTCTTCCTCGCCCAACCTGGCTTCGATGGCCACTCTTAATGTCGGAACTTCTTTTTCGATGGGGAAGATGGCTTCCTCGCCATATACTAGAGAGAACGGAGTGCTCTTGGTCGTCACTCGGTAGGATGTTCGATATGCCCACAAGGCTTCCAAAAGTCTCTCATCCCAGTCTCTCCTATGCACCGCTACTGTCTTTGTCAGAATCTGTTCAAGAATTTTATTGGTGACCTCCACTTGTCCATTTGCCCTCGGATAATATGGAGTGCTTTTTCTATGTTTGATCTTGTATAATTCCATTAATTCGTCGATCAGTTCGTTGACAAAATGTGTCCCTCTATCACTCACTATTTCCAATGGGCATCCGAATCGAGTGATAATTTGTTCATACAGAAATTTAGCAACATCAATAGCTCGGTCAGTCTTCAGAGCTTTGGCTTCCACCCACTTGGTAACATAATCAGTACAGACCAAGATATACCTATTGGATCTTCGTCGTGAGGGGGGATCAATAGGCCCCACAAAATCAATTCCCCATTTCTCAAACGGCTTAAGAGCCAACACCGGCGTAAGAGGAGCAGCATGTGATAATGTGGGTTTTCCCATTCGTTGGCATTTGTCACATTTCTTACAGTATGTGTGTGAGTCTTTGAACAGCGTTGGCCACCAATACCCGGCTAATAAAATCTTTCTTGCCGTCAATTCACCAGCAAAATGTCCACCGCAAGGTTCGCCATGCAAAGCCCTCAACACTAGATTTGCTTCTTCTTCCTCGAGACACCTCCGATAAATGCTCTCATGAACAAAATATCGATAGAGTTGCCCCCCAATGATGCTATGGTACTTTGCCAATGCTAACAGCTTTTGCTTCTCTCTCTTGCTTGCTCCTGGCGGATATTTAGTAGTGCACAAGAAATTCACCAAGTCGGCATACCAAGGTACTTTAGCTTCCACCTGGAATAGATGTCCATCAGGAGCATCGTCGGGCACACCAGAGATTGGCTCCTCATTAACAATTCGAGATAAATGGTCAGCCAATATATGTGCTTTGCCTGGTCTGGTTACCACTGTGAATTGAAATTCTTGGAGAAGTAGCATCCACCTCATCAGTCGCCCTGATAACTCTGGTTTATTAATGATGTACTTAAGGGCTTCATGATCCACATAAAACGTGAAATGCTTTCCCATCAAGTAGTGCCGATACTTGTTCACCGCAAAGATCATCGATAGGCATTCCTTCTCCGTAGTCGTGTAGTTCCTCTCAGTGCTATTTAAATTGCGACGTGCATAGTAAATAGGATGGTCCATCTTCTTTTCATCGGCTTGGCATAGTACTGCTCCAACCGCAGTATGAGAAGCGTCAGTATGTACATGAAATTCTCTCGTCCAGTCGGGTGCTACCAAAATCGGTGCATTTATCAATCTTTCTTTGATCGAGTCGAATGCAACTTGACACTCTCCAGTCCACTGGTATTGTTGGTCTTTCCTCAAGAGATTCGTCAGTGGTGCCGCTATGGATGCAAAATTTAATATAAAACGTCGATAATAATTTGCATGGCCCAAAAATCCTCTGAGTTGTCGCAAGTTTTGCGGAGGTGGGAGTTGTCCAATCTTTTCCACTTTATCCTCGTCGACCGCAATCCCTTTTTCGGAAATAACATGTCCCAAAAGCAATCCTCTTCGTACTCCAAATGGACACTTTTCAGGATTTAATGCGATGCCTTTTTCGATGCTTCTTCTTAAAATCGCTTCGATCCTCTCCATCATGTTTTCATCGTCACCTCTGATTGCAAAATCATCGAGAAATATCTCCAATCCTGCAGGTAGTCTTGATATGCAGCTATCATTGCTCTTTGGAATGTGGCCGGTGCATTGCATAATCCAAATGGCATCACCCGATATGCATATGTACCCCATTCTGTCGTGAAAGTAGTTTTTGATTGATCCTCTTCATGGATTTGGATCTGGTTGTACCCACTGAAACCATCCAAAAATGAATACAACTTATAGCCAGCCACTCTATCCAAGATCTGATCAGTGAATGGCAAGGGGAAATGATCCTTCTTCGTGCGCTCGTTCAACTTCCGATAATCTATGCAAATACGGATTTTCTTGTTTTTCTTCGGAACAACTACAATTGGTGATACCCATTCGCTAGATGCAATGGGGTATATGAATCCCGCCTCCAATAATTTAGTCAATTCCAACTTGATCAATTCCGAGTAGACTGGATTCGTTCACCTGAGTCGTTGACATATTGGTCGTGTGCCTTCTTCCAAGTCTATATAATGTTGGCAGATTCAGGGATCAATTCCTCTCAAATCACTGTATGACCATGCAAAGGCCTCGCTAAAATTTTTGAGTGTCGTTTTAATGCAGTCTCGTACTCCATCTGGTAGCTCTGACCCTACACTCAAGAACTTTTCTGGAAACACTTCCCACTTTTCCGATTGAGCTTCTCGCGAATAGTCTTTATTTCTCGATGACACTGTGATTGGAATGTGCTCTCCGATCAAGCGTGCATGGTTGGCCAGTAAATCATTGTCTTGTTCTCTTTCGATTGAACCTAGTTTCTTCAATTCCGCTTTTGCAATGGCTTCCGACACCTTAGTCTTACCCTTCGCTTCCTTTTCCAATTCTCGACTTCTCTTTAGAATCTCTGCTTCTAGCATTCTAACTCTTTCTCTCAACTGTTGCACTTCCATCACCGGAGCTAACTCTAATTTCAACTCTTCTCTTGAAATTCCCTTCTCCAGGGATTGAGTAACTTTATTTTACTTGCATCTATACTCAACATGTAGCACTCAAATTCTCTTGTATGTGTCAACCATCCCAGCAACTCCTGGTCTGAATCGTCGTTATAGAGTAATGGATTTTTATACTCTCCCATCTTCGTGTCTTGATTCTTAAAGAGCTGCAAGTTGAACCCGTCTTGAAGCAGATTCTTGTAGGTGTCCGTGTTCAAAGAAAACCTAGCTCGTGCACTCTCGTGCCTTGCTTTCTCCTTTTCTTTCTTTTCCATCTCATCGACTATTATTGTCTTCTTCTTGTTGCTCGAGGGTGGGGATACTTGCAACTGAATCCGATCAGATTTTGGCCCTATTGAAATAAAACCTGTGCGCCAGTCATGCACACATTCGGCTTGCACCAGCCATGGCCGTCCAAGTAGGATCGAGAAGGTAGCCTCTGAGGTCCTTGGTCTTACTATCAGATAATCAACCTTAAACTCTAAACCGCCCACAACTGTACTTACATTCTTCAAAAGACCCGCAGGCTTCACTTGTGTTTGATCCGCCATTCTCAAAGACATCGGCGTCTCTTCCATGTGGTTGAGGCCCAAAGCTTTCATCATGAACTCAGTCATAAGGTTGACTGCGGCTCCACTATCTAACTGAGCACCAGGGACTGCATATCCTTTAATTTCGACCGTCACAGCTGGAGCGTTCGAATCAATTTGCGTCGTAATACTTTGAATGATTCCTTGGACATCCTTATCTTGTCTATTTTTATCTCGAGCTTTCCTCGGCTTCTTAATATATTCGTTATAGAATTTTTTCCTATAAACAGGTGAACATTTCAGCAATGTGCCAATGTCCAGCGTGACTTCAGTGTCAGCGAGTAACTTCACAATATCTACTTCTTCCGAACTTTGTCTTTCCTTTCTAATCTTAGGAGCTTTCAATCTTTCAGGGAATGGTGCTATGCCCGGCACAAACTCCTTGGTCACTGGTGGGAGGATCTCAATCTCTTCCCCATCCTCAAACTCTTGCCGCTCAACAAATCCTCTAACTTGGTTTTCTACCTCTTCGTGTTCCGCTATCCTCTCTTGACTCCCTTCTTCACCTTCGCCTCCTGGATTCTTCTTTGAGTACTCTTGAGTCCTTGTGACTATTGCCACAGTTGGATCTTTGTGTGGTTTCTTGGCCTCGTAAGCATCCACAAAGTGCATTGACGAGCTAGAGCCTTCTTGAGGGTTCGGTGTTTTGAACACTACTCCGATTGTAGGAACGTGCTCTTGAGCTCTTGATGTGAGATGCATCTGAGTATCAACATAGTTCGAGGACCCTACTGGTCCTTTTTCCTTCCCGGCGGAAGCTCTTCGTTTTGGACAATCCTCATCAAAGTGGCCCTCCCCACTACAGTACCTACATAGTGGGGTATAATCGATTGGCTTCTTTTCGTTTGGACATCTAGATTGAGTGTGGCCAAAGCCATGACATCTCCAACACTGGATTGGACCATCTCTTCTTTGATCACGCGTGGCTCCTCTTGGATAGTCTCCTCCTTGACCCTGAGCACCATATCCATAATTCGGTCTGTTTTCCCAACGAGATGTAGGTGGTACACTTTGAGCGGGCAATCCCGTGTAAGGTCTTTCTCTTGTATCTCCTGATTTCATAGTCCTTTCTTCATAGGCTCTCTTGTTGTAACATCGGTCCTGTGTGTGATTTGTCCTTCCACAAAAAGTACAACGCATCCTAGGTGGCGACCTATCTGTGAATACTCTCGAGACTGTAGGGCATTCTGAAGCCAAATGGCCGTAACCATGGCACTTTCCACACCATGTATTCGATCGAAACACTTGATTCGGGTTCGTAGTTACCTCTGGTTTTACTGTGTATGTCTCCTGAGTTATCGTGGCAGCTTTTATAGCTTGCGTGACCAATTCCAATATTCGTTCTTCAGTTAGCGCAGGCTTTGCCTCGCCTGGCGTGCTAGTGGCAGCTACAAAAGCTGGGGTCGTCAATGCGGGACTTCCTTGACCCGGATCTTTCATCGGTATATTTCCTGGGCCTCCCATAGCCTCGTATAAGAGCTCCATCTTCCTTTGTTGGCATAATTGTACTTCCTCCCAAAGCCTCGCTTGCTCTTTAGCATCCATTAAGGTCGCAGGTCTTGTCAGGCTGATATGTTGTTGTGCCGTAGGATCTCGCAATCCTGAAATGAATCTACGTTTCAATGTCTCATCATTCGGGGCATTCACGCCCATCTTTCTTACTAACGTTTCCATTCTCTGAATATAGTTGTCGATGCTCTCATTGACTCCTTGTCGCAAATAATCCATTTGTTGGGCCAATCTATCTTGGAAGCCTTGTCGTCGAAACTTTGCCAAGAAGGCTTCCTTAAGCATCTGATAAGTTCCACGTTCTTGTGGTGTCAGATTCCCATACCAATTGGCTGCCTCATCACGGAGAATAGCCGGAAAAATTCTCAACCTTTGATCCTGGTCAACTACATCATTGGCCTCACAAGTAACCTCAAACAACTGGATAAAACTATCCGGATCTTCGTCCCAAGTACCTGAAAACTTGGTGAAGTCCCCCAAGTGAATTGAAATCCGTTGAGCCATTTCGAACAGAGGTGTGATGTCAATATCACTTCGATCCCAAAAATTTAGCACACGTGGCTTCAGGATCCCTCCTTCAAATTGTCGCACTTGATTCGCGACCCTCCTACGGGAGTACATGTTTTTGGCTGATTTCTTCGAGCCAATCGAGGTCCACTCACCTGGAGGTTCCCACCTTCTCCTTTCTCTTTCAAGGGCTCTTCTCTGAGCGTGTTCCTCTCTTTGAGTTTGTGTTGCTCCTGACGATGAGCTCCCCTCGCTCATGTACTAGATCTTGGGGTCCGCAAGCTCGGCCAACCTGTGGCGCTAGGCGAACCTATGGCACTCTCTTATAGAGACGTACCAAGCTATTCCCGGCAAACGCACCAAATGATTGGGGTCTTAAGCCCACGGAAAAGCTGATTGTGAACGCCTTTATTTTGCTTAACCCCTCGGAATCGGTCTACTTGGATTACCTAGAGCCCACAATTATCTCGAAATGGATTTTTTCTTATGGCTATGCACTAGCTCATAAGTTCCCGGCAAACGCACCAAATGTTAAGCCTCTTAGTCCATGGGAAAGATGTGCACTTAGGCTATTGTTTTGCCCAATTACTTGAAATCAACCTATCTATCTTCTTCTAAATCCTCAATAAGCTATCAAGGACCCTTACGTCCTGCTTGCACTTCTCGTCTCTTACTCCCCTATTGCCAACCCCTTTCTCTCGCTTACTCTCTCATACACTTATACTTCACACGCTCTCACTTACATATGCTCAGATATACCGTACCACATACTCTAGTTTTTCCTCTTTTTCCCTCGTTATCACACTCACACACTCACTTCCTCTCGTTTTCCTCCTCCTCTTGTGGTATTAATGTACTCATAGAAGGACTCGCGTTTGACATACATTCCAAACAAAATCCTGCTTAAAGAATTATGGAAACTCTGATGTGTGCATGAAAGTGAAGGTGTGGCTGAAGATTGAATCCAAGTATCTTGATTCTTGACAAGAGCGCAACGCTCTTCTTAAAGCTTATTTCAGTCATGGACAGAAACAACTAGGCTTTAAACTTCTCAGAAATTTATAGCACAGAGAACAAGAGCACTGAAAAAAATTACTTTATGAGCAGAATATAGAACTCGTTTTTCTTTTCTTTTGTTGTCCAAAATGTTTATAAGTATTTTTGTTCAATTGCATCGAGTTTATGCAGAGCCCACCCATAGCGCACATTATATGAGGGAGAGAGATGATACTAAGTTTATGCTGAATCCACTTATTTCTTTTGACTGGAAGACAGAAACTGAAGTTTAGTTCGCTTGTGAGAATGAGATACTAAAAGATGATTTTTTTTACAACCATTAAATACGAAAACAAAGTGCAAGTCCTTTTACCATTGTTATTATCAAACAAAAAACTTACTGAAAGAAAATGGGTTCCATCCGCCAGACATACAATCGCAAGATTCATAGTATTGTGTTCCAGAGATATGTAGTGTTCATGTCATGCAGAATTCGTTCAACCATGCAGTATCATGTTCTCTTTTTGTTTTTTGTGGAGTACACTAGATGCGTTATGTGATTCATATATCTATGAAACTGAACAACGTCATTCGTATTCAAACTCCCATCAAATAGAGCTTTTGAAGCAAGAAAAAAAACACCTTCAGTATTAGTTAGAATCAAACCACCGTCAAACCAAACGCGCAAGTGTGCATATGACATAGGAAACAATTTTATGGGAAAGATTCATTGATCGATGCACACAGACCTCGAAAAGAACATTTCTATGCATACATCAACTTGATGACCAAAATCTGGAAACTACATTCACAGTTGGAGAAACTCAAACCCGATTCTTGTCGTTATGTGCTTGCACTGCCCACCATTGTTGGTGTTCTCCTCCTTACATTAACTTTGTTCTCATGCTCTCAACTTGCGCTCTATGAACTGTCCACCTTACTGTAGAGCTAATATACCACAGATCACCTTCAACCTTGAAAAGCAGGATATTTCCTAATCGTGTGAACTCCTTTTTGTCTGCCCTTTCAACAAATCCTCTCTATGATTACTGTGTAGCCTTGTCTAGCGTAAAACTTCTCCAAGATGCATCCTGCACATCGACACCACTTTGTGATTTCTTCTTGCGCAACCAATCCCTTTTCCACAATCTTCATGTAAGCCCGGAAGCAACGACATGAGCTGATGAACTATGAAGATTGACGCTTCTCAAGGGAGAGACAGGCTGCGTTTTCTTTAGATGAACAACGGAACAGTAGTAAATGAAGGAGGTGCTGCACATGACTTCTCCCCCTCCCTTTTTTGTTCCCCCGTCAGAACAACAACGGGAATAGAACAGACTTCCCCCCCACCCATTGCTCGGAGACCTGCTTCTAATATCTCCTACTCTCACTCCTCTCCCCAAAATTAAAGAGAATCCCGTCCATGAGAGCAGCGCTGTCGCTTTTTCCCTTGGAGCAGGCCCCTCCCTTCTTTGTGCATATGCGTTATCCTCCAGCTCTTCGCGCGTCAGAGGATGGGCCAAAAAAAACCGCCATCGCCGCCTGCCTGCCATGCCTTTCATAAAAAACAAAAAACGTTTTGCTCGTCAGACCTTTTGTCATGATTATTCAATATCCAACAAAAGAAAGCAATGAAGTTCAGATTCCAAGAAGGCGGCTCAGGCAGCCTTTTGCACCATCTGAAACAAAAATCTCTGACGTCTTCACTCCAAGTCCATTATATAGTTGTTCAACAATCTGAGTCCGTAAGGACTCTAATCCCTGATGAATACCATATCCAGAGAAACCTTCACGTGTAGATAAACTATGGACATACTTCTCAACTGCACATGTAATGCTTTGTGGAATGGGCTCCGTAGCATCACCAACCGCAAGGCTTATCACTTTTGAATTAGGATAGATTGCAAGATGACCCATGAAAGTAATCCAGATTCCAACATTCTAAGAAGTCTCTGATCTGCTGTTATGATCTCTTTAAGTTTGAAGGGTAATAATGGATCACAGACCCGAAAGATTAGCAGTGTATCCAGATAGATAAGTAATACTTCCTCATCCTTCTCTTGAAAACTGCTTGATGAGCTAATATTGTCAGAAAGATCATGAGTCTCATATGAATCGGATGATTTACTTTGAGATCTGACTAGAGAATCTTCTTTAAAAGATACACATGACAAATCATTATGATGTTTAAGCATTGTTCCCATGGTCAGTGGATCTTGAACCTTGCGGTTGACCCAACTCTCGAGGAATGACCCCATGAAGATCATTGAATGATAAATCCATCTTCACAAGTCCCCTTAAATTCCCCAACTCCACTGGGATTGCACCTGACAATTTATTCCTACTTAAATTCAGTTCAAGAAGGTGCTCCAGTCGCCTTCTCACCAATTATCAAATTCATTCTCCAAGTGCCTGCAATCAAGCGTATTTTCCTGCCAAATAGAACCGCATTAGTGCATAAAAATCAACCATTTTTAGGGCTAACAGTAGCTTAAATAATCAATGGCTAAATTATCCACTATTACCGATTCCACCATGCAACTACTTATCGACAGAAAAATACATGGTGAAGACCATCGAGTTTTGGATCTCCAGATATGCCACAGTATCGGATTTAGCCATTAAAAAGACGAACAAAAATTTAAGTATGCTATATACAGTATTAAAGGTATTTCAACATGCGCAGTATACCTTTTTGAACTTCATCAAAATTAACCAAGGACCAGATGCCCTAGTTTTTTTATCTATCTACTATCCTTAGTCATTTAACACTCATGGCAATATATGTTTTTGCTGAGTCCATACATGCAAACATTTGAAGAAGCATTCTTTACAGGGTTTTTTGAGATGGACTTGGAAATATTTGTCAAAATGTCTTCCAACTTCAATGCGCGACTAGTGGCCTATGAGCTGAGCTTCTTTGTAGATCATAGGCAGGTACCTGACGATGGAGTCAAATCATCTCAATGGCATGAACTAATGGTATGTGAAGCTAATTTGCTAAATCACAAAGAGCAGAAAGTGATTCAAACTTACTCAGTCCGCCGAACTTTAAAGCCTGTCGGGGACGACAGAGTTCAGGAGGGGGTGGTGTTGAGGGAGAGTCAAGTAAAAAGAAAAGACGAAGAGGATCAAGACAAAAGCTTCACTAAATAGAATATATCTGAAGACATATCTCTGTAGGAAGCCCCGTAGGGGCATACAACACCCATCTCTGCACAGAGCCCCGCAGGGGCACACAACAGTGACAAGTACACAACAGGCAAGGACGGATCAAAGCCAGTAATTACCCATGAAGAAGTGCAAGAAGATATCCGACAGATCCCGAGCCCCAGAAGGTGCTTCAACCTCTTGATCTTCGGGAGTTCTAGATCGAAGGTTGTAAATCCAGACCTTCATACCTTCCACTGGTTGCATGCGTGGTAGCCCGATTTAACAAAGCAACCCAGATTTAAAGAGCTTATTGGTGAGCTAGACTACAAATCGATTGTAGTTCCAAGGTGGGCATAGTCTACACGAGGAGAGAGAAGAGCAAGAGACATACAATGAGTGTGTGATGCAGAGAAGCAAGTGCAAAATATGCAAGAAGTGTGACTTAGGGGTGTGCAGGGGATGCTAAGCAATGCAATGAAAGGTCACAAGGTCCCATTGAAGTTGTGTGTGCATCGACAAAAGGTGTCCATCCCTCCCCCTATTGGAAGCTTGAGTGCAAGGTGTGCACAAGTGCAAGCTCTTGCAGAAGGTGGAGGTCTGGTGGAGAGGTCGACGACAGAAGGAACCTTGAGTATTTGGTAACTTTGTTGATTGTGCACTCTTTGGGATTTTGCACTAAGAGTATTTGGATTGTGTTGTACATCATTATTGTACTTCTCTCTTTATATTTCCAATGCAAGCCAAACATCTCTACTTGTGTCTAGATATTGTATGTGTCCTACCATTGAATCTTGAATATTTTGTGATAAATTGAATATAACCCTTTTGTCTCTTTCATTCCAAAGTCTAAACTTTCTCAATTGTTGTTGATTTGGATCCTCTGGTAATATAGGTTTGATATCCGTTCCATCAATCAAACCATACAAGCCTCTACCTTGCAAGTATGTTGTGATTCTAAATCGCCATGCTTGATAGTTGTTCTTATCAAGCTTCTCTATTTGTGCATGTTGATCGCCCATTGTGTAAATACTAAACTTCCTCCTTTAACCCTCCTTTTGCATATGTGTGATAAGAATAAGTATGAGATTTACCTTTGTTATAAAGTTTATGCACCTTTCTTTGCTCGGATGTTGCTTGAGATGCTTCCTTGCTATCTCCTTCTACCTTTGTGTAGTGTCGATGATGAACCTCTTCTCCAATAGCTTCAAATTCTTCATCAAGGTATTATAACCTTCTCCAAGCTTTAATTCCTTGCTCTGATACCAATGTTGGAGTTTATTGACCTCCAAAATATAGCAAGAAGTAGGTGGAACCCCCTAGGAACAAGTTGACCTTCTCACAAACTTCATCATAGAAAACCAATCATGCTTGTAGAGCTTACTATTCTCTAATGGATTAGGATTTTCTAAAACTGTTTTAACCACATATACTAGACACCAAGATCTTTCCAATGAGCCAAAGAACACTCAATTTAGATAAATACACAAGGAGATATGACCTCTACAAGTTAGAGGTTTAATGGAGACCTTCAGCAGAGGTGAAACCAGAGAACACACACTACTTGCAGAGAGTACTGCTCTCAGCTCACAAATCCAATGATTATGAAAATTTACAGGAAAAAAGTAGACAGCAAGAGCTTTCACATGAGCTATCAAACATGTAATTTTGATATATAATGAGGGAGATGCAAGCTCTGCAATCTCTGTATACAAAACTACAACAGCATAGAGATACACATATGCCTATCTTGGACTTCCCACAAGATCACGACTTTTCTCCTCTTTTTATAGCATGAGAAAATAATCTAAAACCTTCCTAATACATCTAAATTCGTGGTAGACACTTGGGTGGAGGTATTACATGACTCAAGTGCTCAAATAAGCAAAGTATTGATGGACTTTGAGAACTAGCCACATCGACCTTCCACTAGGACACCACTACAGCTCCTTTGTGACTCACTAATTTGACTCACCATGTTCTAGAACTCACGTGGTATTTTTGCTATCTTTTATGAATAATATGAGTCTTCTTGAAGTATTTGAAGACTTCCCAAAGGTATTTACATAATTTGAAACTTGTACCCTACATAAAACAAATGTTCACAACACTATCCAGACCCACAAGGAGCACCTAGACCATATGATCAAGGGCAATATGGACGACCTCAGCCAGTGTTAGGACAACAACCACCCCTTCCATAGAACGTAGTGCCAGTTAAATACACTCAACAAGAGGAAAACATGGAGAGAGCCATAGTACCAACTGCACCATTAGCTAGTATAGAATCAAGAATCAGGGATACGAGCAAACCTAAGGAGAATACTATCCCTATGACACCAGTTTGATGGAGTATGACCAAACTTATGACCAACCATACTATGGTTATGAGGGATATGACAACACCTATGGGCCATAGTTTGCAACCCTAATGTACACCGCACCCAAGGCACCAGCACCCATGAGAACACACATTAGACCATCTCTGCCAAAGGGACCATGCTATAGATGTGGAGGAGACCACTTCATAAGGGAGTGCACTCTCCCATATAACCCACAACCCCCCAGGACTTGGGAAGGGTACTGCAATGAATGTGGAAAAGAACATCTATTTAGAGACTGCCCAAAGAATCCCAATAAGACTCATGATACAACACAAATCAATGTGATTGAAGTAATTGAATCATCAGGCATCGATAAGGAGTACACTGTACCACTAAAAGCTATCACACGAGCACAAGCCAAAGAAGACTCTGAACAAGGAAATAATAAAAACCTAGAACCTAAAATACAGGTAGCGGAAGATTCTGAAGACCCACATGAAAGTACCCAAACAAAGAAGACCAAAATTTGGAAGGATAGAAGGGAAAAACTTAGAGACAAATGGATAAAAAACAAAATTAAGGAGGAAAAGAAGAACATGAGAGATGGTAAGAAACCTAAGAAATCAAAAATACAAGAAGAAACCCCACTTACGCCTCATACACAAGAACTAAACCAGCAAGGATCAAACAGACCCAAGACCAGACGATTTGGACATGTGGCTGAAAGCTTACCAAGACAGAATCGCGGTTGGGCCAAACATAGAGCAGCATGAAAAACTTTACCCACAAGGGGAGTTAGAGAAGAAGAGACTTGCAATATGCAGAAAGCTCATAGAGGTAGCTCAAGCCACTCTAGAAAAGACTATCCCAGTCCTCCTAGAGATGAGAATATCTGAGAATCAATACAAGGAGTGTTTTAAAGAGAATGACCAGAAACATAAAGAGAAAGATAGTAAGGAAGAACTACCTAGCACTCGAGACAAAGCAATTTCTGTAATCCGTGAACTAGAAGCTGATTGGCCAAGAGAGTTGTGGGCCAGAATTCGGGAAGACGGATGGAAACAGAATGGAATTTCAAGACGAACCTTTGAGGAATTAGATGTTGAGGACAATCAGCCAACTCCAAATTTGGATGAAGTATATGAAGAAGTTTCCATGTTAGGCCAAAATAGGGAGGAAGCACAAAGCATTTCGACCCTACCGAACCACATGGGAGAATATGAGAAAGAATCCATAATCTTCCATGCTCCCACAGTAGGAGGAAAGGAAAATGATTCTTCAGGTAAGACCTCTCACAATCTAGCAGAACTCAAGAAGACCAAGGTCCAATGTCGATTGCTTGTGGAGGAATTACTATGTGCCAACCCACATATATGGAAACAGTTAGCGGAACAGTTGAAATTAGAGGAGGAGGAGAATAAAAAAGAAAATAAAGAAATTGAAGTCCCTTCTACTATACAAATCCCTGTGGATAAAGTTGGAGAATTTAGTGAAGGAGACGAGGGCAACACATGTTTACCCATCACATATAATGGATACATGACCAAAACCATTCTAGACATAGGGGAAGGTGTAGGCATAGCCACCAAAGAAATTTGGGAGGAATGGGGAAAACTAGCTTTGACATTACCAATCTTCTCCACATTGTGCTTTGTGTCATCCCCTGTTTGAATGTCATATTTATGCTTTGGAAGCTTTGACATTACCAATCTTCTCCACATTGTGCTTTGTGTCATCCCATGTTTGAATGTCATGTTTATGCTTTGGACTTTCCAAATCAGATAGAAGAGCAATGTTGCTTGCAACATGATTTGAACATCCAGAATCTATGTAGAACAAATGATCATCTTCTTTACCTTCTTTGTGGATTAGATTCATTAGAAGCAATGAGTCTTCATGTCCTTCATCTTTAGAATAATTGTTGTAGTCCCTTGTATTATGGCCTCTGTTATTGTTGAAGTTGTGTCCACCTTTGCCTCTGTTGCTACCATATCCACCTCTTCCACTTCCATTCTGGTTCTTCCCATTGAACCATCAATTCTAAGTGGTGTGGTTGGTCTTATCATAGACGGCACAAGGTTGAACCTTCTAAGCTTTAGCTTTGTCATGCTTTGGTCCTTTCTTCTTCCCTTTCCACTTGCTCTTGCTTGCAAAGTTGTCTTGGGAAGTCTCCTCTTCATCTTCTTCCTTCTTCTTTCCTTTCAACTTCTTGTCCTTCTTATCTGCATATAGAGCACTAGTTGAATTACCATGATAGGAGTTACCTTCCTTTATGCTATTGTTGGCCTCTTGATTGAAGAGTTGTTCAAGAAAGATATTGAAGTCTAGAGTTTGCACATCCATGATATGATTGCCATTGCTTATCACTTTGAATCCCATTGAGAATTTGCCTCATGATAGCCTCTTCTTCAATCAGCTCTCCAATGGATGCTAATTGATTCGAAACCTCCTTGACCTTGGTAACAAACTTTGTGATAGTTTGTTTATGTGTCTTCTTCCTTTGGTTGAACTCGTTCCAAACATGATTTTTTATTACTTTGGTACTAGTGCAAAAGAAAGTCTCTAGGGCATACCAAGTCTCTTGAGATGTCTTGCATCATCTAATATGTGGTAATAGAAAGTCAGAGATAGAGTTTAGTATGTATGACCTTGTTTGAGCATCCCTTGTATACCAAAGTGTGAGCTTATCTATCTCCTCTTGTGTAGTTCCTCCTTTGGATCTTGGAATAGGGACCCACCACGAAAGAGATTCTAGTACCAAAGAGCATGAAGAATAGAAACCTCGCAAAACTCAAAGATATGGTGGCCATGATGCCTTACATTGGGGTTCACCTTAGAATGTGCATGCAATATTTTTCCTTTCCAACACAAGATAGGTTCACCATGCCACATAAGAAGCTATGGCTCAGTTTATATCTTGCAAAAACTCAAAACTTAATGATTAACCTACCTCACTAGATTATTGATCAAATCCACTTGGCGCACAAATGATGGTCGCACAAGTTAGTATTGTATGGATGGTGTGCCCTAACCAAGATTATTTATCGATGTTTGGCTTATGAAATTCCAATTATGAGGGCTCTGATGTGGAATAGGGTACAACAATTCAAAGGCTGCACATCCACAAGACCCCCATCAAAGAGGATGCAAGGAGTAGTACCATCTGCTCAACCACAAGGAGCCACTTTAACCCCAGATGTCACTCCCCCACCTCGATGTGTATGCCCATTCACACTACACCTCCCAAAACGCAGCTTTGAGCACCCAAGCTTGATATTTCCACTAGTCCCCATAGACCTTGATTTCCCTGGAGGAGTACATGTGGAAGAGCTCACCGATGAGGATTTTGAGCAAATCTTAAGAGAGATGAATATTGAGTCGGGTGAAGAACAACTAGTGGAATGCCCTCAACCACAAGCAACCACATCATAAGTGCCAATTACTATAGACGACAACGATGAAGAAGATGACAAAGATGATGATGAGGATGAAGAATCTGAAGAAGGAAATGATGAACATGAGGGAAGACATCAAGAAGAGCAACAAGAAGTGCCTGAACTTGTAGGTGCTCCGGTGCAAATTATATAGCCAATCAAGGTGGTGCAAGAAAGGCATCGAGTTTCATTTGCATCAAGCCAAGCCTTAATAGATCAGATCCTTGTCAATGAAAGGGTGGACCCTCAATTCATCACCACACTTAAATTATTAGCAGAATCCTTGGGGGTTCAAGAGGTTGTGCACATGGCATGTGACAATCAATATGGTATGACAAATGTAGAGTGGAAACAAGGCCAGAGGCAGGCAAAAACATATAAATATCCATATCTGAACTAGAAGCAACCACTGAACCAATGGCCACCTCAACAGCCACCATAGATCTTACTGCAGAAACTTAGGTACAAACATCACCTATCTCACCTCAGCATCCCCCATCTCCACCATTGCCCTCACCTCTACCTCTTACCATTGATGAAACCATTGTAGTATCAGGCAACCCTCTTTTCCTCTATGACCAATCCTCTTTTTACTTGCCCTTTTTCAGTAGAGCCCACATTGGACACCCCATTATACCTAGTATAGAAGGACACCCAAGACCCACTGAAGGTAGTTTAGGTATCCCTGCATACCCCCATTCACACCTTCCTCTTCCCTGTGATCTATACTTCCTATTTTCCTCCTCCATCTTCCTCCTCCATCTTCCCCTACACCTCAATCGCGACCATAGACCCACCCCATTACGTATCATTCATGGAAAGTTTCATTTATGTCCCCACCACATAAATGTTAGGTTCACAAACACTCACCTCCACTTCACTATACACAAATACCACGATCACTTCACCTATCATCCCTACTTACATGGTAGCTTCCACATGCACCGCACTATACTATCCTATGGACATTTCTCCACCCATTGCACCTCCCCCTCCCCCATACATCCAGCATCCCCACTCCCCCCTCCACCAACATCACCAGTATTATCATGCATTGCATCCACCATTCCCATCCCCATTCTCATTCCCCCTGCACTGCACCCTACCTCCCTTGCATCTAATAATACTTTCAATACGATAATTCAATGTGTATCACAGCTTCAACAGGACTATCAACAACTAGAAGATCAGAATGCCACCTTCCAGGTAGAATCTCAAAGATTATAAGTACGAATCACAACTTTGGAAGCAGACAATGAAACACTCCAGGCTGAATACTTCACATTACAACAAGCTCATGCAGAACTGGAGTCCAAGGTACCTGATGTGGATGTCCAAACCCTCAAGGACTTGGAGACAATGCTACATGAGCAAAATCTCACCAATGCAAAACTACGAAGGAATCTAGGGCTTCTCATGAAGCATATGTCAATAGTGCTAGAAGAAAATAAGAGACTACAATAGCAAAACCAAGATAACCTTGAGGCTCCTATGGGAGGGACACCGGGCACAATGATCATCCCCACACGATTTCAAGTTGTTCCCTCATATGACATTAGGATATTACTCGAGGAAGATGATAACTTTCTAGAGTCATATGAAAAGTCGGAAACAAAATGCACAAACCTCGAGAAGCAATTAACCACTATAAGCACATCTAGATTGGAGCCTGCCATCCTCCCTCAGACTACAAAGGAAGTGGAAACCCTTAGGAAACATGTTGAAGAACTACAAGCAAGATTGTTACCATATGAGAGGCCACCTTCTCTGATTGAAGACCCGGAGCCTGACACAATAGTGGAAATCTCTGTCGAAGAGTCATTTGAAGAGCCATACAAATGCATGCTAGTACTCGGAAGGCGAATCAGAAAAGAAGTCAGATACACATTTGAAATTGAAGCACGATATTGGCTCAAGCGAGTAGAACAAATAGGCTTATCATATCAACACCTTATCACCACATCAGAACAACAATACATGTAGTATTTTGTATTATTGGCATATTATAATGCGAAAATAAAGAGGCATACAAGAAAAGAACCCACGTTTGCTACTCAATTCGAGCCAGATGATCTACCTGAGAAGGCACAGGTAGGGTCTATTTTTCAACCAAATCGGCACACGTGACTATTGACAGAATATCCTGAAATGATGTGCACATGGAGAGTCGAGCAAGCAAGACCAAGTAGGTAGAGCAGTCAACAAAGATCCTGCAACTAGGCCTATACAATTTTTCAAAGGATAAATCTTTTTCAATGGTGATTTTCATCACTACATCAACATTGTAAATACCGTTTTTGGTAGAGTAAACTCCATTTTGTTCAAGTTGAGGAGTCCTCAAGCTTGAGGAGTGTTATACGTATCTATGTATCAATTTTCATAATTTTTAGACTCTGTTTGAGCCCTCAAATAAGCCCTAGAACCTAATTTTAAACTAGGCCAGACACTAGGTCTAGACAGGGCCAAAAGCTAGTAAAAAAACTATAAAAAGAGCTAGAGAGCTCATTTTTGGGGTTAGCTAGTTGGAGAGTGAGCTTAATCTTGAGCATTGCATACTTTCTTGGAGCTTGGTAATATAAGATTCCACTGTTCCACTCTTTGTCTTGCCTTGTGTGCACGTGTGTGTGTATGTGAGTGCTTGTGTGCTTCTCACTCACTCACTTATTCACTTCACTTGCGCACAGTCGTCATACCCTCCTCACATCTTCCTGGATTGACAATTATGAGGTGGATCCCCTCACATTGGTACTTACCATGGTGCTAGAGTGACAATGCTCCTAAGTGTGTTCACACACATCACTTTGAAATATATCAAGAAATCCACCCTCGGAGTGATGCGATGAACAAGGAGCTGGCACTCATGTATAAGGAAGTGCCAAGCTATGTTATCCATAAAATCTCCCTCATTCATATGCTCACTCTCCAAATTTTTTCGGAGGTAAGCAATATGAGCCTCATTTCTTGCTTGGTACAAAGTGGTAAGTGTATCCCAAGAATTCTTTGCTATTTTGCAAGAGTGAATATGAGGGATAATGCCATGATAGACAAAGCTATCAATGCATGTACCTAAGCATCTAATCTAGCATAAGCAAATCCAAGAATGACTACACTGACTCATCAACATCTAAATCAGTCATCCTCTCAACCATGGATGTGTCTAGTTGTGCATCCTGAGAGCTAAACTGCTCTATCACACATTGTGTACCATGAGAGCAACCCTGCTCTACCACACCAAGTGTATAATCATGCTCCACATGAGCTAACTGTACAACATCGACACCAAGGTCAAACTGATGATCTAAATCTAATCGAGTATCATCACAATGCTCTACATAAGCATCCATATCATGCTCTAAAGCATCCTATTGATCATCGGAAGTATGATCCATAAGAGCATCACATGATCAATAATATCATGCTCTGTATAAGCATCATGAGCATCCAAAACATGCTTTAGATGTGCATCCATCTGAGCATCTGAATCCTGCCATACATGTGCATCATGAATGTCAATAGACCTATGTGTAGGTAGAAAAAATGAGAAATGATGAGTCTCACACTGCACATAAGGTCGAACTCCCACTCAGACGAGACTTTCTCTCACATGAAGTACCTGCAATGGATACCTGTGCCCAATCCTAGCACCTCTGACAAGCATAAGTTGTCCCAACTGCAACTGAAAATGATGCTCACCAAGGAATGCATAACATCTGCTCTCCTGTAACTGACTAAGTGAAATCAAGCTCATAGGGAATGAAGGCACATAACGTACATGTATGAGCATAAGTGATGCTCCACTAGGTAGCATAATGCATACATCTCCTTCACCCTCAATGTCATATGCCATACCATCAGGCAAGTGCACACATCCACGACTCTCACCCGAGGATCAATAAAACCACACACAATGCGGAGTAACATGAAAAGAGGCTAATGCATCAAGCAACCAAGCCATATGTGTGCTATCCAATGAACAATAGGAATCCTGTGATGAACCATAGGAGAAAGTGATATCACCATCACTAGCATAATCAACTACCATTGTCCCTCATGACCGCAATGCCAGCATCAAAGTCGTTGATGTGATCTATGTCTCACATGAGTCATCTGACTCTCAAACATCTCATGTAGTCACTACCATAATGCACTACTCGTCTCCTCATACATAACAGACTCATATATAGAATCCACAAGCTATAATCGGATAATGGAGTTGGCCAATGCATCCATATACATCCATATGTGGTCAGGCATGTCACAAAGCCTCTGTGCATCTCTATACACATACATGTATAACCCTGCACGAACCAATGTATGCCACATTTGAGCTTTCCATCTTGGAAACTCAATGCCATCAAACCAAGAAGACACCATGCTTGCAATCCAAGAGACTAGAAATGTAACAAGAGACTAGAAACAATACTCTATCCTCAAGGATCACACCTGCATATCCATATGCATAACTCACATCATAAATATCTTGCTGGAGAAGAAACCATGTGAACCACATGTCACATAACCTTGTATCTAGCATGCACATAAAACCATGAGCATAAGCCTGCTCGCCATGTCTCCCAACTAACCAAGTAGATGTGAAAGAATCTTGGGAAATTTTTTACAGAGTATCCCTTGTAAACTGAGCAAACAAGATAACCAATAATAGAAGAATAATGAGTCACCTATCACCACCTCTCACTGATGCAAGCAACAATAATGGCAAATATATATGCCAAAAAACTGATGGCAATACATGCCAATACAATGGCAATACACCTCCCACTCAAGAATGAATTGTGCAAGGTGGTCCAATATCTCACAAATAACCTTTTTGTGCAAGCATGGAATACAAGGTTCCTCACAACTTCCAATGCACTCTGACTCTAAGTGAAGATAGTGGTGGCAGAAGACTCACCAACATCCAAATCTACTATAAGGCATCTAAGCCACACACACTCAGCAGTCACAATGAAAACTTCCCTATACTGAGCCTCACAACTAGAAGTGGCCAAAGTAGTCTACTTCTTTCTCAACCAAGATATGCATAAGCCATCAAGAATGAAGCAAAAACCAGTAGTGAGCACACGAGTATCATAGCAACCAACCCAATCTAAATAAGAAAAAGAATGTAAATCTAGTGCTAATGATCCCCCCTTGGGATAAAACAATCCAAGTATTCAAGTATCACTCAAGTAGTGAAAAATTCACTTAATCACCTACCAATGCTTGAAACCTAGGCAATGCATAAACTTTCTCATCTAAGAGACAACAAACTAAATATTAGCCTGAGTTATGCATCAATAACTTAAGCATCCAATAGCATGTTGATAGAGAACAACATCAAATGCATCTCGATCATCATGAAGACTCAGATGAGAGGAACATGCCATATTATCTATCGGGGGTAGATGAGAGGAAGTACATTCATTATATGTTGGTTAAATTCAAGATGGAGAACACTAAAGTTGCAGGTACACCCATGGAACTCAATCACAAACTTAGTTCTCATGAGGGAGAACTACTTAAAGATATTACAAGTTATCAAAGGCTTGTTGGGAGTCTCAATTATGCAACCCTATTGCAAGAGTGGACATATGCTATGGAGTAAGTACATTAAGTCAATTTATGCATAAACCAAGAAAACCTCACATGGAAGCTACCAAGAGGATCTTAAAGTATTTAAAGGGTACCATAAATGAAGGGCTATTTTATCCATTCAAATCTGACTTGGATATCAAGCTATATTCTGATGCAGATTGAGCTGGCTCAAAAGATGATAGGAGGATCACTTCTTGCTACTTATCTTTTGCATGTTCATAGTTGATTTCATGGTCATCAAAGAAACAACCAACAATGGCATTATCATCAATTGAAGCTAAATATAGAGGCCTATCAAATGCAACACAAGAAGTAATGTGGTTAAAGTTATTGTACTCAAAATTGGGGATACACACCTACACTTCAATGATCTTTAGATATTACACTAGCTCACTTCATTTGGTTGCTAATCCTGTATATCATGCAAAGACTAAGCCCATTGAAGTGCACTATCACTATGTGAGAGAAAAGTTACTTAGCAAGGACATCCAATTGTCCTATGTGTACACAAATCTACAATGTGCAGACATATTAACCAAATCTATGGATGGCACCAAATTGAACAGGTTCAAGATGATGATTGGATTGTAGGAGATTAAAGAAGATTGAAGACCAAGCAGATTAGGCTTGAGGGGAGCTTTTGGTGCAATTTACTCCAAGCCTAAAAGCTTGATCATTAATCCAAAAGATGATATGTATATTCATGTGTTAGCACATGAACTATCCCTTGTAAATGTTTAACTTTTACTCATTGTAAAAGTACATAGAAGGATTCACTTCTAATCACGAGTTTTTAGGACGAATCTTTTTACGAATCAGCTAGTGAGTTAGCTAAAGAGTGAGTTCCTAAAGTTTAGAGACACTTTTTGGTAAAGGATTTAAATTTCAAATTCAAAAGGCTCCAACTTCAACTATAAAAGGAGACTCAAAAAGTTTCATAGAAGCGAGCCCAATTGGAAGAGTTTTTAGAGGGATCTTTTGTTGATGTTGAGCTCATATCATAGCTCCAATATTGTCCTCACATTGTGCAATGCTTTATTGCCAATGACATTGTAATCTATGTGCATTAATATATACATGTTGATCATATCTCACTCTCTTTTCTCTGTCATGTTCATCTCAAAACAGTGAACTTGTCAAACTTGGTTCTCAGTGCATACTTGATCATTTGATGTAATTTAAAGTGGTATAGACTCCGCATAATGTCTATTTTGTTTTACAAAGTTTCATTGTCATTGCATCATTCAATCTTGAGATATCTTCAAAACTCTGCTCACTAGTCTGCATATTGTTAAAGCCCAAAAATGTCGAGATGATCATATGATTTGCTAAGCTTAATTCTCAAAATACAATTGATCATTTTTAGTGAAATAACTTGTTATTGGTAGATATCTAAGTCAATTAGATACTCCCAAAAGGAATTTGATCAATTGTTAGCAAGTTGAGAGCACTATTCATTTTATTGAGCATGTGTAGAGACCAAAATAGCAACTCTTAGCTCATAGTTGAATCTCCTACTCATCTGTTTTGATCCATTGATTAGAGGATTGTACTCCAAAGCACTCAAGTGATTATTTGTGGTTCTTGGGAAGCTCAAGGGGTCTACTTTACATTCCTCAACTTGTTTTTGGTTGGTGTGAAGTAGAGATTTGTAGCACCACTTCATTTCTGGAATCTATCCACCATCTCCTTCAACAAGACCTACAGGTAGTTCAAGGTTGACATACCTTGAAACCCTAGAAGGACCATATAAAACTCAAATTGGATATATAACTAGTTAGGTTCTTGCATCTATGAGGAGGACTTAGAAGATCGATGGTCCAACTAAGGAATCCAGAGTACCCCTTTAGAATTGATCACCCCATGGTTAAGTTCGAAGAGGGGTCCTACATAGATAAGCAAGGTACCACGTACATGGTCACCAAATTACCTAATATGATAGATGAATTTGGATCGTTCATACTTGAGTCTGAGGTAGAAGGCCTTGATCATGAGAGCAAAGAGCAAGAACCTAGAACTCATCGAGGTGAATCAATCTTGACAAGGATCATAACACCTTAATGGGTCCCTCAAGACAACACACATATAGAGCTTTTCATTAACAAAGATATTGATGAAGCATTTTGGAGACTCAAACCTGCTAAACCTAGTGATGTAGATGGGATTATCATACATGAGTTCAAGGATCCTGATGTTCCAAGAAAGACTACATACTTGGACAATACTTCATCGTTACTGAGCATATAGACACACATACACTTGGAAGGGTGAACGGATTTTTCCCTCACACAAGTCTAGTAATCCTCATAGTCAGAACAGAGTAGGATCTTAACATGTCTTAGGAACATAGAAAGAAAGATCCAAGGAGCGACCAAAAGTAAGTTTTGGGCACCCTATAGGAAGAGAATGATCATGGCTAGATATAGATAGAATGAAACCAGAAAGATGTAGAGGGCATAGGAATTAGGGAGGCATGGATGACTTTAAATTGCCTAGACCCCGAAAACATCTAAGAATCTTGAGACCTACTGAAGAAAACCATGAAGAGTTATTTCGATGGTATGGGAGATCCCTACGATCACGTGGCCAAATTTAAGCAAATATTGAGAGTAGAACAAGTCGAGGATTTATTCACTCAATACAAGGCTTTTGGGCTTACCTTGAAGAATACAACCCTAACATGGTTTCAACACTTATGTCAAGATTTGTTTAGGACTATCACCTAGTTGTTCATTACATTCATTATAGAATTGTCTTAGAGAAAAATCAGACATAACACACATCATCTTTCAAATAGACACCACAAGAAACTCTTAGATTAAGAGGACATAGGTTCAGGCAATACATTGAGAGATGCCTTATCCTAGAGTTTCCTACTCAAGCTAAGTAGGTTTCCTTGTTTTTAGATGTTCTATTGAGCAGAAAAGTTAAGGTTGTATGTCTATTAGAAGGAGCCTTGTACATTATAAAAATGTTTAAGGATGTATATTAATATCGAGGATAATTTGGGTGACAAAATAGAACTCTCTAAGCTCTACAAAGATTTGAATTTTTCCACTAGTATCATATCCAAAACCATGACATCAGTAGATAAGCTGGCTAAATAAGTAGCTCAGAAGTTAGGATTTTAGAATAAACAGGTTCAAAGAGTAGTCATGTTGGAGCAATGCTACACTTGTGGAGGTGATCATATGGCCAATGTATGTCCCATGCAAGCCTAGAAGTTAGGGAATCTACGTGCTCAATCCCTCCCCTTCCTCCCAAAATCATCCATCCCCCCCACTCCCAAAATCGTCCCTCCCCCTAAATCACCCTCAAACCCTCTCCCAACTCCCAAACTATGTCTCCCCTTTCTCTATAAATCATCAGCTTCCCCCATCCAAATCCCAAATTTGTATTTCCCCCCTAAATCTCCCTCAAATCCTCTCCGAACTTCCAAATCTGTCCCTCCTCTTCCTCCCAAAATCATACACTCCCCCCCTTCCAGCTCCCAAATTTGTCCTTTCCTCTAAATCACCCTTGAACCCTCTCCCTTCCAAATTTTTCCTTCTCCCTAAATCACCCTCAAACCCTCTCCCAACTTCCAAATCCGTCCCTCTCCTTCCTCTCTAAATTTTCTACTTCCCCTCTCCAACTCCTAAATTTTTTCCTCCCCCTAAATTTCCCTCAAACCCTCTCCTAACT
Organism: Ceratopteris richardii; assembly: GCA_020310875.1. Lineage (NCBI taxonomy): Eukaryota > Viridiplantae > Streptophyta > Polypodiopsida > Polypodiales > Pteridaceae > Ceratopteris > Ceratopteris richardii. Next base: position 41,008,930 of record CM035444.1, on the reverse strand, counting down.
CCCAAATTAATCCTTACACAAATCACCCCCAAAACCTCTCCCAACTTCCAAATCTGTCCCTCCCTTTCTAAATCGTCCACTTAGCCCCCTCCAACTCCCAAGTTTGTCCCTATCCCTAAATCTCCCTCAAATCCTCTCCCAACTGTCAAATTATTCCTTCCCCCTAAATTGCCCTCAAACCCTCTCTTAACTTTCAAATCCATCCTCTCCTTCCACCCTAAATCGTCCACTTTCCCCATCAAACTCCCAAAATTTTCCCTCCCTCGAAATCGCCCTTGAAGCCTCTCCCAACTCTCGAATTTGCCCCTCCCCCTAAATTTCCCTCAAATCCCCTCCCAACTCCCAAATCCATCCCTCCCATTCCCCCTTGAATCGTCCATTTTCTCTCCCAACTTCTAAATCCATCCCTCCCCATCCTCCCTAAATCATCCACTCCCCCTATGCAACTCCCAAATTTGTCCCTCCCCTTAAATAACCCTGAAACCCTCTGCCAAATCCAAAATTTGTCCTCCCCCCTAAATCACCCTCAAACCCTCTCGAAACTTCCAAATTCATCTGTCCTCTTCCTCTCTAAATCATCCACTTGCCCCTACAAGTCACGAATTCTTCCCTCCCCCTAATTTTCCCTCAAACCCTCTCCCAACTCCCAAATTCTTCCTTCCCCCTAAATTGTCCTCAAACCCTCTCAAATTAGTCCCTCCTCCTAAATTTCCCTCAAATCCCCCACTCTCAATTTGCCCCCTTCCCTTCCAAAATTGTTCCTCAAAAATCCCAATTCCTAATTCGTCCACTTCCCCCTCCCAATAATTCATCCTCATTCAACCCCCACTAATTCATCCCTCCTCACTCCAAGATCAAATTCTCTTCATGAAGCGTGAAGCACACATGTCTCCAACTATGGCCACTACTCCAACCCGCACAAGGCTATTAATCCACCACATGGGCTAAAGGGTGATGGATTCTTCTTTGATCCAGTGAAAGGTTCAAGTGTAAATAAATGTAAGGAAAACCATTGCAAGCTCTAGTGATGTCAAAAGATTTCATTGGCAGAGTTAAAATTGGTTGGCTATCATTGCCAATATTAGCCCACTCCTCCACCATACGACAATAAAAGCTTGGATTCAGCAAGGCCACTTCTCTTGGCCTCTTGAGCCTATATAAGAAGAGGCTTGGCACTCATTTTGACTATCATCATCCTCCTTTTTCTAAGCATCTCATATTGTTAGTAGTATTTGTTACAGTTGTACTCTTTATCTAGATATCTCTTGGCTACCCTGTGACTCTAGCCACCATGATCGAGGCCATTTTGAGTGACTATATAGAGTGTTGGCTTCTCTGTTCTATGGTAGATAGCATGGCAAGATGATTGGGTAAGCCTTGGCTATTGTATTTGAGTTGGAGTCTGTTGCATTTCACTCATAGAGAGAACTTTACTATTGATTTTTGTAGTCAATTTCTATTCACTAGAGTGGCTACTAGCCACTATTATGATCCTTGGACTATTTTGACCTACTATACTTGTTCTAAGTCTTAAGAAATTTAGCTTTTCTCATTTTTGTATTTGCAATTTTTTCCATCACTTTATTTTTACTATCAAGTAGTATTCCTGCATAGAAACATGTCATAGGGTATACTTCCCTAAGGAAGAATTCCCCTTGAAGTAGGAGTAGTAGAACTGTGGTCCTCATTGCCTCTTCTACAATATGGCACACCGAGTGGGACCCTTACATGTTCAGTGTGAGGTATTTATTACAATAAGCAATTGTTTTTTCTTGATTTTTTGAGTCTTGCGAGTGGGTACATGAACCATGCATGAGTAGACAGGGAGTCTCTTTGTGCACATAAGAGCCCTAGAAAGTCAACTCAACCTTCATCCATGCAACTCAACACCCCTTTCCAATTAAACCTCTCCATTGATTTAGCCTCTACCACACTTTCAAAAGAGAAGCTGAGAAGGATGCTTGATTTTGTTTCACACACCTCAGAAGAAGCTCAAGCACCAATGGAGGACCTCTCAAATCTTTTGTCTAGGTTAAATATTAAGTTCCCTACTTTGAGAGGTTTAGTATATGAAGATGCAGATGATCATGTAAGGAGGTTAATCTCCTTATGCCATGGGCATGGGCTTCAACATCAAGAGGATGCTATGCTAGTATTATTCCCTTCTACCTTAGAGGGACTTTTTGACAAATGGTATAACCAATATGTGAATGGGCACTTTGCCATCTGGGAAACCTTGAAGGCTTCCTTCTCTCAAAACATTTTGTCCAAGTGACTCTTCTAAATGAGCTTTAGATCAACTAGAGAACTTGAAGTCATAGCCAACTGAATCTTTTCATGAACTTCATACACATAATAAAGCACTCATTTCTCATTTGCCACATGCTCCAAGAGACTTTCTAGTCAAAAGGCAGATAGAAAAGGCTCTCCCAAGGTCTCCTCAATAGAAGCTTATGGAATCACTAAGTCTGCATGCCACATTGAATGGTTTTGTGGTAGTCATTTCTCACATAGAGGAGGCTAGAGTGCATTTCGAGGGTTGGATTCAAGCAAACTACAGTGTGAGCCTCGACCCGATCGAGCAACTTACGAGGGAACTTGAAGTGATGAAGATGCAATGAAGTCAACAAGAGGAGAAGGTCATTTCACCACTTGCATGCTACAATGATGATTTAGTGGCACAACTTTGCCGTGAAGTGGAGGAGTTGCAGACTACTCAACACATCGATAGGTAGATTTAGTGTACCACATGCAACAACAGTGGTCACTCCAACATGAACTACCCTAATTGAGTAAGTTGAAAATTTTAATGGCAAAGGTGGCCATGAGATGCAATAATTTTACTACCTCAAGGGAGCCAAGAAGAGATGTAACACCCAAGTTCCCGACACATCATATGCTAGTACTTCAAGTATGCATGATAGATGGGAGAATTGTCTGAATCAACCTAGACATGCTAGAACTCTAATGTGTTATTGTTATAGAGAATATGATCACATGCAAAATAGATTCTCTCTGCCTGAGGGTGCACCTCCTTGTCAACATTGTTTGGATGCCAAGGATCATTATACAAGGGATTATCCTCGCAATCACCCCGCTTAGATCCATATGATTGCAGTCTCTCCAAAAGAAGAAGGTATGACTCCACAATCCTATGCTATTTTATCATCCGCATTACCTATGATGACTAGAGCTAGACAAGATGCAACAACCCATACAAAATAACAATAAGGAGTCAAGGAAGAAGAAGAGGGTAAGGACGTTGTCTGAGGGATTAGAGTTAAAATGACTATTCTCTTTCATAAAAAAGGGTTGTACCTTGTATCAGGGTTTAATCTTTCATCATCATTCATGTGCATGTGTTCATCTTGCATTCATACATTCCTACTCCCACAACTAAATAATCACATCCCTCCTCTTCATACCTATTGTATAAATATGGGTAAAAGCAAAAAAGACATGGGTTTTGAGGATAAAAAGCCACTTCGAGAATCCTTGGAGTTTATTGAGAAACCCTTGGGAGAGTGTCTTCAAGACTATGGTTTGAGCCCTTGAACTATTTGGATTCATTTACTCCCAATTGAAGGGTTCTGAACCTTAGGAATGATATTTCCTAAGGTATAGTATTTAACCCTTAGGGAGGCCTCTCAAGCCTTGAGACTTGTACATACAAGCTTGGGAGAAATCCTTTTAGATTCCATGTGAGAGCCATGTTTGTGATTTCCAAGATTAGAAGGCCTTGGATTAGTATCCATGTGGAGGGGACACTTGGCAAGATCTCCTCACATTTCCACCCTTGGCCTTGAATTACATACATGGGTGGAGTTGGTTGGGTGGAAGTGTGCATGTCTCACCCCTTGTGAGCTAGGCTAGTTTGTTTTATTTGATTGTCCTTAGTCTTGTTGTGTGAAGACACAAAATTGGTATGCAAAGCCTCATAGATGGGTATGATACCCATTGTTGAGTTGACATGATGATACCCATGGGGTTTCACACGACTTCATGGCCACAATCCCTCACGTATAATTATTGCATGAATATTGCAGTGTGAAAAGTCCACAAACTCATGAAGATATCGTCTCTTCTCTTCGTAGAAATGAATGAGATTGTGGCTTTATATATAGGCCATGAATTACAATTTCAACAACCTATGTGGGATTATATTTCCCATCATGCACGCACTTTTGGTTCAAAGATGTGCAACAGAACTCTTTCTCAAAAAGAAAGAGGAGCTCATTATGCTCCCGGCATGTCCACATCCACATAGAAGTACTAAATTTTTGCAATCTTATAAACTTGTGAGATGTTTTTCTCTTTTCCTCCTTCTTGGAATAGGAAAATATTATCCCCATGCGTTTATCATATGGGATGTTGCTTGCTCCCTTAATATCTCATGAGAGATTAGTGCCATAGAATTTGTGCCTCCACAAAAATATTAGTGTCCATGTTTAATTTTGTGAGGTGTGAATTCAATTTTTGCATTTAATTGTTGATTGCTAAGGTGAACCCATGAGATCTAACACTCTTTGACTCTATTTTTCTACCACCGACTTTGATCAAACCTCTTTGAGGTTTAATTTGGAAGTCAGCCTCTCTTACCTTCTTGGAGGATTTTACCCTTGTACTTAAAAAAATGGAGCTAGCAATTGAGTGAGATTGGATGAAGCAATTGGAAATCAAATGGAGTATGCTCTTCTCCAAGGAAAAGGAAGGAAAAAGCTTATTACTAAGCTAAGTACTTTTTAAAATTTATGTTTGATGTTTGTTTGCCTTAGTTACCACTATCTTTGCATACTTACATAGTTGAAACATGAGATAGAGCTTCAATTTCTAATAGGGCTTAAGTCCAATTGAGAGGTTAAGAATAGGAAAACACAGTTGAGAAGTTAAGAATAATGTCACTCTGGCGCAATGGCAAGTACCAATGCGAGGAGATCCACCTCATAATTGTCAATACGGGAAGACACGATGAGGGTATGACAACCGTGAGCAAGTGAAGTGTACAAGTGAGTGAGTGAGTGAGTGAGTGAGTGAGTGAGTGAGTGAGTGAGTGAGTGAGTGAGTGAGTGAGTGAGTGAGAAACACACAGGCATGCACACACATACACACACATGCACACATGGCAAGACAAAGAGATGGAGCAATGGAATCCTTGATTAGCCAAAAACAAGATTACAAACTCTTTTCTTCACTTGAATTCCCAATTTGCCAACCTCAAAAATGATCTCTCTAGCTCCTTTTATAGTTTTCGAGTAGCTTTGGCCTTGTCGAGACCTAGTGTTTAGTCTAGTTAAAAAATAGGTTCCTAGGCTAATTTGGAGGGTCAAACAAGCTCTAAAAAATATCAAAATTGGTGCGTACTTAGATCTAGTATTCCTCAAGCTTGAGAACTCCTCTTCTTGCACAAAATGGAGTAATAATAATAAAAAGTGATATTTACAATGGTGTGTAGTAATTAAAATCACTGTTGAAAAAGAGTTATCATTTGAAAAACTATGTAGGCCTAGTTGTCAGGCCTTTGTTGAATGCTCTACCTGCTTCTACTTGACTCTCCCTCTGTTCTGATTCTCTCTGATGACTTCCTTGTCTTGTAAAGCCACCCTGACTGCCTTGGCTACTGCCAACACCCCTCCGCTCTCTTGCATCTATCGTTCATGACACACCCTTGTTGTGAAGAGTGTTTGATGTAGTATTCTATGACATTTGTAGCAAGGTGATGTTTGCTCAAGTGCAATCCTCATGCCAAATCTTTCATAAGTTGATCCCAATCTATTGGACCAGGGACATTTGGATGTGGCAGTCATAGCTGGTTTGCATGGAGTGCCTGTTCTACTACAAAAAGGTGCAATAGGTGGATGGGTCTGGGAATGAAAATCTCAAAGTGGTACTCTTAGAGCCTTGTAGAAATCATCTCCTCAAGGGTCTGCTTATAGCAAGAAGGTAAATATTTAATGCATGCATACCCGGCATAGATGGTGTTGATGGAGGGTGTATGGTTCATACCATATACCAGGTCACAATTAACTTCAGAGAACCTTGGGGCAAAAATGTATGGTGCTTGGACCTTCCCGAAAGTTTTGAAAATGACAGCCATTAGCTCAAAAATCTTCATGCACATCTTGGCAAAGATGTCTAACACATTCTTGAATCTTGATGACTAGTGGTGTATAGTGGATATCATGTAAGCGACTGTGGGTGGTGCTCTAGGGGGAGTGAAATAAGGATAGTTTAACCATTTAGAACACCCTTTGGTATTGCAGACCTTGATTGCAAATGTTGACCATGGTTGGTGATGGACAACAGGGTAGTATCATGGTTTATATTTGATGTACAATGGCACATTTGAACCAAATGTGCATCATCTCGAGATAATTTGATAGTAACTATGCATGTTTGGTTGGAAGATAGTTTCTTTCCATGCCATTTTGGGTAGGTCATTCGGCTCAAACTACATAGAAAATGTGGGCTTTGTTCCAATAACCCTCTTTATTTGTGCATTGTAATCTACCAATAACACAAAATATGGCACGTATTGTAGTTATGAGGTGGTGATGAGTTGTTGATGTGAAAGGTTATGAAAATAAACCGACTTTAGAACTATTTCTCCAAGATTTTACATAGATTGTATTTGTATAACCACCCTATCTTCATGAGTACGGCCTATTTGTTATACCTGCTTGAGCCAATCTGGTGCCTCAATTTCGAAGGTGTCTTGGCCCTCTTCAGTAGTGCACCCTCCAGGTATAGCATGGGTTCATATGGTTCTTTGAATGGTTCTTCTACAAGAATTTCCACTACTGTTTCTAGCTCTTGTTCTACGAGCAGAGAAGGTGGTATTTCATATTGTAATAACCGTGCTTGGAGTTCTTCAACCCATTTCTGAAGGGTATTTGATTCCTCTGTAGTCTATGGGATGGTGGTAGCATGCGGCCTAGATATGCTTACTGTAGTTAACTACTTCTTGAGATTGGCACACTCTGCTTCTAGATTCTCGTATGAATCTAGAAAACTAGAATGCTCCTCGAGTAATATCTTGATTTGATCCACCAGAACAACTTGAAACCTCTTTGGACTGATCGTTGTGCCCAATATTCCTTCCATGGTGGCTTCGAGATTGTCTTGGTTCTATTGTTTTAGTCTCTTATTCTCTTTTAGTGCCACAAACATGTGCTTCATGAGAAGCCCTAGATTTCTTTGTAACTTTGCATTGGTTACCTATTGCTCGCATAGCATGTCCTCCAAGTCTTTGGTAGCTTGGGCATTCACATCCAGTGCCTTGGCCTCCAGTTCTTCGTGAGCTTGTTGTAGTGTGAGGTATTTAGACTAGATTGCTTCATTGTCAACTTCCAATGCAGTAACTTGTGCTTGTATTCTTTGAGATTTTGCCTGTAAGGCAGTGTTTAGGTCTTCCAACTATTGATAATCTTGTTGAAGCTATGAGACACACTAAATCATCATATTCAATGTATTATTTACAATTGTAGATGCAAAGGAATTATGGTTTGATACAGGGGGAATGGGAATGGGAATGGTGGATGCAATGCATGATGGTGCCCGTGATGTTGGTGGAAGGGAGATTGGGGGATGGTGGAAGTGTGGGGGGGATGGGGAGGTGCGATGGGTGGAGAAATGTCAATGGGTTCAGATAGTGGCGTGTGTGTTGGAGCTACCATGAAGGTGGGATGGTAGGTGTGGTGATCATGGTATCTATGTACAGTGAAGTGGATATAAGTGTTCGTGATCCTAATGTCTATGTGATGGGAACACAAGTGAAACTTTCCATGAATGATACATAATGGGATGGGGCAATGGTGGCAATGGAGGTATAGGGAAAGATGGATGAGGCGAATGGAAAGTATGGATCATAGGGTAAGGGGATGTGTGAACGAGGATCAGCAGGGATACCTAAGCTTCCCTCAGTGGGTCTCAAGTGTCCTTCTACGCTAGGTATGATGGGGTGGCCAATGGCTGATTTTGCGGATAGAAATGGAGAAGCAAAAATTGGATCAGTGGTATATGAAAAAAGGGTTGCTTGAGAGAGCGGTTTGTGGATCGAGAAAGAGGTGGTTGGGATAGGGTGGTAGAGGTGGGGGAGATGGGGGGTGTTGAAGTGAGATAGGCAAAGTTTGTACAAATATTTTAGAGATAAGATCAATTGTGGATGTTGAAGGAGTCTCTGGTTCTATGGTTGCTTCCTATTTAGATATGGGGATACATATATTCTTTCCTAGTCATGGCCACGTCTCCACTCTTTGTCTATCATACCGGACTGTCTAGTGCAGTGCAGTGTGCACTACTTCTTGAACTCCCAATGATTCTATCAATAATTTGAGTGAATTAATGAACTGAGGGTCCACCCCTTCATCGCTCAGGATCTGATCCATCAAGGATTGTCCTGACATGAATGAGACTCTATGTCATTCCCACATATCCATAATTGTATCATACAATCATTGTAATTGGGATGTATACATGGGAGCACATATGAGTTCAAGCATTTCTTGTTGTTCTTCATGGTGTCCTTCCTCATGTTCATTGTCTCCCTCTTCCGATTCTTCATCTTCTTCATCCTCCTCTTCATCAATTATGGCAACATGTGCTTGTGATGTAGTTGCTTGTGGATGTGATCGCTCCATAATTTGTTCATCACCCGACTCAATGTTCAACTCTCATAGGATCTGCACAAAATCTTTGTTGTTGAGTTCTTCCACGTGGACTCCTCTAGGGAATTCGAGATCTGTAGGGACTGAGGAAACATTAAACTTGGACCTTTAGCACTGCATCTTGGGATGCAAAGTGTGAATGGACATACATGTCATTGTGGTGAAGTGATTTAAGGGGTTAAAGTGTCTCCTTGAGGTTGAGCATATGGTACTGCTCCTCGCATCTGCTTTGATGGGAGTCCTATGGAAGTTCTGCCTTTGAATTTTTGTATCCTATTCCACATCAAATCTTTTTAGATTGGAATGTTAGATGCAAGACATCGATAGATAATCCTTGTGATGGCACATTCCATAAAGTACTGCCTTGCATGGCCATTGTTTGTATGCTAGGTGAATTTGATCAATGATCCAATGTGGTAGGTTAATAGTCAGGTTCTAAGTATCAGTGATATACAAACTAAACCATACTTTCTTATGGGGCATGTTGAACCTGTCTTGTGCGAGAAAACCGAAATGTTGCATGCACATTCTCAAGTGGACCATGATGTTGGGCATCAAGGCCACCATATCTTTGAGCTTTGTGAGGTTCATATTCTTCATACTTTTTGGCACTAGGATTTCCTTCTTAGTGGGGATGTGCATCCTTTCATGTCTAGAGTCCCACACACTAAGTTGTTGGTTAGCTTGAATCGCTTCAATTTGTTTCCTTTGGGATTCTGCATTAGGGTAGATGAAATTCAAATACATCTAATGTCTTCAATGACAAAGATGATTTCTCTAAAATAGTTCTTTGGGGGTATATTCTTATATTACTTTAAAGACAAGCAGAAACCCCTCATTACTACCATCTTGCATAGAGATCCTCTACCAACTCTTAAGGAGTTGATCCCACACCTAGTGGCAGAAGAGGTTGCCATAGGAGACACATCCAAGAAGGATCGTCACTCATAGGTCCTATATTCTAGCAAAAGCAAAGGCAAGAGTGGCAAGAAGGGGAAAGGAGGAAAAAGAAATTGAAGTAGTCCAAGGAAGAAGATTCAGATTCAGAAGAAGATAGCAAGGCATCATCTTCAAGGAAGGGCAAGAATGGCAAAGGGAAGAACAACCCTAATCAAGGTAAAACTTGTTTTATATGTGGTAAGCAAAATCATATTTCTTCAAATTTTTGGTTCAAGGATGATAAAGGCAAGAAGAAGAAGGAGCAAGGGAACTATGCTAACAACTCTAAAAAGGATGATGAGAAGGAGACCCTCCTAGCCATGAGACATGGCTACACTAGTGATCCCAAGGACACAAAGTGGTACATAGACTTTGGATGCTCTAATCACATGTCATGTATGGAGGAATCTTTTGTTCATATGGAAGTCCCAAGCTCAACAGGTTGTGTGGAGATAGGAGATAACACTGAGCATCCCATTACACATGTCAGAGATGTGAAGCTAGGTGAAGTTAAATCTATCAAGACTCTTTAAGATGTGCTCCATGTTCCATCTATTTCCAAGAAATTTATCTTTGTAGGATAGATGGTACAGAGAGGTGTGTAGGTTATATTTGATGCAAAAGGGTGCATGGTGAAGCAAGGAGGCAAGCTCATTGCCAAGGGAAGGAAAGAAGGTAGATTGTTCACACTAGATGTTGCTCCTACACACAACAAGGTATGTTATGTGATGATTGGTAACAAAAGTATTGTGGAGATTGATCTTTGGCACAAGAGGATAGGACATATCAATATTCCCAAGTAAAAAAGCATGTGCAAACCAGGTTTAGTAAAGGGACTACCAAATCTTGAATCCCAAGGTCTACATGAGTTTTGTGATGCTTATCAGCTAGGTAAGCAAACCACTTCCAAAGAGTGAGTACATATCCTCTAAGCTCCTGGAGCTTATACACTCAGATGTATGGGGCCCTAGTAGAGAGGCTTCATTGGGAGGAACTAGGTACTTTGTCACTTTCATTGATGAACACTCAAGAAAGGTATGGCTATATGTTATCAAGGAAAAATCAGATGTGTTTTCATGCTTTCAAAAGCTTAGGTCCCTTGTTGAGAAAGAATGTGATGCACATATGAAGACGCTAAGGTCAGATGGAGGGGGGGAGTATTTCTCCAAGGAATTCACAAAGTACTTGCAGGACAATGGCATAAAGAGGCACTTTACATGCAGGTACAACCCTCAACAAAATGAAGGAAGAATACTAGCTATATGTCTCATTGTTGACCTAAGTACCAACTTAGGGACTTGTAGAGAAAGAGACTATACCTCAATCCCTCTCAAGTGCATATAGTGGGGATTCACGCTTTAATTATCAATCCGATGAGTATACAAACCTAGCCGAGTGTATGAGGACATGCAATCAAGTGATGATCAATGCAAATGAACTACTCCAAAGAGTGCAAACAAGGTAGAGACTAATCCAAACAAGCTTCAACTGTCGGTCATGGTGTCACGATACTTGGTGCATCAACCGTCAGTAATTTGGACTTTTCTCTCAGCTCCGAACTCCAAATATAGCGGATAGCATATGCGTTTCGAAGCTCTCGAGAAGACGCATCCAATGGCGGTGGTTTCACTCAATTCTGACACTCCTAACTCAAGCTATGAGCAAAATACTGAGTCGCGGGAAAAACCTTCCTACACTTCAGCACTTCCTACACTTCGCACACACCTCAACAATAGCAGACAAACACTTTCATGGATAGACAACACTTCCTAACACTCTTTCCAAGCAATACACATGCATACAAGCTCACTGAGAAAAAGATACAGAGTGAAGAAAACACAAATTCGAATTTCTGTGCTCTCTATTCTCACAATGGCAAAAAGTCTTTACAAAGAGTCACAAATTGACTTATATACTTGTGCCCTAAAAATGGTCCTTTCACACAAGAGACCGGCACTTTATTCACTAAAAGACTAATTTCCTACTATTTTACATGGGTAAGTTTCTAATCTTCTGAGGGGATACATCTAGAGGACTCCTCTAGTGCATTTACAACGGAAAATATATACAAGAATGGTTATAATACAACAATTGGGTGTCCAAATTGGAAAAATTTTGGGGCCCGTCTTTTTCTCTGCTTTGTGTTCTCTTTAGCTCTGCAACACTCTCCCCCTCTTTGTCTCTGTCGTCCCTTGACAGGCTTTACTTCTAGTCTTCAGTTTGTTGTCCGCATGCATTTTTTGGTCAATTTTTCCTGTTCATCAATCTTGCATTACGTTTTAGTGGTCCTCTGATTTGTCCTGGTTGCACACATCGGACCCTGCTGTATTATTCACTTTCTTTTCCCTGCACGCAACCCTTGCTCAGCTTTGCCTGTTTGTAAAACAGGTGTTCAATTTTGACACCCTCTTCTTAATTCTTGTTTTACATCCTCTGGGCCTGATACATTTGTCTTGCTTGATAAGTCGGGTTGCCACGCACGCCACCAGTGGAAGGTGTGAGGATAAGGTGCTACAGTCTTCGATCTGGACCTGCCAAAGATCAAGAGGTTGAAGCACCCTTGTGGGCTGCATCCTTTCCTTGGTGTGTGTGCCCCTGCGGGGCTTTGTGCAGAGATGGGTGTTGCGCCCCTGCGGGGCTTATTGCAGAGATATATCTTCAGATATTCCTTTTTAGTGAAGCTTCTTTCGTTGTCTTCTTCTTTTCTTCCTTTTACTTGATTCTCCCTCAACACTGCCCCCCTCCAGGACTCTGTCGTCCCCGACAGGCTTTGATGAACGACGGGCATATGTTCTATATATTTTCTGCTCTGTTTCATTAAGCAAATTGGCTTCACATATCATTAAGTGTTTCCATTGTTCTGCCTTTACACCATCATTGGGTGGCTGTCTGTGATCTGCGAAGAAGCTAAGTTCGTATGCCACTAATCGGGCATTCAAATTAGAGGACATCTTCAAAAAGACTTCTGAATCAATCTCAAAAAATCCTATAAAGAACGCTTCTTCAAAAGTTTGCATATATACACTGGGCAAGAACATCAATCTTGAATAATAAGCCATTATTGTTGGTCAGCTAGGCATAACAGATAGGTCAAAAATGAGAATCTCTGTGCCTTGATTAATACCAATGAAATTCAAAAATGTGTAGGCCGCATGCTTGAAGACCTTCAAAACTGCAAGTATCATACTGAGTATTTTATTTGTCATTTTGACAGTTAGGTCGGGTACCGTTGCATAATTCTGCAGCCAAAATTCGATGGTTTTTACCATATAATCTTCAGTTGGCAAGTAATTATGTGGCGGGCTCGGAAGCAGCGGGTAATTCAGCCACTGTTTATTTATAGTGCCATTTCTTTGCATGTCCAAAAATTCTCTAGTATCCCTTCTGCGTGGTATAGGACAAAATGAAGGGTTTACCTGTAATAAATATGGTGCTGCTTGCCAATGCACCCGTAGTGTGGGATGTTTCTCCGAAAATTTTCTTCTCCAAATAGGTTGTGCAGCTTCGAATTCTTCTTGACTGTATGCAAATGTGTCCTATTTAAAATTTAGCTGCTCATCTGGACTTTTCTGTGTAATCTTCTTTATATATTGTCTCGTTTTCTCTTTCAATAGTCCGTACGGAATGTTGAAAGGCTTCATGATCTTTTCCAAGTCTTTGCCTTTGATCTTGGCTTCTTTCATTACTTTAATGACTTCATTTTCAAAATTTTCCGTCAATCGGGACACCACTAGTGCCCGTTCCTTCTGACTTATTTCTGCAGTGTATGGCATTGGATGATCATCATGTATATCCGCCATCTGCTCATGTATTGGAGAATTATAGATCGGGGGAGATAGAGGACGTACCTCTACCTTGTCAGTAGGATTTTCCTTAGCTAGCACTACTGGTGTCCCGATCACTGCGTTCTGATTGATTTGAATTTCTAATTGCTCTATGCGTTCATTTTTGTCTTTGCTTTCCTGTAGGGCTGCTCTGAGTGCTTCTTTTGCTGCAAGCAATTCATTTCCAATTTCAGCGACATTGTCCATGTTTTCACTGTAGCTTGCTGCAAGTTTCCCATGTGCGGTATTCAATTGCTTTTTTAATTCATTTACTTCTTGACTGTACTTCCGTTCCAATTCTTCTCTCACTTCTCGCTCTTGTCTCAGCAAATCTGCATGTAGTACTAGCTGATCTCTTAATTGTTTTTCTTTAGTTTCGGATGATTCCTGTTGCTCAATAGGTTGATCATATAATAATGATTTCATCAATTCTTTATTTCTGCTTCGCAAGGTGTCATTTTCTTCCATGTACAACTTTAGCTGTGTCTCAAGTAATGTGCTTCTTGCTTTCATTCTTTCTTTGTCAGCTTCGCTTGCATCATGTAATCTCTGTAAATCCGCGAGTTGTGCTTGTATTTGGTGATGCTGAGTGATTAATGTGTCATATTGCATTTTGACTTCCAGCATCTCCGTGTTTTTGACTGCCATCTCTTTTTGAGCCTAGATTAATTGCGATGATAATTGTTCGCTCATTATCTGGAATTGATTTTTTTCTCGCATGGCTCTATCATAGTCTGCATCTATGTCCATCATTTGTTGTTGCGTATCCATGGCCATTTGAATCATTTGTTTTACTACAGGTTTCAGCTGAGTGACATCCACATTAAGCCATGTTGTTGGTACACTAGGTTCCTTGCCTGTTGTGACATCTTTGCCTTGTGCCACATGTAGCGTAGTGTCATGGGGCTGCCTAATCTGAAGCTGGATCCTTGGCTCAGCCACCATGTGTTCACTGTTTCCTTGAGGTGTATCATCTGGTACCTCAATCACAATTTGTTCTTTATTTTGTAGTAGCTCCGAATCCTTGTTCACTGGAGTTTGGATTTCCTCTTTGATAGGTGGTTTCACATATGTAACAGTGGTTGGAGCTTCTTTGATGCTGATTTTTGTAGTATCATTCAATTGAATGACATGCTCAGGTTCATTAGAATCTTCCACCTTCGTTTCCTTTTCTTTGTGGTTGACCGGCATCACTTCAACTTGATTGATCTCATTCCAATCTTCTTCGTGAGTTTCTGTCCTTATGTCAGTGTCTAGAGTATCTTTTTCAGGACTGGATTCTGTATTGGAACTCGAATCATCTATGCCCAGTTCTTTGTATCTCCTTGATTGTTTTGGTGTCTTCTCTGTACTCCGTTGTTGTTTCTCTTGACTTGCTTGTCTGTAATGATGACCTTGAATATTTAGATTTACCTGCCCTTGCATGTACTGATGTGTCTCTTCGAGGGCAGCGGAGAGATCTCTCTTTGTAATAGGCATTTGAGTCGTCGTGATCTTAGGTAATAGATGTGTCCTCTTTGATTGAGGTGTAGCTTGAGCTTCTTCCTCTCGTAGACGCTTCGTACCCCTCATGGGTTTTTGTGAGCTGGTTCCTGCCTCTTCCATAACCACTGCTATCTTCCTTTTCTTGGGGATTGTCGCGGATTTAGCATATCGGGCTAGCCCTTCTGATGTCGGCATCTCACGTAGGCAATTTTTCATCTCGAGAGCCTCGTATATGACTAATGTCAAGGCAGAACTGCCATTTAAAAATTTCTTCTGGCCCCATTTCTTTTGGGCTTCAAATAGTCTTTCTTGGACATAACCAGTCATATTCACTTTGTTTCCAATTTGTCTCATGGCATGAGATAGTAGTTGTACTACGATCTTTTGTGGTGCAGTGTATCTGTGCATACTTGGGAAACAGAAATGTTGGTACACCAGACGGACAGCCTCTTCAATATCAGTTCTGTTTATATCCAAAAAGGACCTCTTTTTGGGATCATGACATTCCTCTTTGACATTAGTGATCCCTTCTTGATTCCATCCGAAGGCTTTGTTGATTATTTCATGTGTGAATTGAATGGTTTTCCATGTTCCTACTTTATCCAATACTCGTGCTTCGGGAACTGATATCTTCGTCGCTGCAGGCTGCAGTGTATTCATTACTTGCGTGCATCTTTGAAAATCTGGTAGGTAAATAGGCAATTTGAGAAATTCCTCTATGCCTGCCTGTGTCCATACATCCTCGATATGCAGTAATCCTTGTATTATAGTTTTGAAGTCTTGTGACATAATAGGGAAATAGTGATCCCTATCCATGATCTTGATAGTGGCCATGAAAATGAGGTCGGACACTGGTTGGTCATCCCGAAACCAGTGGCCTCTTGCTTTTGTTATGCATTCGAGTGGAAGAAGCTGGACCTCTTCCTCTTGCGTAGTCTCGGAATTAGTAGATGCCATCTGCACTCAATATAGAGTATGAATTAGTGGCCATATACTCTTAGAAATCCTCCTTTATTGTTCGTCATACACGTGACGTTACTCTGAGTGAATGGTGTCGTCCCTTTCCCGTGGGTGTGAGAAAGGTAATACCTGGATCTTTTTTCTCAAAATTTTTTATAGATTTTTATGTTTTCATCTGAAAAGAAAAACAGAAAAGTTAGATCATAGCCGAAGCGGTTTTTTTTTTTTTTTTTAGAGTGATTTTCTTAATGTATGTACAAGTGCTCTCCTATTTCCCAAGAGGAAAATGTGCTCGACTATCCTGAAATAGAAGAAAGATGAGCCAAATGCTTGGCCTTGTAATGTGGCCCTATCATGCATACTTTGGGACCTGATAACTCCAAATGTGTGCAACTGGAAGTAGTTGAATGATGCATGCAGTTTGTTTTATCTTTCGGCATCCAAATCTGCTTCATTCTGCTGGGACGTATTGTATCCTGCACATTCCTGATGAATGTGGTTCTTCTCCTGTTGTACGGTTGCTCTATCTACTTTTTGAATCTCGGACTGGCTTGTGTTGCATTTGCAGACTCCTTCTTCTTCCTGTTGCTATTCTTCTTTGGCTCTTTTTCCCATAGTCCATATTGGTATTGGTTCTCCTTATGTAATGGTTCATCGTTTCGGTTTAACGTCTTTGGAGCACATGATTTTGGAATCCATATTTGTAATCGATCCGGTTGAGCAGCTACTACTTTCTTTGGAATCCATATCCTAGCACTTCGTTGTTGACTTTGGCGCTCCAATCGATTTGCTTTCCTATTTGATTGGTTGCTCTGATGTCGATAGTGCTTCTGTCATCGAAGATATTCCTTCGTTTGATCCTTCCTTATCCAAGCTTGGTTGGTGTATGGAATAGGGTATATTCTAATAGGTACAGATTTTGGATTATTCCGAGGACTAGACTCCCTTGTGCATGGTGCTTCACTGAGGTCGGTTTCAGATTGAATGACACTCTTGTGACTTGCTAGACTAGAAGATGGTATGCAAGCAGGATTCAATGTGTCCTCATATGAAGTACTTGATGAAGGGATTTCTATAGTACTATTGAGCATGCAATCATGATTGTGTTCAATAGAGTGAATTTTTGGCTCTACGCTTGCGGCTTTGATTGGTCGTTCGTCTAGCAAACTGAATACCTCACGATGTCCTATTCTGGCCGAGATGTATCCTAAGGCCAATTGAATGGTCACCTAATATTCGTAAATCCAGTCTTGACCTAACACTACCTCTTCAAGTAAATCCTGATCATGACACACTAATAGCTTTTGTTCCATAGTGTTGTTGCCAAGATGCAGAGGTAAGGTGATTTCACCTATACATTGAGTAATCGTTCCTCCTATTCCTATCAACTGTGCCATCGATGGGCGTAATTCCTCTTTGAGTTTCTGGGTCAAAGAAAGTTTGATACAGCTTATGGCAGCTCCTGTGTCAATGAGAGCATCCACCAAGTGGTACTCCGTTTTACCTGCTCCCAAATTCAAATATGGTTGTGTTCTCTGTGAACCTAGGTTTTTAGTGGCTCTAAAATTAGCCATTGGGATGAGTTCTTCTCCTAGTCGATATCTCTCATCTCGCTCTCTCATCCACTCTTTCCGTTTCTTAATTCGTTCTAGGGCTTCCTGTCTTGCTTCTTCTCGTATCCTTTCCTCTTCGATGCGTCTATTCTTGCCCTTGATTAATCGTGACATTGTTTCTTCTGTCAATGGTTCTAGATATTTTTTCACTCGACATCCACTGATGTAGTTTGGTAACACTTCCCCATCTAGGGTTGCTAAGCTGATGGCTCCACTTGTCGATATGCGATTGATGATTAATGGGCCATATCCTCTCTTCTGCAACTTCTTAGCATGTTGTTTCAAGGTATATACCAAAACTAAATCTCCTTCCTTCAAATTTTTGTCCTTAATATGAGCATCAAAGTAGGCTTTTTGTCGCCGTTTAGCAACATAAATGCCTGCTACTGCTTGTAACCTAGTTTCGTGAAGCTTTTCTATTTGATCCAATTGAGCTCATAGTTCATGTCCCGTCCACTCGTAAGTGGTTGCTACTCTGAGAGTGGGAATTAAGAAATCAATTGGCAAAATAGCATTTTGTCCATACACTAAGTTAAAAGGAGTAGTGCCTATGGCGGTTTTGTAGGCTACACGAAATGCCCATAAAGCATGATGTAATTGCTTATCCCAATCCGATCTACCATTGTTAACAATTTTTGTGAGAACAGTACACAAGATTTTATTCGAGCTTTCTGCTTGTCCATTGGCTTGTGGGTGACAAGGAGCTGATTTCTTATGACTTACCAAGAATTCATTCAGTAAGGCTTCTATAACTTCATTCACAAAGTGCGTACCTTTATCACTCACAATTTCTATCGGTAGTCCAAATCTAGTGAAAACGTTCTCAAAGAGAAACTTGGCCATGGTTCTTACGTCATTTTTCTTGGTTGCTTTGGCTTCTACCCATTTGGTCAGATAGTCTGTGGTTACAATTATATATTCGGCATGGGATCCTTTCGTTGGTGGGCTAATAGGTCCTATGAAGTCTATTCCCCATTTGGTGAAAGCTCTGGCTCATCATGGGTCTCAGTGGCATCTCATATCTCCTAATTGGATATTTTGTTCGTTGATAAGTATCACATCGTTGCACATATGTTACAGCATCTTGATGTAGAGTTGGCCACCACATTCCAGCAAAGAGGATCATTTTTGTTGTTTTATCTGCAGAGAAGTGACCTCCTACAGCTCCTGTATGTGCCATCTCTAAGACAGAAAGATATTCGTCTTCATGAATGCACAATCATAATTGATTATCTCTCCCTCGCTTGAAAATTTGTTTTCCTATAATGGCATAATCCTTACTTTGTTCTACAAGTGCACGTTTCCTTGCTGAAGTGGCTCCTTCTGGGTATTCTTGAGTCTTTAAGAACTTTACCAGAGGCATGCTCCATCTCGGTGCTACTGTGGAGTAGCATAAAGTAGAGTTCTCATCTGGATTCTGTTCTTGATAGGTTTGGCATGCTCATACATAGTTATGCGCATCCCTCTACATGGTTGGCCAATATATACCTAATCTCCTCAGGGTTTGCCATGTTCTGTTTGCATTCAAATGAGTTTTCCATTGATTCACATGTGCTTTCTGAAGCCACATCTCCTGTTCCTCTTCTTCTACGCATCTCATTAGTAATCCACTTGAATCTTGGTGATACAAACTTCCTGCAATGATATGAAGGTTTTTAGTCTTCCAAAGGTCCTGGGTTCGGTTTGGTGTGATCCCATCTTTAGGTCCATGCATAAGTATAGGGATCAACTTTTCTGCCCATTGGGGACATACTTCCAAGTTAAAAAGGTACGTATCTGGCAGATCATCTGGTACTCCTATGGGTGGTTCTCCATGGGTCATTCTTGATAAGTGATCTGCTCTTATGTGGGTATTTCCTTTCTTGACTACTACCTCAAAATCAAATTCCATTAGCAATAAAAACCATCGTACTAGCCTTCCTGTATTGCAAGGTTTATTGACTAAGTACAGCAGGGCTTGATGATCAATGAAGAATTTGAATTTGTTTGCCAACAGGTAATGTCTGAACTTTTTCACTGCATACACCATCCCTAGGCCTTCTCTCTCGGTGGTGGTATAATTACGTTCTGCTTGATTTAATTGTCTACTGGCATAGGCTATAGGGTGGTCAAGCTTTCCTATATCTGCAGGTTGAGCTAAGATGCAACCAATGGCAAACTTGGAAGCATCCACATGAATGTGAAATGGCTTATTCCAGTTAGGTACTCGAAGGATTGGTGTTGAACTCAATCGATTCTTTAACTCATTGAAGGCTTTCTCACATTCCTTGGTCCATTAAATTGAGTCAAGAGTGCATAGAGAGGTCTAGCAATTATGGCATACATATGTATAAATCTTCAGTAGTATCCACAATGTCCCATAAATGCTTGTACTTCTTTGGTCTTGGTAACTCCAGAATTACTTTGATTTTGTCTTCATCAGTTGAAACTCCATTTTTAGAGACAATATGTCCTAATATTTTTCCTTGTCGAACCATGAAGACACATTTTTCTGGGTTGAGGCATACTCGATATTGTCGGCATTTGGCAAAGATCTTTTCTAGTTCAAGGATGTGCTCTGATCGTATAGCTGAATAAGTACATAGATCGTCCACATATACCTCCATACTCTTTCTCAGGAACTCTTTGAATACATGGCACATCAATCTTTGGAAGCTGGTTGGGGCATTCGTTAGACCAAAAGGCATGACTCTAAAGGTGTATACTCCCCATTCAGTTGCAAAAGCGGTTTTATGTTGGTCCTCAGGAGCAATGGCTACCTGATTATACCCTGAAAAGCCATCCAGAAAGCTATAAACTTCCCTCCCTGCCACTCTTTCCAAGAGATGATCCGTAATTGGTAATGGGTAACTATCTCTTATGGTCGCAGCATTTACTTTCTTCAGATTGATGCACACTCTTAACTTCCCATTCTTTTTCGGTACAACCACCAAGGGTGACACCCATTCCGTGTGCTCAATCTCATATATGAATCCAGCATCTAACAATTTATCTATCTCTTCCTTTATCTTTGCTGAATACACATCATTATATGTATACGGTCTTTGTTTAGAAGGTTTGGCTTCTGATGTCATGGGGATTCTATGGGCACATATAGATGGATCTACTCCTTTCAAGTCCTTATAGGTCCAGGCAAAGACATCCCGATATTCCCTTATGAGGCGTATTAACTCTTGTTCTTCCTCCATTGAGACATCTTGTCCTATGAAAGTACATCGTTCTTCTCCTTCTTCTAACGTTACTACTATCTTCTTGGTTTGTTCTTTATTGTCATAAGCTATTCCTGGCTGTGCCTCTCTTTTAGGCATTTGAATAGCAATTTTTCTCTCTTCTACTTCATATTTTTTGAAGTGGGCTGGCACTTCAAACTGATCTTGTGGCTTGTTTTCTTCACCTTCTGGCTCTTTATCTAACTCCATTTCTTCTTCCTGTGTATGTTCCTTGTTGTTTTCGTTAGCTGTGGTACCTATTATTTGATGTTCGTCCACTGGTTCCATCGGTTCTGGCTCCATCTCAATGCTCTCATAGTCCTCCTTCCATTCTTTTTCTATCACTTCTCCTTCTTCTGCCTCCTGAAGGACTATTACATAGAGACTAATGTCATATCCTTCCTCATCAATACATTCATTCATAGTTATTACTTCTTCGTTCACACATACATCAAGGGTCGCTAAAATCTCCATCCAGCTGTGAGGTTCAAACTCTTCATCCAAAAAGACTTGAGGCATGTAAGCTGGATCTTGTACAGACCTAGCTACTCCTTGCCTCTGCTGCCATCCCTTTCTCCTATCCTCTTCCTTTTTGGTAGTTTGGCATATCCATAGATGAGTGTCCTCGTTCATCCAAGATTGATCACTAGAACCTATGCTGTGAATTGACTGATCGTCTTCTTTCTTATGAATTTGATTCCATTGTAAGGGGGGAACATCTTGATATGTATAAGTGTGAAGATTTATTCTCGTGGTGGTTCCTTCATGTTGTAGGTATATTGCATCTTTTCCCCAATCTTGCACAACCTTTAACTGTCTCATGAAAGGTCTCCCAAGTATCATTTCATAATTGTTCGGCCTTTCAAATTGACAAATTGCTAAGGTGTGTTCAAATTCAACTCCGCATGTGGTGAAAACTACTCGTTCCAATAATCCCAAGGGTCTTTCTGTGTGTCCGTCAGCCATTTGTATTTTCATACGCGTTGGTCTTAAAGCTGGTTTTCCCCATTTCTCCCAGATTTCTTTAGTTGCAATGCCTACACCAGCTCCGGAATCTAAGATGGCTTTGGTGGTATAACCCCTATAGGTAATTGGAAGGCATGTATTTCCTTCATCTCCCTCACTAAAATCTCCTACCTTATCCACTAGGATCTTTACTATGTTTACTTCATCAGATATCTCTTTTTCCTCCGTCTTGATCTCCAATTGACTGGTCAATTTCTCCTTTAAATGTGGTTTACTCTTCAACAGTTCTTCCAATGTTAGGGTGCAAGGGATTTTTACCTTTTTAAGGTGTTGTATGATGTCCGATGTTTGGACTGATGGGTTCGGTTCTTTTTTCCTTATTGAGGGAATGCAATACAATTCTGAATTATGTTCATACTCTCCTGTGTAATTGGGCAAATCCTTTACTCCATCATCTCCTTTGTCACTAGGATCCATTGGTACAATTTCTTCTGAATTTAATTCAGGTATTGAACCCTCTATTTCCTCTTCCGCTTCTATCTCTTCAAAGGGTGGTTCAATTCCTTCTACTTTCTTCCATCTGTCTTCATGGACTCTTGCCCACAAATCTTTAGGCCATTCCCCTTCTACTTCGGGAACAATGGATCCTTCCTTTTATCCTCACAATAATTGCCATTCTGTGTCTTACTTACTTCAGGTTTTTCGTGGTCATGAATGATGACGCACTCTTGGAATTCTCTTTTAGAAATTCGGGTGTTGGGTAATGGCAATTGCAATAAATGCTCGATGAAAGCCTCTACCTTTTACTCAGAAAACCATATACCTTCTCTGTCCATACGCGAGCACGGAGATCCCTCAGTTCCCATAGCCGCCCAGCCACGTAGTGCGCTAATTAGTTACTCTCTCTCTCTCTCTTCATAATAGTGAGTCATCCCCCCACATGGCTTCACACATGGGTGCCACATGGCACTCATGTGTGAGCCCATGTAATAACCAATCTAAGAGGTGGTTCACACCTCTTCTGAGGGGTACTCCATATAACATTTCCTTCCCCTTAAATCCATTTTTGTCCTCAAAAATGGTATTGGAAGGTCTAAAAGAAAGAGAGAACTAATAGTATCACTACTCCCACTATATCCCCATGTATATAAATACATGGTCCTGTCTCCGTGTTGTTTCCCCATATCCTTCCCCTTAAGAAAACTCTTGGGAAGGTAGACTGAAACTGGGAAACCGTCTCTGTAGGGTGCTAACCCGCTCCCATGTGGCACTATCTTCTGAACTATCTTTCCACTTTACTAGACACTCTTTATACAAGTGACTCCTCGTCCGTTTCTCTCGAGTGCGTAGTATGCTCTCTGGCTCATGTGGAATAGATTGCACAGAAATAGGTTCTACTACCTCACTATTTGGAATGAGGTTGTGAGATTCACCCAGCCTTTTCTTAAGCCGGCTTACATGAAAAACTGGATGGATTTGACTATTCTCTGGAAGTTGGAGCTGGTAAGCCATCTTTCCTATTCTCTTAAGTATTTGGAAAGGTCCACAATACCTAGGAGATAATTTTGGACAAGGTCCCGTCTTCATGGTTTCAGACCTAGATGGAACTCTAAGATAGACTTGCTCTCCTACCTCAAAGTTGATATCTCTTCTTTGAGGATCAGCATAGGCTCTAGCCCTATCCTGAGCTCTCCTAATGCTGTCCTTAGCAAATCTAAGCATATCGTTCATCTCTTCCAAGAAGTCCTTTGCAGCTTGAACTTTTTCATTCTGCAAGCCTACTGCATAAGGAGCCCTTGGCTGAAACCCATACATAAGCATAAATGGACTATGCCCAGTGGAAGAGTGCTTGGCACTATTATATGCAAACTCTACTATAGGTAAGTACTCTTCCCAATTAGTTTGCCTTTCATTCACATATGCTCGAAGCATATCTTCTAGGATTTGGTTAACCCTTTCTGTTTGCCCATCCGACTGTGGATGCTCGGCCGTACTCATGCTAAGCTTTGTATCCAGCCTTTTGAAGACCGCTCTCCAAAAGTGGCTAGTAAACTTCCTATCCCGATCAGAAACTATGTCTAAAGGAAGACCATATAACCGGTATAGGTTCTCAACAAAGAGTCTAGCCAATTCTGGTGTCTTCACTGTAGTACGTGTCGGAATAAACCTAGCCATTTTGGTTAACCTATCCACAATTACCCAGACCGAGTCGTGCCCTCTCTGTGTCTTAGGTAATCCGACTATAAAGTCCATGGAGATACTCTCCCACTTCCCATTAGGAATATCCAATGGGTGGAGTAGTCCTCCAATCCTCAACCTCTCAGCTTTGTTGACCTGGCATTTATTGCACTTAAGCACATACTCTAGGACGTCCTTATGAAGTCCAGGCCAATAAAACTGCCTCTTAACAAGATCATAAGTCTTGTTAACTCCTGGGTGTGCCGCACTAGGTGTGTCATGACACTCATATAAAATATGCCGTCTCCTCTCAGTATCTCTAGGGACACACACCTTACCTTTATATAACAGATATCCATCTTGGACACTGTAATTCTTCCACTTGAATCCTTCTTGAGTACCCGTCGATACTCCATCCTCATTGGAAACCCGTATATCACAATCCCCATTCTCTATGGCTTCCCAAATCTCGGAATATGCAGGATCAAGCCTACATTTCCCTCTAAGAGACTCAAGTAGCTCACTAGTGATCTGAGTAAAACTCAGTCCATTGAGCATAGGCATGTGGCTAAGTGAATCAGCCACCACATTAAACTTTCCCTTCCTATACCTAAGCTCATAATCAAACTCTTGAAGGGTCTCTGCCCATCGGGCCTTACGACCTTTAAGGTCTGTTTGATTAGAGAGCCACTTAATGCTCTCTTGATCAAACACTATCGTAACTTTGGCACCATATAAATAATGACGCCACTTCTTCAAAGCATGGACTATTGCATACAACTCCTTCTCATAGACGGAGTAGTTCTTTTGAGCCGGTTCTAGTTTCTTGCTCTCAAAAGCTACTGGTCGACCATCCTGTACTAAAACCGCTCCTATAGCAAAATCACTCGCGTCAGTCTCAACCACAAATGGTTTATATATGTAAAAGTGGAGCTGTAGCAATTGCTACCTTCAACTTTTCCATACTTTGCTTCTGTTCGTCTCCCCAAAGAAAGGCTTTCCCTTTCCCTTTAAGTTGTTCCGTCATCGGGACAACAATTTTGGCATAGTTCTTAATGAATCTTTGATAGAAACCTGATAAACCTAGGAAGATCTGCAGCTCTTCCAGGTTCCGTGGATGTGGCCATTCCATAATAGCCCTTACTTTTTCAGGATCCATCTGGATTCCATCCTGGGAGACTATATGCCCAAGGTATCTAACCTCTTTCTTGAAAAATTCACACTTTGACTCCTTAGCAAAGAGCGAATTTTCCCTTAACACTTGAAATACTTTTCTCAAGTGTTCCAAGTGCTCCTGTTCTGATGCACTATATATCAGAATGTCATCTAAAAAGTCTACTACAAAGTGTCCTAGATAAGGCCGTAGAACACTATTCATGAGTTTCATGAAAGTGGCAGGAGCATTGGTGAGACCAAAAGGCATCACCAAAAACTCATAGTGCCCATATCTAGTCCTAAATGCAGTTTTAGGGACATCCTCTGCCCTAATTCTAATTTGATGATATCCTGGTCTAAGGTCAAGCTTGGTAAAATACCTAGCTTGATGTAACTGATCAAATAGATCTTCCAATCTAGGCATTGGAAATCTATTTTTGATAGTTACCTTATTAAGTGCTCTATAATCTATACATAGTCTCATAGAGCCATCTTTCTTTTTAACTAGGAGCATTGGCGATGCCCATGGTGAGTTACTAGGTTTGATGAAGCCTTTATCTAAATAATCCTGCAATTGCTTCTCAACCTCCTCATG
Organism: Ceratopteris richardii; assembly: GCA_020310875.1. Lineage (NCBI taxonomy): Eukaryota > Viridiplantae > Streptophyta > Polypodiopsida > Polypodiales > Pteridaceae > Ceratopteris > Ceratopteris richardii. The sequence goes on along the minus strand of CM035444.1, from coordinate 40,983,343 downwards.
CTGAGAAACACTAAGCCTATAAGGTGGTCTACAAATAGGGTTAGTGTTAGTAATAACCTCTATGGCATGGTCAATGTCCCCTCTCTTAGGTGGTAGCCCTCTGGGTAAGTCAGTGGGAAAAACATCTCTGTACTCAAACATAAGATCCTTAAAACTTTTAACCACACACTCTTGCAAAAAAGAATAGTAGAAAGTCCTGTTCATATTTACATTCAAAGCATGAAAATATACATCAGATGAGCTGTCTGTACAATGCTCCATATCATGACTATACAATAAAAACATATCCTGTACATGTTGTGAACAACAGAGACTATACAACTCTAATGATGAGATGAGAGGTGCACTAGGTACATCTCTCTCTCCCTGAATATAAACTTTACTTCCATTCTTTTCAAACTCGAGTGTGTTATTTTGATAGCTGCGTTTAAGTGTATCTCCCAACCCCCATAGCCACTCTCTTCCTAAGACTAGATCTGTCCTCTCCATGTTCATAATTTGGAAGTCCATATGATCTGTATAATCCTGCATCTTGACTTCCAAATTGGATACCATAGTATCCCATATTCTTTTATCTTGCCCTTGCATCATAGATACAATGTATTTATGTGCACTAGGCTGCTGGGGAATCTTCAATTTCTTGACCAAAACATAGTTTATGAAGTTATGAGTGGTAGAGTCATCTATCATGACTCGCACCCTGGTCCCGTATACACTACCATGTAGCTTGACCAAGTCATGTGGTCCAAACTGCGGTGACCACAATGACTGAGTCAAACAACACGTGTGCTCTATATCCTCGTGCATCACCTCCACTCCCTTGCAGCTAGAGCTGCCATGAATGGGAAGGGTCTGCACTAGGTGGACCGCCTTTTTGCCCCTATCAGGAGCCGTACTAGACTCTGGTCCTTTCTTCTTTTCTTCCCCCTTCTTGAGTGGACAGTTCCACTGCGAATGGCTAGGGGATAGGCACCTAAAACACAGGTTCTCTCTTTTGGCCTTCTCAAACTGGTCTGTGGATAGCTTAGGCCCTTGTGATCTTTGTTTTTTAATAAAAACCTTGTTTTTCCCAAAAGGCAACTTTTTCTTAAATTTAGTGGTGCTAAGAGGTTTAAGGGGCTGATCCGTCTCCATAGGAGTATACTGAGGACGGTTATGGTCCTCATATATCTGTGCATATTTGATCGCCTCCTCAAACGTCTTAGGCGCATTCCTCCTGACTTCCCTCTTTATGGCTTTATCCAAGCCCCTAACAAACCCTCTGGTCTTCTGAAAATCATCTAGACCCTTAAGCTTCAAAATGATCTCTCTATAGTGGGATAGATAGACTGAAAGAGGCCTGCCTCTTTGAGTAATCCTATCCCACTCATCCCAATTCCTCTCCTCTTCATTTTCAAGAAGAAACTCTTTTAGGAAAAGAGTCTCAAACTGAGTCCAATCACTAGGGATAGAGTTCGCCTCCTTAAGACTCATCCACCACTTATAAGCACGTGGGCCGAGGGAAAGACTCGCCTCTAGCACACGATACTCAGGTGGTGTGCCCTTCAATTGATGCAAATCATGCCACTTTTGTAAAACAGTGTAGATTGCATCCTTATTCCTGTCTCGGTCATCCCCCGTGAAGGTAGGTGGCTTCAAGTCTTTCAAGAGGGGAGCTTCCCTAGAGCTCTCTCCTTTATGTTTACTAGGAAGAGAAGTCTCTTTCCTAGTAATCTCTAGAGGAATGGTAGGAGTCTCTCTTTCCTTTCTAGCTAGGAAAGAGGTGACACTAGTCTCAAGAGAGATCATTTGAGACTTAAGTTGCTGTATAAGAGATGTGATGCTACCCAAATCTTTCTCTAACTTAAGGGTTTGTTCTTTCAAATCAATGAATTGGTCACGAGTGACAAATTCATCTATAAGCTCTTCATAAGTATACTCTTGCTGTGAAGGCTCTTTTTCTTCTACATTCTCTTCTATTTCTTGCCCTAACTCTACTTCTTCCATCCTAGCATCAGGATCCTCTAGTTGCTCTCTAGGTGGAGAAGTGGTCTCAACTACTTGTTTGCCTTTAGTTTCCATGTTTAAGTACCCTTCCCCCGTTTGCTAACTAGAGTATATGAAAATGAATGGAAGTAGAGTTTAAATATGCAAGAAGAAGAGAAATATCACACAAGAGCACTTCCCTGATACAAAGTAGAGTTGCGGAAGCGAAATCCAAGTGGTCCTTGATGCTTCAAGCCGCTGATTATGATTCCTCGCCAGTCCCAAAAAAAAATTGGAAATGTCCGCTTGGTCCGGGGAGGTTCTCAACACCATAAACCATCCAAGACAACACCAAAAGTGCGTAGGAAAAGCCTCAAACGGGCAAACTGAGTGCAACTGAATAATTTCAGAGATATTCCGATCCTCGCCAGTCCACAAATTGTTGCCCAGCACCTGCACTTCAAGAATTTGAGACTATCTGTGTTGACCTAAGTATCAACTTAGGGACTTGCGGAGAAAGAGACTATACCTCAATCCCCTCACAAGTGCATATAGTGGGGATACACGCTTTTAATTATCAATCCAAAGAGTATACAAACCTAGCCGAGTGTATGAGGACATGCAATCATGTAATGATCAATGCAAGTGAACTACTCAAAGAATGTAAATGAGGCAAAGACTTATCCAAACAAGCTTCAACTGTTGGTCAAGGCGAAACGATACTTGGTGCAGCAGCCGTCAGTATTTTGGACTTTTCTCCCAACTCCGAACTTCAAATATAGCGAATAGCATATGCGTTTCGAAGCTCTCGAGAAGACGCATCCAATGGCAGTGGTTTCACTCAATTCTGACGCTCCTGCTTCAAGTTATGAGCAAAATACTGAGTCACGGGAAATACCTTCCTACACTTCAACACTTCCTACACTTCGCACACACCTTACCTACAACAAATAAACACTTTCATGGATAGACAACACTCACAAGCACTCTTTCCCAGCAATACACATGCACACAAGCTCACGAAGAAGAAGATACAGAGTGAAGAATACACAAATTCGAAATTCTATGCTCTCTATTCTCACAATGGCAAAAAGTTCTTTACAAAGAGTCACATTTGACTTATATACTAGTGCCCTAAAAATGTTCCTTTCACACAAGAGACCGGCACTTTATTCACTAAAAGACTAATTTCCTATTATTTTACATGGGTAAATCTCTAATCTTCTGTGGGGATGCATCTAGAGGACTCCTCTAGTGCATTTACAAAGAGAAATATATTACAAGAATGAGTATGATACAAAAAATATGATGTCCAAATCGGAAAAATTTTGGGGCCCGTCTTCTTCTCTGCTTTGTACTTTCTTTAGCTCTGCAACACTCTCCCCCTCTTCGTCTCTGTCGTCCCTTGACAGGCTGTAGCTGTTCGTCAGCTGATTACTTCTTTTTCTCCGCACGCATCCCTTGGTCAGTTTTGTCTGTAGTTAAACAGACATGCAGATTTGATGGCCTTCTTGATTCAAGCTCTACTACTCGAGAGCCTGCTGCATTTGTCTTGCCTGTTGACTTGGGTTGCCACGCACGCCACCAGTGACTAGGAATGTGCTGTTCTTAGTCACCCTCTTAAACTTTTCAGCCTCTACCCCTTTCTAACTTTTGGTCCTCTGATTTGTCCTGGTTGCACACATCTGACCCTGTTGTATTGCTTTGAGCCTGTTTGCTTTCTTCCACCGTGCAGGACCTGGCTGTTTTCTCTTTTCGCCTGATGCGTGCCCCTGCGGGGCTCTGTGCAGAGATGGGTAATGCGCCCCTGCGGGGCTTCTTGCAGAGATGTATCTTCAGATCTTGCTTTTTAGTGAAGCTTCTTCTTTCGTTGTCTTCTTCTTTTCTTCTTCTTACTTGATTCTCCCTCAACACTGCCCCCCTCTTGGACTCTGTCGTCCCCGACAGGCTTTGATAAGCGACGGGCATATGTTTGATAAACTCTTTGCTCTGTATCATTTAGCAGATTTGCTTCACGTATCATGAGTTGTTTCCATTGTTCTGCCTTCACACCGTCATTGGGTGGCTGTCTGTGATCTGCGAAGAAGCTGAGTTCATATGCCACTAATCTGGCATTTAAATTGGATGACATTTTCAAAAAAATCTCCGAATCCATCTCAAAAAATCCTGTAAAGAAAGCTTCTTCGAAAGTCTGCATATATACACTTGGCAAGAACATAATTCTAGAATAATATGCCATTATTGTTGGGCGGCTAGGCATAACTGAGAGATCAAAAATGAGGATCTCCGTGCCCTGATTAATACCGATGAAGTTCAAAAAGGTGTAAGCCGCGTGCTTGAATACCTTCAAAACGGTGAGGATCATGCTAAGTATTTTGTTGGTCATTTTTACAGTTAAATAAGGTACTGTCGCATAATTCTGTAGCCAAAATTCTATGGTTTTGACCATATAGTCTTCCGTTGGCAAATAGTTATGTGGCGGGCTTGGAAGCATGGGATAATTGAGCCACTGCTTATTGATAGTGCCACTTCTTTGCAAATCCAAAAATTCCTTGGTATCCCTTCTGCGTGGTATTGGACAAAATGAAGGGTTTACCTGGAATGCATATGGTGCTGCTTGCCAATGCACCCGTAGTGTGGGATGTTTCTCCAAAAATTTTCGTCGCCACACTGGTTGTGCAGCTTCAAACTCTGCTTGTGTGTATTCGAATGTGTCGTGTTTGAAATTCAGCTGCTCATCCGGACTCTTCTTTGTAATCTTCGTTATATAACATCGTGTTTTCTCTTTCAAGAGTCTGTATGGAATATTGAATGGCTTCATAATTTTGTCCAGGTCTTTACCTTTGATCTTGGCCTCTTTCATAACTTTGACCACTTCATTTTCAAAATTTTCTGTCAATCGAGACACCACTAGTGCCCGTTCCTTCTGACTTATTTCTGTAGTATAGGGCATTGGATGATCATCATGTATATCCGCCATCTGCTCACGTATTGGAGAATTATAGATCGGGTGAGATAGAGGACTTACCTCTACCTCGTCAGTAGGATTTTCCTTATCTGGCACTACTGGTGTCCCGATCGGTGCTTTCTCTTTTATTTGAGTCTTCAGCTGTTCTATGCATTCATCTCTATCTTTGACTTCTTGCATGGCTGCCCCGAGTGCTTCTTTGGCTGCAAGTAACTCATTTCCGATTTCAGCCACATTATCCATGTTTTCACTGTAGCTTGTTACGAGTTTTCCCTGTGCTGTATTTAACTACTTTTTTAATTCTTTTATCTCTTGACTGTACTTCTGTTCCGACTCTTCTCTTAGTGTGCGCTCTTGTCTTAGCGAATCTGCATATTGTGCGATCTGATCTCGTAATTCTTTTTCGTTCGTTTCTGAGAATTCCTGTTGCTCGATTGGTTGATCATATAATAATGATTTCATTAATTCTTTATTCCTGTTTCTCAAAGTGTCATTTTCTTCCATATATACCTTTAGCTGTGTCTCGAGCAACGTACTTCTAGCTCTCATTCTTTCTTTGTCCGCCTCGCTTGCATCATATGATCTCTGTAAATTTGCGAGCTGTGCTTGGAGTTGGTGATGCTGAGTCACTAATATATCACATTTCGTTTTGATTTCGATCAGCTCCGTGTTCCTGGCCGTTATCTCCTTTTGTGCTTGAATGAGTTTTGATGACAGTTGTTCACTCATTATCTGGAATTGATTTTTTTCTTGCATTGCTCTATCATAATCTGCATCTATTTCCATCATCTGTTGTTGGGTATCCATCGCTGTCTGAATCATTTGCTTGACTACGGGCTTCAGCTGAGTGACATCCACATTCAGCCATGTTTTTGGTATACTTGGTTCGTCGTCGGTTGTGATATCTTTTCCCTGTGCAATATGTAATGTAGTGTCATGGGGCTGCCTAATCTGAAGCTGGATCCTTGGCTCAGCCCCCATGTTTGCCTGCTTTTCTTGAGGTGTGTCATCTGGTACCTTGATCACAATTTGTTCTTTGATTTGTAATTCCTCTGTTTCCTTACCTACTGGAGTTTGTTCTTCCTCTTTAATAGGTTGTTGTACATGTGTAGCACTAGTTGTATCTTCCTTGATGCTTATTTTTGTAGTGTCATTCAATTGAATGACATGCTCCTGTTCCATAGATTCTTCTACTCTCTGTTCCTTTTCTTCCTGATTTCCCGGCGTCACTTCCACTTGATCGATCTCATTCCATTCATCTTCTTGTGTTTCTGTCCGTATATCCGTATCCAAGGTATCTTTTTCAGGGCTGGAGTCCGTATTTGTACTGGAATCCTCGATCCCTAGTTCCTTGTATCTTCCAGCTTGTTTTGGTGTCTTCTCTGGACTTTGTTGTTGTTTCTCTCGACTAGCCTATCTATAATGATGACCTTGAATATTTAAATTTACCTGCCCTTGCATATATTGATGTGTTTCTTCGAGGGCAGCGGAAAGATCTCTCTTTGTAATCGGCATTTGAGCCGTCGTGATCTTCGGTAAGAGATGAGTTCTCTTTGATTGTGGTGTAGCTTGGGCTTCCTCCTCCCGTAGGCGCTTTGTACCCCTCATGGGTTTTTGTGTGCTTGTTCCAACTTCTTCAACCATAACCACCGCTTTCTTTTTCTTAGGGACTGTAGCTGATTTTGCGTATTTTGCTAGCCCTTCTGAGTTCGGCATCTCCCGTAAGCAATTTTTCATCTCAAGAGCTTCATATATCAATAGTGTTAATGCAGAACTGCCATTCAAAAACTTCTTTTGTCCCCACTTCTTCTGGGCTTCAAATAACCTTTCTTGGACATATCCTGTCAAATTGATTTTGTTTCCTATTTGTCGCATGGCATGCGATAGTAATTGCACTACGATCTTCTGTGGGGCTGTGTATCTGTGCATGCTGGGGAAACAAAAGTGTTGATGCACTAGACGGACAGCATCTTCTATGTCAATTCTGTTTATATCCAAAAATGATCTCTTCTTGGGATCATGGCACTCTTCTTTAACACTTGTGACACCGTCTTGTTTCCATCCAAATGCTCTGTTGATTAATTCGTGTGTGAATTGGATGGTCTTCCAAACTCCGACTTTATCCAAGACGCGTGCTTCTGGAACTGATATCTTTGTTGCGGCAGGTTGCATAGTATTCATTACCTGTGCACATCTCTGAAAGTCTGGCACATAGATTGGTAACTTGAGGAATGCCTCTATGCCTGCTTGTGTCCATACATCTTCAATATGAGGTAGCCCCTGTATGATCGTTTTGAAGTCCTGTGACATGATAGGAAAATAATGATCTGTATCCATAATTTTGATTGTTGCCATGAAGATTAGCTCCGCCACTGGTTGATCATCCCGGAACCAGTGACCTCTTGCTTTTGTGACTGATTCCAATGGAAGAAGCTGCACCTCTTCCTGCTGCGTAGATTCTGAATCAGTAGACGCCATCTGCACTCAATATAGAGTATGAATTAGTTGCCATATATTATCAGAAATCCTCCTTTACATGTTGGTCATAAGCTCGATGTTGCTCCGAGTGAACGGTGTCGCCCCTTTCCCGTGTGTGTGAGAAAGGTAATACCTGGATTTTTCACATTTTTATGTATTTTTATATTTTCATCTAAAAAGGAAAACAGACAAGCTAGTTGATAGCCGAAGTGATTATTAAATTTTTGGAATATTTTTCTTAATATATGTACAAGTGCTCTCCTATTTCCCCATTAGGAAAATGTGCTTGACTATCCTAATATAGAAGAAGGATGTGCCGAATGCTTGGCCTTGTAATGTGGCCCTATCATGCATACTTTGGGTCTCGAAGGCTCCATATGTGTGCAATTGGAAGTAGTTGGTTGATGCATGCCGTTTGTTTTGTCTTTCGGTATCCAAATCTGCTTCATTGTTCTGGGCTTCGTTGTATGCTGCCCACTTCCACTGAATGTGACTCTTTTCTTCTTGTTGTAGGTTTGCTTAATCTGATTTGTAAATCGCAGAGTGGCTCGAGTTGCCATTACAGACTCCTTCTTTCTCCAGTAACTCTTTTTTTGTGGCTGTTTTGCCCACATGTGTGCTTCTTGTGCTAAGGACCATCCCCTCGGTTTGGTTTCTTTGGAACGCAAGACTTGGGAACCCAGATTTGCGAACGATCCTGTTGAGCAGCTACTACTTTCTTTGGAATCCATATTGTAGCAATTTGTCGATGACTTCGTTGTTCAAATTGAGTTGATTTCTCCTTTGATTGTTTGTTCTGATGTCGGTTGTGCTTCTGTTGTCGAAGATACTCCTCCACTTGATCTTTCTTTATCCACGCTTGGTTAGAGTATGGAATAGGGTATATTTTAATGGGTACAGATTTTGGATTACTCAGAGGACTAGTCCCTTTTATGCATGGTGCTCCGGTGAGGTGGGTTTCAGATAGATTGATACTCTCTTGGCTTGCTAGACTAGAACATGGTGTGCAAACAGAATTCAATGTGTCCGCACATATAGTACTCGATGAAGGTGTCTCTATAGTGCTAGTGATCATACATTCAGGACTTTGTTCATTAGAATGAACTGTTTGCTCCATGCTCACAGATTTGATTGGTCGTTCGTCTAGCAGACTGAATACTTCACGATGTCCTATCCTGGCTGAGATGTATCCTAACGCCAATTGAATGGTCACTTCGTATTCGTAAATCCAGTCTTGACCTAACACTACCTCTTCAAGTAAATCTTGGTCATGACACACTAAAAGCTTTTGTTCCATAGTGTTGTTGCCAAGATGCAACGGTAAGGTGATCTCACCTATGCATTGAGTAATTGTTCCTCCTATTCCTATCAACTGGGCCATCGATGGGCGTACCGTCTCCTTGAGTTTTTGGGTCAACGAAAGCTTGATGCAACTTACAGCGGCTCCTGTGTCAATGAGAGCATCCACCAAGTGGTACTCCGTCTTTCCTGCTCCCAAATTTAAATAAGGTTGTGTTCTCTGCGATCCTAGGCTTTGAGTGGCTCTAAAATTAGCCATTGGGATGAGTTCTTCTCCTAGTCGATATCTTTCATCTCGCTCTCTCATCCACTCTTTCCGTTTCTTTATTCTTTCCAATGCTTCCTGTCTCGCTTCCTCTCGTATTCTTTCCTCTTCTATGCGTCTATTCTTGCCTTTGATTAATCGAGACATAGTTTCTTCGGTTAATGGTTCTAGATATTTTTTCACTCTGCATCCACTGATGTAGTTTGGTAACACATCTCCATCTAAGGTTGCTAAGCTAATGGCTCCACTTGTAGATATACGATTAATGATTAATGGACCATATCCTCTCTTCTGCAACTTCTTAGCATGTTGTTTCAAGGTGTATACCAAAACTAAATCTCCTTCCTTCAAGTTTTTGTCCTTAATATGCGCATCAAAATAGGCTTTCTGTCGTCTTTTAGCAGCATAGATGCCTGCTACTGCTTGTAACCTAGTTTCATGAAGCTTCTCTATTTGATCCAATTGGGCTGATAGTTCATGTCCTGTCCACTCGTAAGTAGTTGCTACTCTCAGAGTGGGAATTAAGAAATCAATTGGCAAAATAGCATTTTGTCCATACACTAAGTTAAAAGGAGTAGTGCCTATTGCGGTTTTATAGGCTACCCGAAATGCCCATAACGCATGATGTAACTACTTATCCCAATCTGATCTGCCATTGTTAACAATTTTGGTAAGAACTGTACACAAGATTTTATTTGAACTTTCTGCTTGTCCATTGGCTTGTGGGTGATAAGGGGCCGACTTCTTATGAATTACCAAGAATTCATTCAGTAAGGCTTCTATAACTTCATTAACAAAGTGCGTACCTCTATCACTCACAATTTCTATTGGTAGTCCAAATCTAGTGAAAATGTTCTCAAAGAGAAACTTGGCCGTAGTCCTTGCGTCATTTTTCTTGGTTGCTTTTGCTTCCACCCATTTGGTCAGATAGTCTGTGGCTACAATTATATATTCAGCATGGGAACCTTTTGCTGGTGGGCTAATAGGTCCTATGAAGTCTATTCCCCATTTTGTGAAAGCTCTAGCACTCATCATGGGCCTAAGTGGCATCTCATCTCTTCTAATTGGATATTTCGTTCGTTGACAAGTATCACAGCGTTGCACGTATGTTACGGCATCTTGGTGTAGAGTGGGCCACCACATTCCAGCAAAGAGGATCATTTTTGCTGTTTTATCTGCAGAGAAGTGTCCTCCTGCAGCTCCTGTATGAGCCATCTCTAAAACAGAAAGATATTCATTTTCGTGAATGCACATTCGTAATTGGTTATCTTTCCCTCGTTTAAAGAGTTGTTTTCCTATAATGACATAATCTTTACTTTGTTCTTCAAGTGCACGTTTCCTTGCTGAAGTAGCTCCGTCAGGGTATTCTTGAGTTTTCAAGAACTTTACCAGTGGCATGCTCCATCTTGGCGCTATTGTAGAATAGCATAAGGTAGAGTTCTCATCTGGGATTTGTTCTTGAAAGGTTTGACAGGTTGACACATAGTTATGTGCATCTCTTTGCATGGTTGGCCAGTATATGCCCAATCTCTTGAGTGTTTGCCACGTTCCATTTGCATTCAAATGAGTTTTCCATTGGTTTATGTGTGCTTTCTAAAGCCACATTTCTTGTTCCTCTTCTTCCACGCATCTCATTAATAATCCACTTGAATCCTGGTGATACAGACTTCCCGCCATGATGTGAAGGTTTTTAGTCCTCCAGAGGTCTTGGGTTTGGGTTGGTGTGATCCCATCTTTAGGTCCATGTGTAAGTATAGGGATCAATTTTTCTGCCCATTGAGGACATACTTCCAGGTTAAAAAGGTACGTATCTGGAAGATCATCTGGTACTCCTATGGGTGGTTCTCCATGGGTCATTCTTGATAAGTGGTCTGCTCTTATGTGGGTATTTCCTTTCTTGACTATTACCTCAAAATCAAATTCCATTAGCAATAAAAACCATTGTACTAGTCGTCCTGTATTACAAGGCTTGTTGACTAGGTACAGTAGGGCTTGATGATCAATGAAGAATTTGAATTTGTTTGTCAACAAGTAATGTCTGAACTTTTTGACGGCGTATACCATCCCTAGGCCTTCTCTCTCCGTGGTGGTATAATTGCGTTCTGCTTGATTTAACTGTCTACTAGCATAGGCTATAGGGTGGTCTAATTTTCCTGTGTCAGCAGGTTGAGCTAAGATGCAACCAATGGCAAACTTGGAAGCATCCACATGAATGTGAAACGGTTTATTCCAATTAGGGACTCGAAGGATTGGTGCTGAACTCAATCGATTCTTTAACTCATTAAAAGCTTTTTCACATTCTTCGGTCCAATTAAATAGAGTCAATAATGCATAAAGAGGTCTAGCAATTATGGCGTACATATGTATAAATCTTCGATAGTATCCACAATGTCCCATAAATGCTTGAACTTCTTTAGCATTCTTAGGTCTTGGTAAATCAAGAATTACTTTGATTTTGTCTTCATCTGTTGAGATTCCATTTTTAGAGACAATATGTCCTAAGATTTTTCCTTGTCGAACCATGAAGACACATTTTTCAGGATTGAGGCATACTCGATATTGTCGACATTTAGCAAAAATCTTTTCTAGTTTAGGGATATGCTCTGATCGTATAGCTGAATAAGTACAAAGATCATCCACGTATACCTCCATACTTTTTCTCAGAAATTCCTTGAACACATGACACATCAATCTTTGGAAGGTAGCTAGGGCATTCGTTAAACCAAAAGGCATGACTCTAAAGGCGTATACTCCCCATTCAGTTGCGAACGCTGTCTTATGTTGGTCCTCAGGAGCAATGGCTACCTGATTATACCCTGAAAAGCCATCCAGAAAGCTATAGACTTCCTTCCCTGCTACCCTTTCCAAGAGATGATCAGTGATTGGTAAAGGATAACTGTCCCTTATGGTTGCGGCATTTACTTTCTTCAAATTGATGCACACTCTTAACTTTCCATTCTTTTTTGGTACTACCACCAGAGGTGACACCCATTCCGTGTGCTCAATTTCATAGATGAATCCAGCATCTAGTAACTTGTCTATTTCCTCTTTTATTTTGGCTGAATACACATCATAGTAAGTATATGGTCTTTGTTTAGAAGGTTTGGCTTCGGATGTCATGGGGATTCTATGCGCACATACAGATGGATCTACTCCCTTCAAGTCCTTATAGGTCCAAGCAAAGACATCCCGATATTCTCTTATGAGACGAATTAACTCCTGTTCTTCCTCTAATGAGACATCCTGTCCTATGAAAGTACATCGTTCCTCTCCTTCTTCTATAGTTACAACTATCTTCTTGGTTTGTTCCTTATTATCATATGCTATTCCAGGCTGTGCTTCTCTTTTCGGCATTTGAATAGCGATTTTTCTCTCGTCCACTTCATATTTTTTAAAATGAGCTGGTACCTCAAATTGGTCTTGGGGTTTATTTTCTTCATCTTCTGATTCTCTTTCAAATTCTAATTCCCCCTTCTGTGTTAGTTCCTGGTGTTTTTCATTGGCGATGACATTTATGTTGGTGTTACTATTCCCTAGATCCATTGGTTCGGGCTCCATTTCAATGCTCTCGTAGTCCTCCTCCCAGTTTTTCTCGATCACTTCTCCTTCTTCAGCCTCCTGAAGGACTACCATATACAGGCTAACATCATAACCCTCCTCATCGATACATTCGTTCATGGTCACTCCTTCTTTGTTTACACAGACGTCGAGGGTCGCTAAAATTTCCATCCAACCGTGAGGTTCAAATTCTTCATCCGAAAACACTTGTGGCATATAAGCTGGATCTTGTACAGATCTCGCTATTCCTTGTTTTTGCTGCCATCCTTTTCTTCTCTCCTCTTCCTTCTTTGCAGCTTGGCATATCCATAGATGAGTGTCCTCGTTCATCCAGGATTGATCACTAGAACCTGCACTATGAATCGATTGATCGTCTTCCTCTTTATGGATTTGATTCCATTGTAGAGGTGGAACATCTTGATAAGTGTACGTATGTAGGTTTATTCTAGTGGTGGTTCCTGAGTGTTGTAGGTAAACCGCATCTTTTCCCCAATCTTGTACGACCTTTAGCTGTCTCATGAAAGGCCTTCCCAGGATCATTTCATAATTGCTTGGCCTTTCGAAGTGACATATTGCTAAAGTGTGTTCGAATTCCACTCCACACGTAGTGAAGACTACTCATTCCAGCAATCCTAAGGGTCTCTCCGTATGACCATCTGCCATTTGTATTTTCATGCGTGTTGGTCTTAATGCTGGTTTTCCCCATTTCTCCCAAATTTCTTTGGTAGCAATACCAACACCAGCTCCTGAATCTAAGATGGCTTTGGTAGTGTAACCCCTGTAAGTAATTGGAAGGCAGGTATTTCCTTCATCTCCCTCACTAAAGTCTCCTACTTTATCCACTGGAATTCTCACTGTGTTTACTTCGTCTGCTATCTCTTTCTTTTCCTCCTTGACTTCCCATTGATTGATTAATTTCTCTTTCAAATGTGGTTTTACCTTTAGCAGTTCTTCGAATGTTAGGGTACAAGGGATTTTTACCTCTCTAAGGCGTTGTATGATCTCAGATGTTTGGACTGATGGGTTCGTTTCTCGTTTCCTCATTGATGGAATGCGATACAATTCTGAATTGTGTTCGTACTCCCCTGTGTAATTGGGCAGTTCCTTTACATCTTCCTCTCCTTGGTCACTTGCATCCATTGGAAAAATTTCTTCGGAATTTAGTTCAGGTATTGATCCCTCTATTTCGTTCTCTGCTGCTAATTCTTCAAAGGGCGGTTCGATTCCCTCCACTTTCTTCCATTTGTCCTCTTGAACTCGTGCCCATAGATCCTTAGTCCATTCTCCTTCTACTTCAGGGACTATGGATCCTTCCCTTCTCTCAACACCACATTCGTCATTCTGTGTTCTATTTACTTCAGGCTTTTCATGAGTGTTTACACACTCTTGGAACTCTCCTTCAGAAATTCGGGTATTGGGTAAAGGCAATGCAGGTTTTTCTAATGTTTGTTGTGCAACTTCTATCAATTTCTTGCAGATCTCTAGTCTTTCTTTTTCTAAGTCTCCTCTTGGATATTCTCTCTCGTGTTGTTCTATGGTAGGTCCTGCTCTTATTCTTGCCTTGTATGCTTGAATTCACATGGCTAACTCCTCAGGCATTGGGTCTGCTAAAACTGATCCTACCTCCTCTTTCTTACACTTCTCATTTTTGTTCCCTTCTTCCCTCTTCGGTTCTTCTTTTGGTTTTTGTTTGTTTTCCTCCTTTTCCTTCTTCTGTAATAACTTCTTTTCTTTTAGCCTCTCTCTTCGGTGCTTCCATCTCTGGGACCTTTTTCTTGCAATACTTTTCTCCGGCTCTTCTGAGTCTTCAACTCTTTGAGGGATGGGTGTGTCCCTCTCCTTGTCACTTTGGTTGTTCTCATCCATTTTATCAGGGGTCTCTCTGGCTTTGGCTCTCGTTATTGCTTTCAATGGTACTGTGTATTCTTTATCACTTCCTGATGATTCTATTACTTCTATTACGTTGATTTGTATATTAGATGTAACCTTGTTGGGATTCTTGGGGCAGTCTCTGAAAAGATGTTCCTTACCACAATCACTGCAGTAGCCTTCCCAGACTCGTTGTGGTGGTGGTGGGTTTGGCAATGTGCATTCTCTGATATAATGATCACCTCCACACCTATAACATGGTCCTCTGGGTACAGGCGGTCTGTTCATGGGTCGGGGTGGTATGGTTGCTCTAGGTGCTGTGTACATTAATGACACATAATCCTGCTCATAACCGTATGAACTATCTGGTGCTTCCATGCCATAGGCATATGGTTCATACAGTTATCCATATTCCGTCATTGAGTTTTCATAATTAGGGTATGTTCCTTGACTAGGGTCATAAAACGAGTCATATGGTTCATTACTAGTCAAAGGTGTGGCTGGCACTATAGCCCTCTCTAGGTTTTCTTCAGGTTGGGCAATCTTGACTGGGACAACGTTCTGAGGATGGGGCGGTTGTTGTCCTAGTACTGGCTGTGGTTGTGTGTATCCCTGATAAGCATATGGTCGTGGTGCTGGTGCCTGCGGCTGATAAGAAGGATACCTAAAAGCTTCACCTCCCTGATGATTCTGAGGGTATCCGTACGGTCTCATGTATTGCTGTGCCGGTCTCGCTTGCCTATTGTAGGGACAATTTTCTGTGCTATGATTTGTGTATTTCTGTTCCACACTGCAATATTGTAGGGGTCCTGGGACAGTGGGTCTATTATAACCATAAGTCGGTGGTGGAACTACTCCCCTAGTACACAAGTGAGAAGGATGATCACCTCCGCAATGCATACACCTTCTGAGCATGGGTACTCTCATTGGGTTATTGGGGTAGTTCCTTTGCCCTTGAACATTCAACTTTTTCGCTAACAATTCGGCTATTTCCTCTACATTATTTTTAGGAATTGATGAGTTACTGGCCGAATCTTCACTTTTCAAGCTTCCTTGTGGTATTTTCAGATCCTCAGCTAAGTTATCTTCTAAATCTATGCATTCCTTCATGCATTCTTGCAAGGTCTGAACCCTTTTTACATACACCAACGATCTCAAGGATCCATTCAATAATCCTTCCAAAAATAATGACACCATTTTATTTTGTGTCGGTCTCTCTTCTACTGGGCATCTGTCTACATATTGCTTGAATCTTCTGGCAGCCAATCTCACTGACTCGGTAGGGACTTGCTTGAAGCTATGGATCAATGATGAAGAATTGTTTTTAATTTCTGATTTAGTAAATTCCTCAATCATTTCTTGATATACTTGCTCCATGTTCTGAAAGGTATTAGGGTCCAATGGCTGAAACCATGCCAACGCCGTGTCTGACAAGGTAAGGCCAAAAGACTCATATTGAATCAAAAAGTCTTCTACCTGTTCGGCTCTGATTACTTGTTTAAATTCCGCTATATGATTATAAGGTTCACTAGAGCCATCATAGTGATTTCTCATACATTTGGCAACTTGGATTGGCTTTAGTCGTCTTCCTGCTTCGGGTTGTCTAGGCATCACTGGGAAAATAGGTCTTCCTATTGGTATGCCTGGTCCTCTTACTACCGGTGGTCTGGCTGGAGCATGAACTCCATGTCTGGGGTCAATAGTTGGCTGAGGTCGGTAGTTAGGGTTATTTGCAGGTATTGCGAACTGTACAGGAGGTCTGAAGGGGATTTGAGTTTGTTGGGTCTGTTGTGTTTGTTGAGTTTGGCCTGACTGTTGGTATGAATCATTATGGGAAGTTCCCAGTGGGTTTCTTGAGGTAGTGGCTTGGTCCCTAGGGGGGAACACTGGGATATTCTGATATTTCAATTCAGCTCTTTCCGCTTCTGTCATGGGCCAATATCTTCTCTGATTTTTATCCAGATAAGTGATAATGGTGGAAAAATCAGGATCCTGCAACTCATAAATGGTGACTGGATTAAGAGCAGCTTCCCAAATTGAGGAATGTGCTCTAAGGAGATGCTCCATCCCATTGATCAAATATACATCCATTAAGGTGTCATCCTGGGGAATCAGATCTCCTCTCCATATCCTCGCAACTGTAGATCTCCCTCTAGGTGTAGTTACTTGCTCTTCGTTCCCTCCTCCATTTAAGTTTGAAGCATTATTTTCTTCACCAATTTCGTTAATGTTCTCTGGGTATTCTGTGACAACATACTGGATATCTCGTTTGTCCATGTACAGTCCTCCTACGTACTTGACTACTGGTCTAGGCACTATGTAAGCCTCTGATGCTTTTTTTAACCTGGTCACAGATCTGTTTAGACCATCCAGATAAATGGGGACCTCATTGTGGTTGGTGTTCACATACTCCAAGGAGGTCCTATACTCTCCCTCAATAATTGACATCATGCCAATCATGGGTACTGTGTTCTGCATATCCTCTGAAGCCATGGGAATTTCTTCTTCTGACTCACTGGAGGTCTCAGAGTAATGTGAACGGTTACTTGGTTCTGCTACACTACCTACAGAAGAAATTATACTTCTTCGGCTTCCTAGGGTTCTTCCGGATCTCAGGTTCATCCACCTCTAAACTCTGATCAGTCTTTGCTACCCTTGGGCCTTTGGCACTCTTAATTACAGGTCAAAAATTTCCAGAAGACTTGGGCTGGAAAAAAAATGACTGAAGAAGAATTTTCTACAATTCACGATACTTGTCTCCAAAAACCCACGATACCCGATCTCTGGGTTCAGACGATACACGATCCCTAACAAATATCGCAATACCTGATAAACGATACCGATCGCTTGAGTGAAACGATACCGATACCTGGAAGAAAACGATACACGATATTTGGTCACAGGCGATACACGACCTCTCACGATACTTGACTGCCACGATACTTCTTACAAATGATACTTGGCTCCCAACGATACACGATACTTGAGATCCACGATACACAATCTCTGAATTGGAACGATCGACGATATACGATATTTGGTAAGTATCGCGATCTCTGAGAAGCGATACACGATACTTGACCCAAACGATACGCGACCAACAATCGTCGATATTTGAACGAAACGATACGCGATCTTTGGCAAGTATCGCGATCTCTGTGAAGCGATACACGATACTTAAGCCAAACGATACACGATCTTTCTCCAAACGATCGCTGGCAAAACGATACACGATACTTGTTAGGTATCGCGATCGGTGAAGTCCAAACGATACTCGATCTTTGGGATGTATCGCGATCTTTGATCAAAACGATACTTCTCAAGTATCGTGATCGGCACGAGACGATACACGATTAACGATACACGATCGACGATCGTTCGCAAAACGATCTCTGACCAAGTATCACGATCGGTATGAAACAATACACGATCGGAGGGAAATATCGCGATACTCAACCACAGGAGCACAACGATACTTGCTAAGTATCGCGATACTCGACCGCGGGAGTAAAACGATACTTGACCCTTAGACAATTTTTGAGAAATGTTTTTTAAGGTTTGTTTTGATGCCCTTGTTTTCCTAGTTCCTCTCTCCTCTCCTCACTCTCTGTATCAATCAAATCACCTCTTTTACCCCCTGTAGATCTCAGACGATACCTGACGCAGATCGTTTCACTCTGAAAGACTTGATTTATGTACTGAGGTTGATGGAATGATACAAAAGCTTACCTTAGGACACTATCTCAACCCTCTACTCCTCCTGACTAGCTCTGCGTAGCTCCGATTGCTCCACACTCCGTCCACGATCTCTGCCACAGCTCACGATACTCGACGCTCTCTCTCTCGATACTTGCTCAAAAACAAGTGATTTTCAAAATGATATTTTTTTAGTTTTATACCTGGTTTTTTTTTATTATTTTTTTTTTAATCTACTGAAAATGAAACAACAAGACAAAAGGTGAAAGCTACTCTAATCTACTCCCTCACTTTTCCTACTCTCCTCCTACTACTCACTTCCCTAAACTAACAACTCACTACACACACTCCAAGAATGAGAAGTAGCAAATGCGGCTGAAAATGACTTACCAAAGAAGAGAAAATTTCCACTCCTCCACTTACTTCAATGCAAAGAGCTACTTACCATCACACAATGCCTCGGTTTGATTCGTCACTCCCCGGCAACGGCGCCAAAAAGTGTGTTGACCTAAGTATCAACTTAGGGACTTGCGGAGAAAGAGACTATACCTCAATCCCCTCACAAGTGCATATAGTGGGGATACACGCTTTTAATTATCAATCCAAAGAGTATACAAACCTAGCCGAGTGTATGAGGACATGCAATCATGTAATGATCAATGCAAGTGAACTACTCAAAGAATGTAAATGAGGCAAAGACTTATCCAAACAAACTTCAACTGTTGGTCAAGGCGAAACGATACTTGGTGCAGCAGCCGTCAGTATTTTGGAATCTCGGAATATGCAGGATCAAGCCTACATTTCCCTCTAAGAGAATCAAGTAGCTCACTAGTGATCTGAGTAAAACTCAGTCCATTGAGCATAGGCATGTGGCTAAGTGAATCAGCCACCACATTAAACTTTCCCTTCCTATACCTAAGCTCATAATCAAACTCTTGAAGGGTCTCTGCCCATCGGGCCTTACGACCTTTAAGGTCTGTTTGATTAGAGAGCCACTTAATGCTCTCTTGATCAAACACTATCGTAACTTTGGCACCATATAAATAATGACGCCACTTCTTCAAAGCATGGACTATTGCATACAACTCCTTCTCATAGACGGAGTAGTTCTTTTGAGCCGGTTCTAGTTTCTTGCTCTCAAAAGCTACTGGTCGACCATCCTGTACTAAAACCGCTCCTATAGCAAAATCACTCGCGTCAGTCTCAACCACAAATGGTTTATATATGTAAAAGTGGAGCTGTAGCAATTGCTACCTTCAACTTTTCCATACTTTGCTTCTGTTCGTCTCCCCAAAGAAAGGCTTTCCCTTTCCCTTTAAGTTGTTCCGTCATCGGGACAACAATTTTGGCATAGTTCTTAATGAATCTTTGATAGAAACCTGATAAACCTAGGAAGATCTGCAGCTCTTCCAGGTTCCGTGGATGTGGCCATTCCATAATAGCCCTTACTTTTTCAGGATCCATCTGGATTCCATCCTGGGAGACTATATGCCCAAGGTATCTAACCTCTTTCTTGAAAAATTCACACTTTGACTCCTTAGCAAAGAGCGAATTTTCCCTTAACACTTGAAATACTTTTCTCAAGTGTTCCAAGTGCTCCTGTTCTGATGCACTATATATCAGAATGTCATCTAAAAAGTCTACTACAAAGTGTCCTAGATAAGGCCGTAGAACACTATTCATGAGTTTCATGAAAGTGGCAGGAGCATTGGTGAGACCAAAAGGCATCACCAAAAACTCATAGTGCCCATATCTAGTCCTAAATGCAGTTTTAGGGACATCCTCTGGCCTAATTCTAATTTGATGATATCCTGGTCTAAGGTCAAGCTTGGTAAAATACCTAGCTTGATGTAACTGATCAAATAGATCTTCCAATCTAGGCATTGGAAATCTATTTTTGATAGTTACCTTATTAAGTGCTCTATAATCTATACATAGTCTCATAGAGCCATCTTTCTTTTTAACTAGGAGCATTGGCGATGCCCATGGTGAGTTACTAGGTTTGATGAAGCCTTTATCTAAATAATCCTGCAATTGCTTCTCAACCTCCTCATGCTGAGAAACACTAAGCCTATAAGGTGGTCTACAAATAGGGTTAGTGTTAGTAATAACCTCTATGGCATGGTCAATGTCCCCTCTCTTAGGTGGTAGCCCTCTGGGTAAGTCAGTGGGAAAAACATCTCTGTACTCAAACATAAGATCCTTAAAACTTTTAACCACACACTCTTGCAAAAAAGAATAGTAGAAAGTCCTGTTCATATTTACATTCAAAGCATGAAAATATACATCAGATGAGCTGTCTGTACAATGCTCCATATCATGACTATACAATAAAAACATATCCTGTACATGTTGTGAACAACAGAGACTATACAACTCTAATGATGAGATGAGAGGTGCACTAGGTACATCTCTCTCTCCCTGAATATAAACTTTACTTCCATTCTTTTCAAACTCGAGTGTGTTATTTTGATAGCTGCGTTTAAGTGTATCTCCCAACCCCCATAGCCACTCTCTTCCTAAGACTAGATCTGTCCTCTCCATGTTCATAATTTGGAAGTCCATATGATCTGTATAATCCTGCATCTTGACTTCCAAATTGGATACCATAGTATCCCATATTCTTTTATCTTGCCCTTGCATCATAGATACAATGTATTTATGTGCACTAGGCTGCTGGGGAATCTTCAATTTCTTGACCAAAACATAGTTTATGAAGTTATGAGTGGTAGAGTCATCTATCATGACTCGCACCCTGGTCCCGTATACACTACCATGTAGCTTGACCAAGTCATGTGGTCCAAACTGCGGTGACCACAATGACTGAGTCAAACAACACGTGTGCTCTATATCCTCGTGCATCACCTCCACTCCCTTGCAGCTAGAGCTGCCATGAATGGGAAGGGTCTGCACTAGGTGGACCGCCTTTTTGCCCCTATCAGGAGCCGTACTAGACTCTGGTCCTTTCTTCTTTTCTTCCCCCTTCTTGAGTGGACAGTTCCACTGCGAATGGCTAGGGGATAGGCACCTAAAACACAGGTTCTCTCTTTTGGCCTTCTCAAACTGGTCTGTGGATAGCTTAGGCCCTTGTGATCTTTGTTTTTTAATAAAAACCTTGTTTTTCCCAAAAGGCAACTTTTTCTTAAATTTAGTGGTGCTAAGAGGTTTAAGGGGCTGATCCGTCTCCATAGGAGTATACTGAGGACGGTTATGGTCCTCATATATCTGTGCATATTTGATCGCCTCCTCAAACGTCTTAGGCGCATTCCTCCTGACTTCCCTCTTTATGGCTTTATCCAAGCCCCTAACAAACCCTCTGGTCTTCTGAAAATCATCTAGACCCTTAAGCTTCAAAATGATCTCTCTATAGTGGGATAGATAGACTGAAAGAGGCCTGCCTCTTTGAGTAATCCTATCCCACTCATCCCAATTCCTCTCCTCTTCATTTTCAAGAAGAAACTCTTTTAGGAAAAGAGTCTCAAACTGAGTCCAATCACTAGGGATAGAGTTCGCCTCCTTAAGACTCATCCACCACTTATAAGCACGTGGGCCGAGGGAAAGACTCGCCTCTAGCACACGATACTCAGGTGGTGTGCCCTTCAATTGATGCAAATCATGCCACTTTTGTAAAACAGTGTAGATTGCATCCTTATTCCTGTCTCGGTCATCCCCCGTGAAGGTAGGTGGCTTCAAGTCTTTCAAGAGGGGAGCTTCCCTAGAGCTCTCTCCTTTATGTTTACTAGGAAGAGAAGTCTCTTTCCTAGTAATCTCTAGAGGAATGGTAGGAGTCTCTCTTTCCTTTCTAGCTAGGAAAGAGGTGACACTAGTCTCAAGAGAGATCATTTGAGACTTAAGTTGCTGTATAAGAGATGTGATGCTACCCAAATCTTTCTCTAACTTAAGGGTTTGTTCTTTCAAATCAATGAATTGGTCACGAGTGACAAATTCATCTATAAGCTCTTCATAAGTATACTCTTGCTGTGAAGGCTCTTTTTCTTCTACATTCTCTTCTATTTCTTGCCCTAACTCTACTTCTTCCATCCTAGCATCAGGATCCTCTAGTTGCTCTCTAGGTGGAGAAGTGGTCTCAACTACTTGTTTGCCTTTAGTTTCCATGTTTAAGTACCCTTCCCCCGTTTGCTAACTAGAGTATATGAAAATGAATGGAAGTAGAGTTTAAATATGCAAGAAGAAGAGAAATATCACACAAGAGCACTTCCCTGATACAAAGTAGAGTTGCGGAAGCGAAATCCAAGTGGTCCTTGATGCTTCAAGCCGCTGATTATGATTCCTCGCCAGTCCCAAAAAAAAATTGGAAATGTCCGCTTGGTCCGGGGAGGTTCTCAACACCATAAACCATCCAAGACAACACCAAAAGTGCGTAGGAAAAGCCTCAAACGGGCAAACTGAGTGCAACTGAATAATTTCAGAGATATTCCGATCCTCGCCAGTCCACAAATTGTTGCCCAGCACCTGCACTTCAAGAATTTGAGACTATCTGTGTTGACCTAAGTATCAACTTAGGGACTTGCGGAGAAAGAGACTATACCTCAATCCCCTCACAAGTGCATATAGTGGGGATACACGCTTTTAATTATCAATCCAAAGAGTATACAAACCTAGCCGAGTGTATGAGGACATGCAATCATGTAATGATCAATGCAAGTGAACTACTCAAAGAATGTAAATGAGGCAAAGACTTATCCAAACAAGCTTCAACTGTTGGTCAAGGCGAAACGATACTTGGTGCAGCAGCCGTCAGTATTTTGGACTTTTCTCCCAACTCCGAACTTCAAATATAGCGAATAGCATATGCGTTTCGAAGCTCTCGAGAAGACGCATCCAATGGCAGTGGTTTCACTCAATTCTGACGCTCCTGCTTCAAGTTATGAGCAAAATACTGAGTCACGGGAAATACCTTCCTACACTTCAACACTTCCTACACTTCGCACACACCTTACCTACAACAAATAAACACTTTCATGGATAGACAACACTCACAAGCACTCTTTCCCAGCAATACACATGCACACAAGCTCACGAAGAAGAAGATACAGAGTGAAGAAGACACAAATTCGAAATTCTGTGCTCTCTATTCTCACAATGGCAAAAAGTTCTTTACAAAGAGTCACATTTGACTTATATACTAGTGCCCTAAAAATGGTCCTTTCATACAAGAGACCGGCACTTTATTCACTAAAAGACTAATTTCCTACTATTTTACATGGCTAAATCTCTAATCTTCTGTGGGGATGCATCTAGAGGACTCCTCTAGTGCATTTACAAAGGGAAATATATTACAAAAATGAGTATGATACAAAAAATATGATGTCCAAATCGGAAAAATTTTGGGGCCCGTCTTCTTCTCTGCTTTGTACTTTCTTTAGCTCTGCAACACTATCCCAAGTGAAAAAATTGGATTTGGAGTCCGGATGATGAAAAACTAGGCCCGGGAGTGGCCGCCTAGTTCCTGCTGAAGCACTGCAGAGAGATTTTGATGGGGCAAATCTCGTCCAAATCCAACACCGATGGTCTCTAAGCGAAGCTTAGAAGTGTAGCTTCGAAACATGACCAAGATTTTTGAAATCCGATATCGTATGAAGAAGATGTGGTCCGGAGAAGTGAGGTATGTCACCAATGGGAAGTAGACAACTTCATCTTCATAAATAGATGACTTTGAGAAGCTCAAAACTGAGGAATGAAAGGTTCTTTTATCAAATCCACATTCCCATCCCACAACCACAGCCCATTATACATATATACCTCATGATTCTTACAAAACCTTGATCTAATTCATGGATTTTGTAGCTCCAAAGGTTAAGAAAAAGGGCTCGAAATTTTCCAACACAAGCTACTTGGTGCCCCTTTCGAAAAAACTCAGAGTTAACGTCGATGGAGCTTTATATCCCACATAAACAGTGGAGGGGAGAAATTGGAAGGGTATAAATTCCAAAGCCAAATGCCTCTTCTCTCATCCTAGAGAGAGGCTTGAGAGCAAGAGGATTCTCCTCCCTTGCGTGTGCAGTCGGTTGGGTTAGTACTAACGCCGTCCGTCACCTGTGACGCCTCGGTATGCGTGTTGTTTACTGCTGTTGCGTGGCGCGTCCATCGCCTGTTCCCTGGCTCAGATACCAATGCAATAAATGCTCGATGAAAGCCTCTACCTTTTACTCAGACAACCATATACCTTCTCTGTCCATACGCGAGCACGGAGATCCCTCAGTTCCCATAGCCGCCCAGCCACGTAGTGCGCTAATTAGTTACTCTCTCTCTCTCTCTTCATAATAGTGAGTCATCCCCCCACATGGCTTCACACATGGGTGCCACATGGCACTCATGTGTGAGCCCATGTAATAACCAATCTAAGAGGTGGTTCACACCTCTTCTGAGGGGTACTCCATATAACAGCAATGCAGGTTTTTCTAAGGTCTGTTGAGCAACTTCTATTAATTTTTTATAGATCTCCAACCTCTCTTTCTCTAGGTCACCTCTAGGATATTCTCTTTCATGTTGTTCTATGGTAGTTCTGCTCTTATTCATGCCTTGTATGCATGAATCCACATGGCTAATTCTTCAGGCATGGGATCTGCTAAGACTGATCCAACCTCTTCTTCTTTATGCTTTTCATTTTTGTTTTCTTCTTCATTTTTCTGTTCCTGTTTTGGATTCTGTTCGTTCTTCTCATTTTCCTTCTTCTGTAGTAACTTCTTTTCTTTTATTGTATCTCTACGGTTCTTCCATCGTTGGGTTCTTTTACTTACAACACTTTTTTCAAGCTCTTCCGAGTCTTCAATTCTCTGTGGTGTGGGTGTATTCGTCTCTAGGTCACTTTGATTGTGCTTTTTAGGTTTTTCTGGGGTCTCTCTAGCTTTGGCTCTTGTTATCGCCTTCAGTGGTACAATGTATTCCTTATCGCTCCCTGATGACTCAATTACTTCTATCACATTGATTTGCACGTTGGATGTAACCTTGTTGGGGTTCTTGGGGCAATCTCTGAAAAGGTGTTCCTTACCACAATCACTACAGTAGCCTTCCCAGACTCGTTGTGGTGGTGGAGGGTTTGGCAATGTGCATTCTCTGATATAGTGATCACCTCCACATCTATAGCATGGTCCTCTGGGCACAGGCGGTCTGTTCATGGGTCGGGGTGGTATGGTTGCTCTAGGGGCTGTGTACATTAATGACACATAATCCTGCTCATATCCATATGAACTATCTGGTACTTCCATGCCATAGGCATATGGTTAGTATAGTTGTCCATATTCTATTACAGAGCTTTCATAATTGGGATATGCTCCTTGACTATGGTCATAAGATGAGTCATATGGTTCATTACTAGCCAATGGTGTGGCTGGGACTATCGCTCTTTCTAGGTTTTCTTCCGGTTGAGCTATCTTGACTAGAACAACGTTCTGAGGATGGGGCGGTTGTTGTCCTAATATTGGTTGTGGTTGGGTGTATCCTTGGTACGCATATGGTCATGGCACTGGTGCCTGCTGCTGATAAGTAGGGTACCTCCATGCTTCACCTCCTTGCTCTCTCTGAGGGTATCCATAAGGTCTCATGTATGGCTGTGCTGGTCTCGATTGCCTTTTGTAAGGGCAATTTTCTGTACTGTGATTTGTGTATTTTTGTTCTATAGTACAATATTGTAGAGGTTCTGGGATAGTGGGTCTATTATAAGCATAAGCAGGTGGTGGGACTACTCCCCTAGTACACAAGTGAGAAGGATGATCACCTCCGCACTGCATGCATCTTCTGAGCATGGGCACTCTCATAGGGTTACTGGGGTAGTTCCTTTGTCCTTGAACATTCAGCTTCTTTGCTACCAAATCGGCTATTTCCTCTACATTGTTTTTAGGGATTGACGTGCTATTGGCCGAATCTTCACTTTTCAAGCTACCTTGAGGTATTTTCAGGTCTTCTGCTAGGTTGTCTTCTAGGTCTATACATTCCTTCATGCATTCTTGCAAAGTTTGAACTCTCTTTACATATACCAAAGATCTCAACGATCCGTTCAACAATCCTTCCAAAAATAATGACACCATTTTATTTTGGGTAGGTCTCTCTTCTACTGGGCATCTGTCCACATACTGCTTGAATCTTCTTGTTGCCAATCTCACTGATTCGATAGGGGCTTGCTTAAAGCTATGGATCAATGATGAAGAGTTGTTTTTAATTCCCGACTTAGTGAATTCCTCAATCATTTCTTGATAGACTTGTTCCATGTTTTGAAAATTATTAGGGTCCAATGGCTGGAACCATGCTAATGCAGTGTCTGACAATGTAAGATCAAAGGACTCATATTGGATCAAGAAATCTTCTACTTGTTCGGCTCGATTACTTGTTTGAATTCAACTATATGATTGTAAGGTTCACTAGAGCCATCATAGTGGTTTATCATGCATTTGGCAACTTGAATTGGCCTTAATCTTCTTCCTGCTTCGGGCGGTCTAGGCATTACTGGGAAGATTGGTCTTCTTATGGGTATGCCTGGTCCTCTTGCTACAGGCGGTCTGACTGGAGCAGGAATTCCATGTCTTGGGTCAACAGTTGGGTGAGGTCGGTAATTAGGATTATTTGTAGGCATTGCAAACTGCACATGTGGTCTGACCAGGGTTTGGGTTTGTTGTGTTTGTTGTGTTTGCCCCGACTGTTGATATGAATCATTCTGGGATGTTCCAAGTGGGTTTCTTGAAGTAGTGGCTTGGTCCCTAGGGGGGAATACTGGGATATTCTGATATTTCAACTCGGCTCTCTCTAATTCTATTAAGGGCCAATATCTTCTCTGATTCTTGTTCAAATATGTGGTGATGGTGGGGAAATCAGGATCTTGTAACTCATAGATGGTGACAGGATTAGGGGCAGCTTCCCATATTGAAGAATGTGCTCTCAGGAGAGACTCCATTCCATTAATCAAGTATACATCCATTAGGGAGTCATCTTGGGGAATCAGGTCTCCTCTCCATATCCTAGCAACAGTGGATCTCCCTCTAGGAGTAGTTACTTGCTCTTCATTCCCTCCTCCATTTAAGTTTGAAGCATTATTTTCTTCACCATGTTCATTAATGTTTTTCGGGTGCTCTGTGACAACATACTGGATATCTCTTTTGTCCATGTAAAATCCTCCTACATACTTGACTGCTGGCCTAGGCACTATGTAAGCCTCTGAAGCCTTCTTTAACCTGGCCACTGATCTGTTTAGACCATCCAAATAAATAGGGATCTCATTTTGGTTGGTGTTCACATACTCCAAGGAGGTCCGGTACTCTCCCTCAATGATTGACATCATGCCAATCATGGGTACTGTGTTCTGCATATCCTCTGAAGCCATAGGAATTTCTTCCTCTCCCTCACTAGAGGTCTCAGAATAATGTGAACGGCTACTTGGTTCGGCTACACTACCTACAGAAGAGATTACACTTCTTCGGCTTCCTAGGGTTCTTCCGGATCTCAGGTTCATCCAGTTCACAACTCTGATCCGTCCTAGCTAACCTCTAGCTTCTGGAACTATTCACTATGGACCAAAATTCCAGAAAAGTTTTGACTGGGATTTGACTGAAAATGAAATTTTCAAGTCACGATACTTGACTGTTAAGGTACACGATACTCGATCTTTAGATCCAAACGATACACGATATTTGAACACAAACGATACACGATCTCTGAATGCCCACGATACATGATACTTCAACTATAACGATACACGATACTTCGCAAGTATCGTGATCTTTGAACCACGATACACGATACCTGGGTTAAAACGATACTTGACACACGATACACGATCTTTGATAGGTATCGCGATCGCTGTATGAACGATACACGATACTTGACTATCACGATACTCGAGAGAAACGATACATGGACACAAACGATACATGATACTTCGAAAAAGACGATGCACGATCGGTGACAAGTATCAGGATCTATGAAGACATGATACACGATACTTGGCTCACACGATACACGATACTTGTCCCACAAAACGATACACGATACTTCTCAAGTATCGCGATCGATAGATCACGATACACAATACACGGTAGGTATCGCGATCGGTGACAGCACGATGCACGATCTTTGCAAAGTATCGCGATCTTTGGAACGCGATACACGATATCCGGGAAATATCGCGATACTCAACCACAGGAGATCACGATACTTGCTAAGTATCGCGATACTCGACCGCGGGAGAAAGCGATACTTGACCCTTTGTCAAATTTTTGAGAGATTTTTTTAAGTTTTGATTCAATACACTTGTTTTACTAGTTCTTCTACCCTCTCCTCACTCTCTGTATCATTCAAATCACACCTTTTTCACCCCTGTAAGGCCTAAACGATACCTAACGTAGATCGTTTTTCTCTGGAAACTTGATTTACAGGTAAGAGATCACAACACAACCACTATGTGCTCACTTTGGAGGTTGTTCCAACTCCTTTATCACTCCCCCTTGCTCTGTGCAGCCCCAGATCGCCTTGTTGCTCAAATGCGATACTCGACGGGCGCTCTTTACGATACTTGTTCAGAAACACAAGTAACTTACAAAATGACTCTTTTTGGCTTTTATATTTGGAATTTTCTTACTTAAAAAAGGAAACTCTACAGAACAAAGACTGAATTCTACTCTAATGACTTGATCTACTCTCTCACTACTCCTACTCTACTCATTCCACTCACTTCCCTAGACTAACAACTCACTACACACACTCCAAGAATGAGAAGTAGTAAGTGCGGTTGAAAATGACTTACCAAAGAAGAGAAAATCACCACTCCTCCTCTTGCTTCAATGCAAAAAAAGCTACTTACCATCACACGAATGCCTCGGTTTGATTCGACACTCCCCGGCAACGGCGCCAAAAAATGTGTTGACCTAAGTACCAACTTAGGGACTTGTAGAGAAAGAGACTATACCTCAATCCCTCTCAAGTGCATATAGTGGGGATTCACGCTTTAATTATCAATCCGATGAGTATACAAACCTAGCCGAGTGTATGAGGACATGCAATCAAGTGATGATCAATGCAAATGAACTACTTCAAAGAGTGCAAACAAGGTAGAGACTAATCCAAACAAGCTTCAACTGTCGGTCATGGTGTCACGATACTTGGTGCAGCAACTGTCAGTAATTTGGACTTTTCTCTCAGCTCCAAACTCCAAATATAGCGGATAGCATATGCGTTTCGAAGCTCTCGAGAAGATGCATCCAATGGTGGTGGTTTCACTCAATTCTGACACTCCTAACTCAAGTTATGAGCAAAATACTGAGTCGCGGGAAAAACCTTCCTACACTTCAGCACTTCCTACACTTCGCACACACCTCAACAACAGAAGACAAACACTTTCATGGATAGACAACACTTCCTAACACTCTTTCCAAGCAATACACATGCATACAAGCTCACAGAGAAGAAGATACAGAGTGAAGAAAACACAAATTCGAATTTTTGTGCTCTCTATTCTCACAATGGCAAAAAGTCTTTACAAAGAGTCACAAATTGACTTATATACTTGTGCCTTAAAAATGGTCCTTTCACACAAGAGACCGGCACTTTATTCACTAAAAGACTAATTTCCTACTATTTTACATGGGTAAGTTTCTAATCTTCTGAGGGGATACATCTAGAGGACTCCTCTAGTGCATTTACAACGGAAAATATATACAAGAATGGTTATAATACAACAATTGGGTGTCCAAATCGGAAAAATTTTGGGGCCCGTCTTTTTCTCTGCTTTGTGTTCTCTTTAGCTCTGCAACACTCATAAATGAAGGTATGTTACCATTCTCTTATTGATTTGAGGCTATGACTACAGCTTGTTACTTAATAAATAGGGTTCCAACAAGTGGTGTGCACAACTTGACTCCACATGAAGTCTATTATGGCAAGAAGCCAACCATGGAGCACCTCAAGGTATTTGGACGTGTATGTTTTGTTCATGTTCCTAGTGAAATGAGAACAAAGTTAGAGCCCAAGAGTGAGATATGTGTGTTTATTGGCTTCTCAAATGAGCAAAAAGGCTAGAGGTGCTGGAACCCTCTCTCAAAGAAGCTATATGTGTCAAGAGTTGTTGTGTTTGATGAGTGAAAGCCATGGTATGGAGATAAGGGCAAGGCAAAGTTGGATGAGGAGGAGTATGTAGGCCTTGATGTGTAGATTCAACCTTAAGAGTCAATCATAGTCAGCAGACCAGAGGCTTCTACATCTAAGGTACACTCATATGATCACTCTTACACTTATGATTACAAAGGACCATCCTCTAGTTCAAAGTATAGAAGGCTGCAAGCGATAGACTATGACACTAGGGAAGCTCAAGAGGAGTCAGAAGAGGAAGAGTTTGAGGAGGTCATTACTCCTAATGTAAAGCTCAATAAAATCAAGAATAAATATCCCAAAGGTCAATAGAGGAGTTCTACAAGGAAAAAGGCACCCCCACAAAGGTATACATATGGTTCTTTCATGGCAAAGCACTATGCATACATAATGAATGTCATTGTAGATCAAGAGCCAGATTCTTATGAGGAGACAAAGACTAAAGCAAAGTGGAGGAAGGCTATGTATGAAGACTTCAAAGCTCTTAAGGAGAAGAACACTTGGGAACTAGTACCCAAGAAGGAAGGCATGAAGATAGTCTAAAACAGGTGGGTGTATAAAACCAAGAGGAATGCAGATGGAAGCTTGGCAAGGTACAAAGCTAGACAAGTAGCTAAAGGCTTCACATAGACACAAGAGGTGGATTATGAGGAGACTTTTAGCCTTGTGGCAAACAAGAGTACCATTAGAGCTCTCATAGCCCTATGTACAGCAAGGAGATGGTCTATCTACGAGATGGACATAAAGAATGCTTTCTTGAATGGTGAGTTACAAGAAGAGGTGTTCATGGAACAACCTCAAGGGTATGTAGATCCACAACATCCTACCTATGTTTGCAGGTTGAAGAAGGCCTTGTATGGCCTAAAACAAACCCCAAGGGCTTGGAATAAGAGGCTAGTGGACTTCTTGAAGAGATGTGGTTTCTCTCCAAGTGATGTAGATTCATCCTTGTATGTGAAGAAGACAAATGACAAAATATGTTTGATATGCATATATGTAGATGATCTTCTCGTGACATGTGATGATGATGTAAGGATAAGGACCATCAAAGAGAAGCTTGGAAGAGAGTTCAAAATCTCATATTTAGTTGTGCTAAAGTACTTTCTTGGCATTGAGGTGATCTATGTGAAAGAAGGTATCTATCTCTCTCAAAAGAAGTATCTTGTAGATGTGTTTTTTAGGTTTGGCATGATAGATTGCACACCAATAGCTCAACCTATGGATTCAAATGTCAAGTTAAGCAAGGAAGATGGTAAGAAGCTAGAAGACCTTACACTATACAGGAGCATTGTGGGATCATTGATCTATGCTATACTCACAAGGCCTGACTTGTGCTACTGTTGGTGGTTTCTTAGACAAGAAGGAGTTTGAGGGTTTGTAGGAGAAAAGGGGAAGAAACAAGAAGAGAAAATACACCTGGAAGCTTCTGCCGATTGATTACAATAAGACAATTACAAGGTTTGAAGTACAAGACAAGCCAATACCTTTGTGCACAATCCCACAGAGTGCCCAATTACAAAATACCAAATATCCCAAAGTCTTCTTGCCGCCGGCCTCCTCTGCACCAGACCTCCACCTGCTTCAAGCTTATCCTTGTGCACACCTTGCACCAAGCTTTCACAAAGGGGGAGGAGTGAATACCTTCTGTCGGCACGCACCCACTGCAATGGGACCTTGAGATACTTGGGGAACTAGCTTAGCACACTCTCCACAATCCCTTAGGCACTCCCTATGCACTCCTTCACTTCCACTTCTCTGCGTCGTCGCACTGGTGACTCTTGCACTTCTTCCTCTTGCTCTCTTAGACTATGCTCTCTTGCTTACTCTAAAATTGGTCCAAGAATGGCCCTTGCCTTGATGTGAGTGTGCCGATCACGTACGCTCCTAACTGCAATGATATCTTGGTCCTCACTTTGATGTCCCAAGATTGTCCTCACAAGTGGCAGCCAACGACTCATTGTTTTGTCCTGTAGTGACTTTAGACTAAAACCAAAATTTTAATGGGGGGGGGCCATTCTTTCACCTGTGCGTACACTTTGCCGCTTCACATACCTTCATGTTCCCTTTTTAAGTCTTCACTTTTGCACATAAGAGGGGGTTCACCTGAACCTTCCAAAACACTTTAAAACACACTTTGACCTTTTGGGAAATTAGAGAAAATACCTCTGCAACCTGCAACCCATTTTCTCCAATTTACCCTTTGTGGACAATTCATTGTGCACTACCTGTGCACTTTGACACCTGCACTTACGCACTTTGACTTTGCACCTGTGGACTTTGACCTTGACCTTGTTGACTTTGACCAGTTGACTTTGACCAGTTGACTTTTACTGCAGTTGACTTTGACCAACATGACTTTTATGGGCTCAACAGTTGCCCACCACCTAATGTGCTCTCCGTCCCGGAGAGCTACAGCCAAAACTTTGAACATAGAGGACACCATGAGAATAGAGCTGCAACAACTTGAAGAGAACATCTGAGCAGCAACCAATTCCACCAGAACAAGCACCAGAAAAGAACGAGAAGTGGGATTTTGTTATGGAAAAGCAAAAGAGGGGCAAGGGGAGGTTAGAATGGAATGGGAAGGGAGGGCTGAGGGTATGAAGATGGATGGGGCAGGGAGGGTGAAGGATGTGGCCGGCCAGATTGGTAAAGGGAGGGGTTGGAAGTAGGAATCAGGGCCTGGAGGGGGGCTAAAATGATCAAATGGAGGGCTACAGAGGGTACAGATGGAATATTATTAAACATAAGGAAAGATAAGGTGAGAATAGACCATGTGGACAATGTGGGTAATTAAAAACATGTGATAAATGTGTGCAAATAATGAGGGTTTGGACCAAAACTCAGAGAAAATGTGGGAATTTGGAAAAATAAAGCCAAAAACTGAGTCCAGAGGTGCCAAAAAACATGAAATTGACCCCATTTTTGTAAAAAACGGCCAACCGAGGCACGATCCAGAGCCAAAAGCTTTTAGCCATTAAAATTTAAAAAAATAATAAAAATTAAATTATATATATATAATAAAAAGTAAAAAACGTGTTTCCTTCTTTTTTTTTTTTTTTTGAACGCCCAGAAGTAGTAAAAACAAAATAAATAAAAGAAATAAAATAAAAATAAAAAGAAAAATATTAAAATAATAATAAAAAAACAACAAAAAAACCAATAAAGAAGAAAAAGAAAATAAAAAATTAAAAATTAAAAAAAATAAAATTGGTGGGGGGGGGGGGGGGTTTGGTCGGTGGTGGTCGGTGGGGGGCGGGGGGGGCGGGGGTGGCGGGGGGGGCGTGGTTTTTTTTTTTTTTTTTTTTTTTTTTTGCAAAAAGAGAAAACGCCCCCTATGGGGCCTTTTTTTTTTTTAATTGTCCCAAAAATCAAAGAAAATACATAAAAAATCCAGAAAAATTGCAAAGAATTTTCATAAAAATTCTCAAAAATTTTGCTACAGGCCTAAGCTAGAATTTTGCAATCAAACCTACCGGGAGCTTCCTTTATTACTCAATTTTGGCAAGAAAATGACATCGGAAAGGGATAAAAATGCCCAAAAAATGCTAAAAATGCTAGAAAATTTTTCCAAAAATACCCAAAAGTTTTACTTTTGGAGAGCTTATGGAATGCCTTCTAGGTTGTCTATAAACCCCAGTATCAAGAATGAAAATGATAAAGAAAACTACTAAAACTGAGCAAATTTTGATGAGAAAGCTATGTACAACCTGGACAGATTTTGCAGTTTCAGGTGATCCATACTTCTTCAAGTGTGTTGATGATAGGCCTTGAGCCTTGATATGTTGACCAGTGGCAAGGCCTCTCCTTTCAGCGTCTCTAACTCCACAGCACCCCAATTCAGCATTGTTTTGACTCTATAAGGTCCTTCCCAATGTGGAAGCCATTTTCCTCTCAGTTGTGTATGAAGATGAGGTCTATGGAGAAGAACTAACATGTCTGCTTCAATGTTGTTGTTCCACAGATGTCGATCGTGTGCCTCCTTTCTCTTCATCTGAGTCTCTATCAATTGTTTCGTTGCTAGTAGACGAATCTCCTCTACTTTATGTAGTGCTCCGAGCCTCTGAGAGACCTCACAATCCTTCTTGCCCTGCATGAATGCAATCTTAGGTGAACCATGTAAAAATTCAAAGGGCTCAATGGGTAATATGCCATAAACTAGCTGGAATGGAGAATATCCTGTGGCCTCTTTGTAGGCTAGCTTGTATGCCCACAGTGTACCTTGATAAGCAATGCCCCATGAAGTGGGCTGCAACATACACTCCTTTCTTAACATTGAGATTAAAACCTTATTTGTCGACTCAGCCTCTCCATTGGCTCTTGGATAGTAAGCACAAGAGGTCCTATGTAGAATTCTATACCTGTTAAAAATTTTCTGCAGGACCTTATTGACAAAATGAGTACCTTGATCTGTACAAATTTCAAGTGGGCATCCAAACCTGCAAATGATGCTACTATAAATGAAATCGGCAACAGTTTGTGCAGTGCAATTGGGGGAGGCAATAGCTTCAGCCCACTTTGTAGCATAATTTGTAGCTATCAAGAGATATTTTTCTCTTTTGGAATTGTTGGAGGGTAGATGGGCCCTACAAAATCTAGCCCCCACTTCTCAAATGGTTTCCAGGAAGTGGAAACAACCAAGGGGTTATGCCTCTGCTTTGTTGGCTTAGGTCCACACCTCTGGCAAATATCACATGCCTTTCCCCATTCATCTGCATCCCTAAATAGTGTAGGCCACCATAGACCAGCATCCAGTATCCTCTGACTCATAGTATGCCCTGGAAGGTGCCCACCACCTGTTCCTTCATGTGCAGAGTGAAGGACTTCCCTCACTTCTTCTTCGTCCAAACACTTCCTGAACCTGTCATCCTTGCCCTGTCTATACAATTTATCTTCAATGAAGGTATATGGTCTACTCTTGATTAGCAGTCTCTTCTTTTGTACAGCACTAGCCTTTTCTGGATACAACCCAGTTTTAATGAAATTTTTGATGTCATAATACCAACCTTGAGCTTGTACAGCAAACAGATGAGCATCTGGAAAGTCATCATTGATTCCACTAGTTTGATTCATCATATTGATTCTGGATAAGTGATCCGCCATAACATTTTCTTTACCTGGTTTATGGACTACAGAAAAATCAAACTCTTGGAACAACAATAACCACCTCCATATTCTACCAGTGGCTTGTGGTTTATTGAGTAGGTATTTTAGTGGTTGGTGATCTGTTATAATAATAAATTTTACTCCCAGTAAGTAATGACGGAATTTCTGGACAGCAAAGACCATTGCTAGGGCTTCCCTTTCTGTAGTACTGTAATTCCTTTCAGCCTTGGTCAAGATTCTACTGGCATATTGAATTGGTCTGTCCACTTTAAATTCTTCACTGGGTTGGGTCAAAACTGCCCCCACTGCATAGGCACTGGCATCTACATGTATATGAAAGATTTTTGACCACTCAGGTGTGACCAAAATAGGAGCAGACACTAACCTTGACCGTAATGTTTGATATGCTTTTTCCTCCTCTTCTTCCCATTTAAAAGGTACTTCCTTACCTGTAAGTCTAGCCAGAGGTCTAGCTATCTCTGCATACATTTTTATAAACCTTCTATGGTATCCAGTATGCCCCAAGAAACTCTGAATCTCTTTAGGGGATTTAGGTTTAGGCAACTTTAATATAGAAATGATTTTGTCAGGATCTGGGGCCATACCTTTAGCCGACACCACATGTCCTAAGAGAGTTCCTTCTGTCACAAGGAAATGACATTTGTTTGGATTGAGCTTTAACTTAGTCTCCCTGCATCTTTTGAAAACATTCTGCAGCTGCCTCAAGTGGTGGTCCAAACAATCTAGAGGAGTTTCTTTGTGAGATCCTGAAAACGAAGAGAAGTCATCCATGAAGATTCTAAGTGATTCCAGCAAAAAGGGGCCAAAAATGAGATTGACCGTTCTGTTAAAGGTGGCTGGAGCATTTCTGAGCCCAAATGGCATTTTTACATACACATATGTTCCCCAAGGTGTGATAAAAGCAGTCTTGTCACGATCCTCTGGATGTATTGATATTTGGTTATAGCCACTGAATCCATCCATAAAGCTATATAATGCATACCCAGCCACTTCTTCAATGACCTGTTCTGCAAAAGGCATTGGGAAACCATCTGGAATGGTCACCTTGTCGAGTGCTCTAAAGTCAACACAAATTCGGATTTTATTAGTATTCTTCTTTGGTACGATAACCATAGGTGAGAGCCACTCTGAGTGTTCAACAGGAATGATGATTCCTGCATCCTCCATCTTTTGGATTTCCACATAGATAGCTTCAGCATATTTTGGATTAAGTCTATAACTCTTTCCTCTTATGGGTTTGGCTCCATCAACCAGAGGGATTCTATGCTCTCCATAAGTTGCAGGCACTCCTTCTAAGTCTTTATAATGCCAGGCAAAAACATCTACATACTGGGTCAAGAATGATTTTACCTTTTCAAGGAGCCCTGAGTGGCTCCACAACCAAGTGGCCACCAAAACTGGCCGATTATTGTCTTGAGTGCCTAATTGTATTTCTTGGACAGGGTTTCTCTCTACCATATTATCTTCTTGTGCATCTGCTTCCTTTTCTTCTTCTACTAGCTTTTCATACATTGCTTCATAAGCAGGTGTATTTTGGACTTCAATGTGTTCCTCCTTGTCCTGCATCCATCCTGCAGGGATTTCTTGAATTGGGAAAGACCATTCTTCACTAGAATTTGTTACCTTGCCTTTAGCTTTAGAAACTTCTTTATCTGTGGTTGTCATATCCTCCTCCAAGTTGTATTTGAGGGGTGTCTTCCTGCCCCTTCTGTGGTTTGTGATGGGCTCTCCCAATCCATCAACCTGGACTTTTTCCTTATCTTCATCATAACCTTCAGTCGTGCAAGAATTATTAAGAAAAATTCCAAAACAAAAGGAAGAGTTGCCTGCTTGGAGCCAATTTAGAATATCCTCTTCTTCCTCGAAATCTATTTGGGGTTGATCCTCGGATTCTGTTTCCATGCAAATGCCAACGGTTTGCATCATGCTAGTGTTTCCTTGATTATCTGGGCCCTCTTCTAAATGAATTTGTGTCAGCTCTTGCCCTTTCTTTTGTACCCACATAGTGTCCTTGCCCCAATCATGAATGACACTTGCATGCCTCAGCCATGGTCGTCCAATTAAGAGAGGAAATCCTCCTTCAACCTGGGGCAATCTTAAAACCACAAAATCCAGAATGAATAGATTACCTTGTACTTCAAGTGGAACTTTTGGGATCACTCCCAAGGGCCTTACTTTGCTCTGATCTGCCAAAGTAACAGTGAAATTTGCAGGCCTTGAAGGATGGAGTCCAATCTTTTCCATTGTGTGTTCAGACATCAAGTTAATGCCAGAACCACCATCCACAATGACTCCTTGAAATTCATGACCTTTGATAGATACTGTCAGCCGGGGACTTTTATAATTTGTAAGGGGTGCTTCCCCTACAATTTTTCCTTTGTGTAAAACAGTAGCCTTTGCCACCAAACTTGTAGTGGAAGCCTCATCAATTATCTGCAATAACTCTGATCTGAATTTCCCATCCATCTTTATTAATTCAAAAATACTAACCTCCTTCTTCATGAAGCCTCTGATTCCTTGAGAGCTTGGACTCCAGTTGACTTATCAAGCTCCTCATGAGCCCTGTTGAAGGCATGCCCAATGGCATCACTGGTGCATATGAGATCTCCTTTTTGACTTGTATCTGCACCTGTGGTGACTTTATCTTCAGATGTTTCTCTATTTTGATTCCCTTCCTTAATCTTTGATTCTTGTCCTATGTCTACTTGAGCCTTCCCCTTGCTTCTTGTCTGCAGAGTCAAAGATTCTATTTCTTCTAATTGCACCACCCTAGTAGATGGAGATGGTTCATTGATTGGATCACACACTTCTTCCTTGTGCATAGAAATCATTTGAATGTGGGGCTCGGAGGAAGAGGCTTGATTCTTAGGACAACAGTTTGTATAATGGTCTCTTGCATCAGGGCAGTTCCTGCAGGGAGGGGCATTTTCTGGTAGGGTGCACCTACTTTGATAATGCCCACATTCTCCACATCTGAAACAGATGATTGGCCTCCTAGGCCCATTTCCAGAGTTATTCCTCTGTCTAGGATTATAGTTGTTACCTTGATTTGGTGCAGCATCCATCACATTTGCTGGTGTTGGGGGTCCTCCTTGTGTCCAGTATGTCGTTGCAGACATTCCTCTTGATTGGCATTCATGGGCCTCATGGCCAACATTCCTGCATAATTGACAAGTCACACTTAACAGAGGACATTCACTTACTATGTGACCTTGCTTGTTGCACATGGAACACCAAAGTCCACTCTTGATGCCACCTCCTTTGAGCTCCTGCAACTCCTGTCGTAGCTGAGCCAATTCCTCTGCCTGGGCCTCCTCCTCCTTTTGGAGCTTTAGTGCTTCAATCTCTCTTCTCAACTGAGCAACAACATTCTCTTCCTCTTTGTAGGGCTTATTTCTCTTTAAGCCCTCCAACTCTTTCCTTAGCTGTATCACTAGATCCTCCATTTCTGTACCATATGTTGGTTGGGAAGAGGTTGCTCCATACTGGTACCTTATCTGCTCCAAGCGTGTGGCTGTGCTGATGAACTCCTCTATGGAGGCTGTAGGTAGCACTAACTCCTTTATTTTGCATTGGGTGGCCACTGGTAGGGGCTTAGCCAACCATTTCTTGACAAAAAAATCGTGGGGTGGATCTGGCAATTTAGCCATTAGTGCTTTGGCCCGAGTCACAAACTCTGGGAACTTTTCTCCTGGACCTAATCTTAAATTTTCTAGCTCTTCTATGATAATCTCTGCAGTGTTGCCATGCTGGAATTGATTTTTAAAAGCATCTTTCATCACATCCCAAGTGGAAAAATGGTTTTCAGCAAACTGGCTGAACCACTTATCGGCTAATCCCTCTAATGTGGCAGGGAAGAGAATCAAAAAAGCATCCTCCCTACCCATTAGGCCTCTAGTCTTACATAGTGCTAAAAACCTTCTAATGTGTTCATCTGGATCCTCCTGAGCTAGGCCTTTGAAAGAAGGAAACTTTATATTTAATCTAGAGAGTAAAGTTTCCAAGTCTATCTGACCCGCCATGCTCTTGACTGATGATGTGGAAGATAGTGGACTAGGGGACCTTCTAACAACCTTCCTCCTTGTCTGCTTGCAGGTGACCCTCAATACTTGGGACCGGGTTGCGGTCATGAGCAGCTCATAGCCCACTGAATGTAAGACACTTGATAAGAATATATTTACCTTTTTGTTTGATGAAGTAGCACTATGGTTCTGTCGACACTTGATCTCTTCTATGCTTGGCACTTGGTTTCTCCTAAGCTCAAATCTCCTTGGAAGTCCCACCGTGCGTGCCAAATTTTGTTGGTGGTTTCTTAGACAAGAAGGAGTTTGAGGGTTTGTAGGAGAAAAGGGGAAGAAACAAGAAGAGAAAATCCACCTGGAAGCTTCTGCCGATTGATTACAGTAAGACAATTACAAGGTTTGAAGTACAAGACAAGCCAATACCTCTGTGCATAATCCCACAGAGTGCCCAATTACAAAATACCAAATATCCCAAAGTCTTCTTGCCGCCGGCCTCCTCTGCACCAGACCTCCACCTGCTTCAAGCTTATCCTTGTGCACACCTTGCACCAAGCTTCCACAAAGGGGGAGGAGTGAATCCCTTCTGTCGGCACGCACCCACTGCAATGGGACCTTGAGATACTTGGGGAGCTAGCTTAGCACACTCTGCACAATCCCTTAGGCACTCCCTATGCACTCCTTCACTTCCACTTCTCTACGTTGTCGCACTGGTGACTCTTGCACTTCTTCCTCTTGCTCTCTTAGACTATGCTCTCTTGCTTACTCTAAAATTGGTCCAAGAATGGCCCTTGCCTTGATGTGAGTGTGCCGATCACGTACGCTCCTAACTGCAATGGTATCTTGGTCCTCACTTTGATGTCCCAAGATTGTCCTCACAAGTGGAAGCCAACGACTCACTGTTTTGTCATGTAGTGACTTTAGACTAAAACCAAAATTTTAATGGGGGGGCCATTCTTTCACCTGTGTGTACACTTTGCCGCTTCACATACCTTCATGTTCCCTTTTTAAGTCTTCACTTTTGCACATAAGAGGGGGTTCACCTGAACCTTCCAAAACACTTTAAAACACACTTTGACCTTTAGGGAAATTAGAGAAAATACCTTTGCAACCTGCAACCCATTTTCTCCAATTTACCCTTTGTGGACAATTCATTGTGCACTACCTGTGCACTTTGACACCTGCACTTACGCACTTTGACTTTGCACCTGTGGACTTTGATCTTGTTGACTTTGACCAGTTGACTTTGACTGCAATTGACTTTGACCAACATGACTTTTATGGGCTCAACAGCTACATAGTTGGAGTTCTATCTCAGTTCATGCATTCAGCCATAGATACACATCTCAATCATGCAAAGATAGTGTTAAGGTATGTGAAGAGTACATTTAATTATGGGTTGCTATATAGGTATGATAAAGAACTTCAAGTAAGAGCATGGAGTGATGCAAATTGGATAGGGAGTGTTGATGATAAAAGTTCAACTTTTAGCTATGTTTTCATGCTAGGTACAAAAGCAATTTCATGGATGAGCAAAAAGCATCCCACAGTTTCATTGAGTTCAACAAAGACTGAATATAGAGCTTTAGCCCTCACTTCAGGTGAAGCAATGTGGGTTAAGAAGCTCTTCAAAGATCTTGGTATACAACTTGGACCAATTCTAGTTTATGGAGATAACATGTCAAGCCTACATCTTGCTAACAATCCCATGTATCATGCAAGGAGCAAGCACATTGAGGCGCATTACCATTATGTAAGGGAAAAGGTTTCAAGTGGGGACATTAATGCTCATTTTATAGGTACAAAGGACCAAGTTGCAGATATCTTCACCAAAAGCTTGGATGTGACCAAGTTAACAAAGTTTTCAAAGGCTATGAGCTTGCTTGATATGGACACTACCACCTTAAGCTTGAAGGGAAGTGTTAAAAATGTGAACTATGCAAGCTTTACGTAGATAAAGGGGTCAAAATACCTTAATGTGGACAAAATTCACGACTCAAATCACTTAGGGCAGTCTCAAGGTTGGGAAAGATAGTTCTAAGGCAGTGGAAAAGTTTGGAGATGCACCCAAATCAAATGCATGGAAGTCTTGTAGGTCATTGAAGACTAATTCTTGATAGGTGATCCGCTCTTATATGGGTATTTCCTTTCTTGACTACTACTTCAAAATCAAATTCCATCAACAATAGAAACCATCGTACTAGTCATCCCGTATTACAAGGCTTATTAACTAAGTACACTAGGGCTTGATGATCAATGAAGAATTTGAATTTATTTGCCAATAAGTAGTGTCGAAACTTTTTCACTGCGTATACCATTCCTAGGCCTTCTCTTTCAGTCGTGGTATAATTGCGCTCCGCTTGGTTTAATTGTCTACTGGCATAGGCTATACGGTGGTCTAACTTTCCTGTATCTGCAGGTTGAGCTAGGATGCAACCAATGGCAAACTTGGAAGCATCTACGTGAATGTGAAAGGGCTTGTTCCAATTGGTTACTCGAAGGATTGGGGCTGAACTCAATCGACTCTTTAATTCGTTAAAGGCCTTTTCACATTCTTCAGTCCAGTTAAACTGAGTCAATAATTCATAAAGAGGTCTAGCAATTATGGCATACATATGTATAAATCTTCGGTAGTATCTGCAATGTCCCATAAATGCTTGGACTTCCTTAGCAGTCTTTGGTCTTGGCAAATCCAGAATCACTTTGATTTTGTCTTCATCAGTTGAGATTCCATTTTTAGAGACAATATGTCATAATATCTTTCCTTGTCGAACCATGAAGACACATTTTTCTAGGTTGAGGCATACTCTATATTGTCGACATTTGGCAAAGATCTTTCCTAGTTCATAGATATGCTCTGATCGTATAGCTGAGTAAGTGCATAAATCATCCACGTATACCTCCATACTCTTTCTCAGGAACTCCTTGAATACATGGCACATCAATCTTTGGAAAGTGGTTGGGGCATTGGTTAGGCCGAAAGGCATAACCCTAAAGGCATACACTCCCCATTCAGTTGCAAAGGCTATTTTATGCTGGTCCTCAGGAGCAATAGCTACCTGATTAGAACCTGAAAAGCCATCCAAAAAACTATAAACTTCCTTCCCTGCCACTCTTTCCAAAAGATGATCCGTGATGGGTAATGGGTAACTGTCTCTAATGGTGGCAGCATTTACTTTTTTCAGGTTTATGCATACCCTTAACTTACCATTCTTTTTTGGTACAACCACCAAGGGTGACAGCCATTCCGTGTGTTCAATCTCATATATGAATCCAGCATCTAATAACTTATCTATCTCTTCCTTTATCTTTGCTGGGTAAACATCGTTATATGTGTAAGGTCTTTGTTTGGAAGGTTTAGCTTCAGATGTCATAGGGATTCTATGAGCACATATAGATGGATCTACTCCTTTCAAATCCTTATATGTCCAGGCAAAGACATCCTTGTATTCCCTTATGAGTCGTATTAACTCTTGTTCTTCCTCCTTAGAGACATCCTTTCCTATAAAAGTACATCGTTCTTCTCCATTCTCTAAGGTTACTACTATTTTCTTGGTCTGTTCTTTGTTGTCATATGCTATTCCTGGCTGTGCTTCTCGTTTCGGCATTTGAATAGCAATTTTCCTCTCTTCCACTTCATATTTTTTGAAATGCACGGGTACTTCAAATTGATCTTGAGGCTTGTTGTCTTCATCATTTTTTACTC
This sequence comes from Ceratopteris richardii, assembly GCA_020310875.1. Taxonomy (NCBI): domain Eukaryota; kingdom Viridiplantae; phylum Streptophyta; class Polypodiopsida; order Polypodiales; family Pteridaceae; genus Ceratopteris; species Ceratopteris richardii. The sequence goes on along the minus strand of CM035444.1, from coordinate 40,940,300 downwards.
CATCTAATCCAAGCTCCTCTTCCTGTGTTGGTTCTTGATTTATTTCATTAGTTATGACACTCACTTCTTGAGTTTCATTTTCAGTTTCCATATATTCAAGTTCCATTTCAATGCTCTCGTAATCCTCTTTCCATTCTTTTTCAATTACTTCCCGTTCTTCGGCCTGTTGAAAAACTACCACGTATAGACTAACGTCATATCCTTCCTCATCAATGCATTCATTCATGGTTATCACCTCTTCGTTTACACACACATCAAGAGTGGCTAAAATCTCCATCCAACCATGAGGTTCAAATTCTTCATCTAGGAATATTTGAGGCATATAGGCTGGATCTTGTACAGATCTAGCAACTCCTTGCCTTTGCTGCCATCCTTTCCTTCTATCCTCTTCCTTTTGCGCGGTTCGGCATATCCATAGATGAGTGTCTTCATTCATCCACGATTGATCACTTGAACCTATACTATGAATCGACTGATTATCTTACACTGCGTCTTTTCCCCAATCTTGCACTACCTTTAGTTGTCTCATGAAAGGTCTTCCAAGTATCATTTCATAATTGCTAGGCCTTTCAAATTGAGATATCGCTAAGGTGTGCTCGAACTCAACTCCGCAAGTGGTAAAAACTACCCGTTCCAATAATCCGAGGGGTCGTTCTGTGTGTCCGTCTGCCATTTGTATCTTCATGTGTGTTGGTCTTAAAGCTGGTTTTCCCCATTTCTCCCAGATTTCTCTAGTAGCAATTCCTACTCCAGCTCCATAATCTAAGATGGCTTTAGTAGTGTAACCTCTATAGGTAATTGGATGGCACGTGTTTCCTTCATCTCCCTCACTAAAATCTCCAACCTTATCGACTGGGATTTTTACTGTGTTTACTTCACCAGACATCTCCTTTTCTTCCACCTTGATCTTCAATTGGCTGGTCAATTTCTCCTTCAAATGTGGTTTGATCCTTAACAGTTCTTCTAATGTCAGGGTACAAGGGATTTTTACCTTTTTAAGATGTTGTATGATATCCGATGTTTTGACTGATGGGTTTGGTTCTTTTTTCCTTATCGAGGGAATACAATATAATTCCGAATTATGTTCGTACTCTCCTATGTAATTTGGCTAAACCTTTACACTGTCATTTTCTTTGTTACTTGGATCAATTGGTATTATTTCTTCTGAATTCAGTTCAGGTATGGAGTCTTCAATTTCACCTTCTGCTTCTAGCTCCTCAAAGGGTGGTTCTATTCCTTCCACTTTCTTCCATCGCTCTTCTTGGACTCTTGCCCACAAGTCTTTAGGCCATTCCCCTTCTACTTCGGGAATAATGGATCCTTCCCTTTTGTCCTCACAGTTATTTTCATTGTGTATCTCACCTTCTTTGGTTTTCTCATGGTCATTAAGGATGACACACTCTTGGAATTCTTCTTCGGGAATTCGCGAGTTGGGTAATTGAACAATAGGTTTTTCTAGGGTCTGTTGAGCCACTTCAATTAACTTCTTACATATCTCCAACCTTTCTTTCTCTAGGTCACCTCTAGGATATTCTCTTTCATGTTGTTCAATGGTAGGTCCTTCTCTTATTCGTGATTTGTACGCCTGAATCCACATGGCTAATTCTTTAGCCATGGGGTCTGCTAAAACTGATCCTACCTCTTCTTTTTTTTTACTTTCCTTTCCGAATTTCTTTCTCCTCTTTTTGTTCCTCTTTTGGATTTTGTTCACTTTTTTCATTTTTCTTCTTTTGTTGTAGTTTCTTTTCCTTCATCCTATCTCTACGGTTCTTCCATCTCTGTGTTGGTTTACTTGTAACACTTTTCTCAGGCTCTTTCGAGTCTTCAGCTACTTGGGGTTCAGGTATATTCATTCCTCTGTCACCTTGATTATTTTTTTAGTTTTGTCTGGGGTTTCTCTAGCTTTGGCTCTAGTTATTGCTTTCAATGGTACAGTGTACTCCTTATCACTCCCTGATGACTCTATTACTTCTATCACATTAATCTGTACATTAGAGTTAACTTTGTTGGGGTTCTTGGGGCAATCTTTGAAAAGGTGTTCTTTACCACAATCACTACAGTATCCTTGCCAGACTCGTTGTGGTGGTGGTAGGTTTGGTAGTGTACATTCTCTGATATAATGATCACCTCCGCATCTATAGCATGGTTCTCTAGGTACAGGCGGTCTGTTCATGGGTCGGGGGGGTATGGCTGCCCTGGGGGCTGTGTATATCAATGACACATAATCCTGCTCATATCCGTAGGAACTATCTGGCACTTCCATGCCATATGCATATGGTTCGTACATTTGCCCATATTCTATTATAGCGCTCTCATAATTGGGATAGTTTCCTTGGCTATGGTCATAGGATGAATCATATGGTTCATTACTAGTCAAAGGTGTGGCTGGAACTATTGCTCTCTCTAAGTTTTCTTCAGGTTGAGCTATTTTCACCGCGACAACATTCTGAGGATGGGGCGGTTATTGCCCTAACACTGGTTGTGGTTGAGTGTAACTTTGATAGGCATATGGTCGTGGTACTGGTGCTTGCTGCGATATGTGGGATATCTAAAGGCTTCTCCTCCTAGATCTCTCTGAGGGTATCCATAAGGTCTCATGACAGGTTGTATAGGTCTTGATTGCCTATTGTAAGGACAATTTTTCGTGCCATGATTTGTATACTTTTGTTCTATGCTGCAATATTGTAGAGGGCCCGGAATGGGTGGTCTATTGTAAGCATAAGCAGGTGGTGGGACTACACCCCTAGTGCACAAATGAGATGGATGATCTCCTCCACAATGCATACATCTTCGAAGCATGGGCACTCTCATTGGGTTGTTGGGGTAGTTCCTCTGTCCTTGAACGTTCAACTTCTTTGCGACTAAGTCAGCTATTTCCTCTACATTGTTCTTAGGTTTTGATGTGCTACTGGCTGAATCTTCACTTTTGATACTACCTTGAGGTATTTTCAGATCCTCTGCTATATTGTCTTCCAGGTCAATACATTCCTTCATACACTCTTGCAAAGTTTGAACTCTTTTTACATATACCAAAGATCTTAATGATCCATTCAATAATCCTTCCAAAAATAATGACACCATTTTGTTTTGAGTAGGCCTCTCTTCCACTAGGCATCTATCCACATACTGCTTGAATCTTCTTGCTGCCAATCTCATTGATTCTGTAGGAGCTTGCTTAAAGCTATGAATCAACGATGACGAGTTGTTTTTAATTCCAGACTTAGTGAATTCCTCAATCATTTCTTGATAGACTTGTTCCATGTTTTGAAAATTATTTGGATCTAATGGCTGGAACCAAGCTAAAGCTGTGTCTGTTAAAGTTAGACCAAAAGATTCATATTGGATCAAGAAATCTTCTACTTGTTCGGCTCTGATTACTTGCTTAAATTCAGCTATATGATTGTACGGTTCGCTAGAGCCATCATAGTGGTTTCTCATGCATTTGGCAACTTGAATTGGCCTTAATCTTCTTCCTCCTTCAAGCGGTCTAGGCATCACAGGGAAAACGGGTCTTCCAATGGGTATACCAGGTCCTCTTGCTATAGGTGGTCTAACAGGGGCATGAATTCCATTCCATGGGTCAACAGGTGGTTGAGGCCGATAATTCGGATTACTTGCAGGCATAGCAAATTGTACGTGTGGTATGATCGGAATATGTGTTTGTTGTGTTTGTCCTGACTGTTGGAATGAATTTTTTTTGAGAGGTTCCATGTGGGTTTTGTGAAGTAGTGGCTTGATCCCTCGAGGGAAACACTGGAATTTTCTGATATTTCAACCCGGTTCTCTCTGACTCTCTTAGGGGCCAATACCTTCTCTGGTTTTTGTCCAGATATGTGATGATGGTGGGGAAGTCAAGATCTTGTAACTCATAGATAGTAACTGGATTAGGGGCTGCTTCCCATAATGAAGAGTGGGCTCTAAGGAGATTCTCCATTCCATTGATCAAATACACATCCATTAAGGAGTCATCTTGGGGAACCAGGTCTCCTCTCCAAACCCTAACAATAGTAGATCTCCCTCTAGGTGTGGTCACTTGCACTTCATCTCCTTCTTCATTAAGGTTATGAGCAGTGTTTTCTTCCCCAAGCTCATTGATGTTTTCGGGGTGTTCTGTAACAACATACTGGATGTCTCTCTTGTCCATATAAATTCCTCCTGCATACTTAACTGCTGGCCTAGGCACTATGTAAGCATCTGAAGCTTTCTTCAATCGGGCCACTGATCGGTTTAGTCCATCTAGGTATATGGGTATCTCATGTTGATTAGTGGTCACATATTCTAAAGATGTCCGATATTCTCCCTCAATAATTGACATCATGCCAATCATTGGTACAGTGTTTTGCATATCCTCTGAAGCCATAGGAATTTCTTCCTCTGACTCACTAGAGGTTTCAGAATAATGTGAGCGGCTACTTGGTTCGGCTACGCTTCCAACGGAAGAAATCACACTTCTTCGGCTTCCTAGGGTTCTCCCAGATCTCAGGTTCATCCACTTAAAAGCTCTTATCAGCCCTTGCCAACCTCTAGCTTCTAGAGCTCTTCACTATGGGTCAGAATTCTAGAAAAAATTGGTTGGGACAAGACTAACTGTGAAACCTCAAGTCACGATACTTGACCCCAAAAAAGTTCACGATACTCGATACTTGATGAACACGATACTCGACCTTTGACTCAGATGATACACGATATCTACCCGAGACGATACGTGATACTTCACCGAAGACGATATACGATACTTGGATAAAGACGATACTCGATACTCAGCAAACACGATACACGATAGTTGCCCAATATCGCGTACAAAACTCGATACACGATACTTGCTAGGTGTCACGATCGGGAAAACACGATACACGATACTTTCTAGGTGTCGCGATTAGGAAAACACGATACACGATACTTGCTAGGTGTCGCGATCGGGAAAACATGATACACGATACTTGCTAGGTGTCACGATCAGGAAAACACGATACACGATACTTGCTAGGTGTTGCGATCGGGAAAACACGATACACGATACTTGCTAGGTATTGCGATCGGGAAAACACGATACACGATACTTGCTAGGTGTCACGATCGGGAAAACACGATACACGCTACTTGCTAGGTATCGCGATACTCAACCACAGGAGATCACGATACCTAGGTATCGCGATACTCGACCGCGGGAAAATACGATACTTGGCACTTTTTTAGTTTTTTGCAGGTTTGTTTTGAATTTTGAAGGATTATATGTGTTTATCAAGCTTCTCTACCCTCTCCTCACCAATTTTATCACAGAAATAGACTTCTCTCACCCCTGGAGGACTCTCGCAATACTTACCGCATATCGTTTTCTCTGATATGTTTAATTTATGAGACACTTATGGGAGGATGATGAATGTGCTTACCTTGGGAACTCTCTCTCAGCTCTCTAACCCCTCTGACTCGTTCTGCGTAGCTCAAAAAGCCCAGATCTTCGCTCACGATACTCGACAGCAGCTTCTCATGATACTTGTGCTAGAGACAAGTGACTAAAAAAATGATATTTTTTGGGTTTTATACTCTTTGAAAAATTCTCCTACACTGAAAAGGAACAACAAGACAAAGGTTGAATGTTGCTCTAACTTCCTAGCCTACTCCCTTAATCCTCCTACTCTACTCACTCCACTCACGTCCCTAGTCTAATAACTCACTACACACACTTCAAGAGTGAGAAGTAGTAAGTACAGGTGAATGTGACTTACCAAAGAAGAGAAAATCACTACTCCTCCTCTCGCTTCAATGAAAAAAGCTACTTACCATCACACGAATGCCTCGGTTTGATTCGACACTCCCCGGCAACGGCACCAAAAAACGTGTGTACCTAAGTTCCAACCTAGGGACTTGCGGAAAGAGACTATACCTCAATCCCCCTCAAGTGCATATAGTGGGGATTCACGCTTTAATTATCAATCCGATGAGTATCAAAACCTAGCCAAGTGTATGAAGACATGCATTCAAATGACAATCAATGTAAATGAGTTACTCAAAGAGTGCAAACAAGGCAAGGACTAATCCAAACAAGCTTCATCTGTCAGTCATGGTGTCGCGATACTTAGAACAGCAGCCAACAGTAAATTGAGCTTTTCTCCCAGCTCCGAACTCCGAATATAGCAAATAGCATATGTGTTTCGAAGCTCTCAAGAAGATGCATCCAATGGTGGTATATTCACTCAATTATAACGCTTCTACTTCAAACTATGAGCAAAATATTGAGTCGTGGGAATGACCTTTCTACACTTCAGCACTTCCTACACTTCACACACACCTTAACCACAGCAAACAAACACTTTCATGGATAGACAAAAGAAGATACAGAGAGGAGAAGACACAAATTCGAAATTATGTGCTCTTGATTCTCACAATGGCAAAAAGTCTTTACAAAGAGTCACAAATTGACTTATATACATGTGCCCTAAAAATGGTCCTTTCACACAAGAGACCGGCACTTTATTCACTAAAATATTAATTTCCTACTAATTTACATGGGTAAGCTTCTAATCTTCTGTGGGGATGCATCTAGAGGACTCCTCTAGTGCATTTACATCGGAAAATATATTACAAAATGATTATGATACAAAAATATGGTGTCCAAATCGAAAAAATTTTGGGCCCGTCTTTTTCTCTACTTTGTGCTCTCTTCGCTCTGCAACAATGAGCGAAAGACCAATAGGTGTTGATGAGGAGCCTTTGGATAGTGGTGACTTTATTGTATTGGATAGTGGTGACTCTCTTGTAGAGACTGAAATCAATTGGTATAGTGAAATTTTGCAATTTCTCACTTCTAAAAAATTCTGTATGAACTTGATTCCATTAGAGAAGAGGAAATCATTACTTAAAGACAAAGCATTGTCACTTATAAATGGTCGGTTGTCTAATATTTCCACGATGGTACATTGCAAAAATGTATTTATGTGCAAGAAATAACTTTTTTGCTTGAAGAAGCACACAGTGAAGGGCATCTCAAAGTAGAGGACTTGGCCCAACAAAACCCTCCACAAGGGATTATGGTGGCCTCACATTTACAAGGATACTATCAGATTTGCAACCTTTGGAATGGTGGGTCCTTGATTTCATTGGACTCATTAGTCCAACTAGACAACCTAGTGGTAAAAAGTATATTTTGATGGCCACATGCTATTCCACTAAGTGGGTAGAAGCTAAGGCAACTGTTGATAGTACTTCCATGACCATGGAAAAGTTTATGTACAAACGTATATTTTCATAATTTTTTTGCCCCAGCAAAAGTTAATAGCGATAGGGGAAGACATCCTGTAAATCATTTGTTGCGATTCATTTTTTATAAGTACAAGATTTTCCACCAAAAGTCATGTGTTTATTATCCAAAGCAAATGGGTAGCCAACAAGAAATCTGTCCCTCCCCTTCCTCGCTAAATTATCCCCCTCCCAACTCAAAAAATTGCCCCTACCCCTAAATCCTTCTCAAACCCTCTTGCAACTCCAAAATCTATCTCTCCCCTTTCTTCCTATATCATCCACTTGCCCCCTCCAACTCCCAAATTCGTCCTCCCCCCTAAATCGCCCTCAAAACCTCTCCCAACTTCCAAATCCGTCTCTCCCCTTCCTCCATAAATCATCCACTTCTCCCCCTCTAACTTTTTAATTTGTCTCTCCTTCTAAATTACCCTCAAACCCTTTCCCAACTTTCAAATTCGTCCTTTCCTCTAAATTGGCCTCAAACCCTCTCACAACTTGCAAATCCCTCCCTCCACTTCCTACCTAAATCTTCCACTTCCACTCTCAAGCCCCAAATTCAACCCTCCCCTAAACCACCCTTAAACCCTCTCCTAACTCCCAAATTTGTCCTTCCCCCTAAATTGCCTTCAAACCCTCTCACAACTTCGAAATACATCCCTCCCCTTCCTCCCTAAATCATCCACTTTCCCCCTCCAACTCCCAAATTCGTCCCTCTCCTTTAATCACCCTCAAACCCTCTCCCAACTCCTAAATTTTTCCTTCCCCCTAAATCGCCTTCAAACCCTCTCCCAACTTCCAAATCCATCCCTCCCCTTTCTCCCAAACTGTCCACTTCCCTGCTCCAACTACCAAATTCATCCCTCCCCCTAAATTTCCCTAAACCCTCTCCCAACTCCCAAATTTGTCCCTCCCCCTAAATCACCCTCAAACCCCCTCCCAACTCCCAAATCCCTCCCTCTCCTCCTCTATGAATCGTCTAGTCTCTCTCCCAACTTCCAAATATGTCCCACCCCTTCCTCCCTAAATTGTCCACTTCCCCCTCCAAGTCCCAAATTTGTCTTTGACTCTAGCACAATGGTAAGCATCAACATGAGGAGATCCACTTCGTAGTATTCAATTCGTGGAGACATGAGGATGGTATGATGACCATGAGCGAGTGGCATGCACAAAGGCATGAGTGAGAAGCACACTAACATGCACACACACACATACACACCAATATTGCATACAAGGCAAGACAAAGAGAAAGATCAATGGAATCTTGGATTATCCAACTCAAAACAAGTTTACAATGCTCTAGAATAGATTCACTCTCCAACTAGCTTACCTCAAAAATGAACTATCTAGCTATTTTTATAGCTTTTCGACTAGCTTTGGTCTTGTTTAGACCAAGTGTTCGGCCTTGCTGAAAATTAGATTCTCTAGCTCATTTGGAGGCTCAAATGGGCTCAAAAAATTATGAAACTTGACACATAGATGGTTCTACTACTCATCAAGCTCAAGGAATCCTTGAATTGAACAAAACAAAATGTATTCTACCAAAAACAAGATTTACAATGAACTTTAGTGATAACAATCACTGTTAGTTGTATATTTGATTTGGAAAAAATGATTGGCCTACTCGCCAGACCTTTGTTGGCTTCCTTGTTTGCTTGGACCTCCTTGACCTTCTCTTTAACTTTGCTCTCTCTAGCTTCCTTGCCTCATGCTTCCTTGGTGCATTAATCCTCCTTGGCCCTTAACACCCCCCTCTCTCACGCATGTCATCCTTATGGGTGGTATTCAGTGTAATACTCGACAACATGAGCAGCAATTTCATGCTCCTTGATTCAAATTCCATGTGCTAAGTTGTTCATTAAATGATCCTAATCCACTGGGCTTGGAACCTCCAGATGTGGCATATGCAACTATTCTGCATGGAGGGTTTGTTCCACCACAAAAAAATTTAATAGGTGGTTGGGTCATTCTAGGAATATCTCAGAGTGGTACTCCCAGAAACCCATGGAGAACATCCCTTCAAAAGTTTGCTTGTAGCATGCTGGTAAGTACTTGATGCACACATGCCAAGCATATATAGTGTTTACCAATGGTGTTTTGCTCATATCATATACCAAATCAAAGTTACCTTCATTAAAACCTGGTGCCAAAATATACGGAGCCTTGACACTGTGAAATGTTTTAAAGATGACAGTCACAAGCTCAATTTTAAGAAACATCTTTGAGAATACATCAGGTACGCCCTTCAACTGGGGGGTCCAATGACAAATAGACGATACCACTTAAGCTACTCTGGGAGGCCCTTGGGGTGGGACAAAATATGGGTAGTTTATCCAGTCTAAGCATCCAGGGCTATTTCTAACCTTTATTGCAAATGTGGGCCATGGAGCATAAGATGGAATATACTTTATGTGTAGTGATGCAGTAGACCAAGTTCACATCATTTCTAGATAGGTTTCTAGCAAATGAGCTCGCCAATTGGGTTGGAAAATTGTGCCTATTTAGCCTTCTCTGAGAGATTATTTGGTTGGAACTGGGAGCCAAACATTGGCTCTTCTCCTACCACTCTCTTGACTTTTGCATTGTAATTGGCTAGAAGTTCAAAATATGCCATATATTGCAATTCAGAAGTTGTGATCAAGCATATGCTAGAGCATCGTTTCTTCGAGATTTTGACATTGATTGTATTTGAATTTTCACACAGTCATCGAGTACATACAATATCTTTGACTTGTTTAAGACACAAAGGCATGGGTTCTTCATGTGTCTCCTAGCCTTCCTCAGTGATGTGATTGCTTGGGATCGTTTGAGGTTCATATGCATGTTCAAATGTTTTTTCTACTAGAATTTTGATGAGCTCTTTGGGTGCAAGCATGTCTTGTGGAGATGGTGGTTGTTCATGTTGTAATAGCTTGGTTTGCAACTCTTCTATCTATTTCTGCAACGCTTCAATCTCTTGTGGAGAGACATTAATTGGGATAGTCTTCGACACTTGCATAATGGTAGATGGTTGTTGTTGCTCTAGCACAATGGTGAGAACCATGTTAAGAAGCTCCACCTCCTTAATGTCAATCCGCGGAAGAGATAGGAGTGATATGAAGATCGGGAATGTGAGATGAAGTGAGAGTGATGGTGAGAAGCATAGAGATGCACACACACATACACACACACAACGAAGAGACAAGAAAGACACAATGGAAGGTGAGAATTAGACTCTATTGCTCAAGAACACTCTTACAAGCTCAAGCTCACTCTAGCTCATACAAGTCTACACTAGCTAACCTCAAAAATGATCTCTCTATAAAAAGATTCTAGACTAGTTTTGACCGGTTTCACATCTAGTGATCGGCATAGTTAAAAAATAGCTTCTAGATGCTATTTGAAAGGGTAAACGGTGTCTAAAAATAACCAAAATTGGTACGTTCATTCTACCTAAGCTCCTCAAGCTTGAGGACTCCTCGGCTTGCACAAAATGGAGCTATATTTTACAAAAAGGTTTTTTCTATGTTACATATAGTACAAAAGTGATGAAAATCACTGTTGGAGGTTTTGAAAAGTATTTTAAAATATATTTGTTTGAAAAAATGATTCGATTGGCTCCCTGCTTCTTCGTTATGCTCTATCTTTACATGCTTTCACGTCTTGTATGCCTCTAGCTACTGCCAACACCCCCCTCCCTCTCGCTTCTATCGTCCGCAACAGAACCTTGTTGCGGGATCTGTCTGATGTAATTTTGGAGTAGTTCCTGAGCGAGGGTGTGTTCTAATATGCGAATTCCTCGGGCTAGATTTACCTCGAGTTTCTCCCAATCAATGGGTTGTGGTTCATCGGATGGCGGGAGTCGATAATGCGTGGAATATACCATCTGGTCACAGGCAAATAATTGCAAGAGGTGTGCAAGCCTGCTGATGAACACCTTTGAATGGTATTCCCAGAAACCGGTTGTGAACATTTCTTCGAAAGTCTGCTTATAGCACGCCGGTAAGTACTTGATTCGACAATGCCAGGCATAACACACCCAGAGCGATGGTGTTGTACTCATATCATATGCAAGATCCAAATTGCCATGCTCGAAACCCGGGGTGTTTACATGTGGTGCCTTGACGCGACAGAAGACTTTGAAAACCATCTGCATCATGTCAAATATCTTGACAGTCATGTGCGCTGCTACATCGTCCATGTGTTTTAAGCGAGGGAGCCAGTGACGAATCATGGCCATCATGTATCCAACTGTTGGTGGTCCTGTGGGTGGAGTGATGTACGGGTAATTCAACCAATCCTGGCATTGCTTGTTGTTCTATAGCTTAATCGCAAATGCTTTCCAGGAGGGGTGATGTGGCACTGGTCCCCAACATGCGTTGTACTTTAAGTGTAGAGGTGCCTTAACCCAAGTACTCACCATCTCTGGATATGCTTGTAATAAATCTTTGCGTCAATCTGGTTGATAGATTTCTCCTCGCTGCGCATCTAGTGGCAAATCTTCAGGCTCAAATTGGGTCACGTGAGAGGGTTTTTGGCCTGTTTCTTTTTCTATGGCTAGCTGATATTCTACCATTAACATAAAGTAAGGCTTGTATTGTAGCTCATGCCCAGATATGTATCTGCGTGGGGCCAAATGAGCAAAATAGGGAGACTGTAAAATTCTTTCTTCTATCATTGCCATGGCGTGTAACTGCGCTTCTACCCGTGCTGAGTGGGTTGTTCCTAGTTCTTCAATCATCTTCATCCATGCGGGAGTTGGAAGTTCGAAAGTCGTCTGACCTTCGGCCGTGACGCATCCGCCTGGGATGGGTTGGGGTTCATACGCTTCTTCAAAAGTTTCTTCCATCCGAATAGTTACTGTTTCTTCCTCTGCTGGTAGTTCCGGTGGGGAGTCTAGCCTAGGGGGTGCTTCATATACTGCTATCTGTGATTGAAGAGTTGACACCTGGGCCCGTAATGCGTTGAGTTCCTCTAGGATGTCAGGAGATGGGTCCGCAGGAGCTGGTAGCCCTTGTGGTATAGGTGCTCTTAACTGCAATATATTGTGTTCTTCTTTAAGCTTCTGGAACTCCTCGTTCATGTTGTTGTATTCATCTAACAATCTGACATGATCATCTAGTAACATCTTCATAGATTCTGAAGGAACAGCTTTAAAGCGACTAGGGCTTAATGGTTGGTCAGGTTGATCTAGGGCAGCTTCTAAATTCTCTCTGTTCTGTTCTTGTAAACGCTGGTTCTCTTCTATAGCGACTGCCAAGTGTCGTCTGAGTAAGCCCATGTTCCTGGTGAGCGTCGCATTGCGAATTGCCTGGGCCCTTAACAAGTTATCGATATCTGTGATGGCCTCTTTGGTTTTTTCTTCACTTTCTAGTTCCAGTTTATGATAAGCCTCTCGTAGTTCTTGGTATTTGGTGTTTAATGAGGCATTCTCGATGGTCAGTGAATTGAGCTGCGACTGTAAATCATTAGTTGTCTTCTGCAGCGTCTGATAATTAGTTCCAAGAGATGCAAACTCATCTCTTACTTAAGTCATACATGTGAACATTTGTCGAAATGCAATGTCTATAGTGGGTGATAATATTAGTGACGGAGTGAATGCAGTTGCGGTGTGTGTGGGTGTTGATGCAGGGGGTAAGGGAAATGGGGAGGGAAATGTGGATGCAATGGACGGTGATATATCCATGTCGCTGGATGTGGTATCAAGTGCGGTGACTGTGAATAATGGAGTGATAGTGGGTGTGCGCGTGGGTGTAAATACAGGGTTTACAAAGGTTGAAGAGTAATTTACAAAGGGGATCTCTTGTACTGCTTGGTGGAGAGAAGGAAGAGGAAAGGCAGTTGGACGGGGAGCTGAGACGGGGAAAAGGTCAATGGAGGTGGGTCTGGGAGAGATCGGATGTACAGGGGAGATTAGAGAGACGAGAGGTGAAAGAGGAGCAGTTGGGGTGGCGGGTACTTCGGTTACAGTGGTGGTATTTACAGTAGTAGTGTGGGGCGGGGAGTCGACGAGGATAGCTTCTTCAGCCTCAGATCATTCAGGAATTAGGCGTGCTTCCCTGGCCTATTGGGATGACTAAGAACCTGTCGGTACGCGAATGTATTCACCAGGTTTTGATAATAGTCGTACTCGTCGGGGGTCAAACTACGGTAACGGCTTCCTCTGCAAATATCTTAATGCTTCATTAGATCCCACGGATTTAACAAGTTCCCTGAAACCTTTGATGTATACTTCTTCGAAACCGCCTGTGACGAGTTCTTGTTCTATGAGTGCTTGGCTCTCTTCCTCAGTTAACTTCTTACATGCCCAAACTTTTTCCATAGTACGATATAACTTCTTGATGGCCAGCGTATAAGCTGCTGCTTCAAAGGTTTCATCTTCATGTGTACTGGTATCACCCTGGGTGTCCGTGTGCTGTCCGTGTTCATCTGTCCGCACATTCTCTTGGGATTCATGAGTGCCCTGGCTGGCTTCATCATCGCCCTCATCTTCATCTGTTTCTGTTCTTTCTCCATCCGAGCTGGATACTACTTGTCCTTGTTGTTGATCCGGGGGAGTGGTCGGGTAGCTTGGCCGTTCATATTCCTGAGAGAAAATCTGGCCTTCAGAAAACTGAAATTCATTTGAGAAAGCATCCAGCATTTCAAAATCAAACATCGTATCCAGTGGTTCTGCCTTCATGTTGGGTATTGGAAAAGAAAATGCTTCCGCACCAACAATGGTGGGAACTTCTGCTACAGTGATTGTAGGTTTTTAGACTGATGTTGCGTGTGAGGTAACTGCACTTGTAGTGCCTTTTGTAACAATAGGTCGAGATAATCATATGCGAATAGGTTGTACAGTTACAGGGGCTTCTGTAGGAGACTGTTCTAGAGAGGGTTGTGGGGACGGTGATTCTGGGGCCTATAGGCATTGAATGGTTCCTCTCATGCGCTTCCCTGCTCATCCTTTGCTAGCCTTCCTAGCTTTCTTTGTTGTCCCTTTGAATGCTTTCAACTCCTCGCTTGTCATTGCACGTTCGATTGGCAAGTCTTATGCCAAACACATATATACAATCCTCATAAGAGCGCAGCATCCATTGATTACCTTCTTTCTTTCCCATCTATGTTGTGCTAAGTACAACTGAACAATTATCCAGCTTGCTAGGTCTACCGTTTGAGGTCCAGTACATGCTAAATATAAACCAAACCAGATGCATTTGTGGGGCATGGTGAATCGATCCTGAGCTGGAAATGCGAAATGTTGCATACATATCCTCAACGGTTTAGAGAGCTCAGGTGTGATTGCCGAAATATCTTCCCACTTAGTAACATCCCCATGTTTCATAGGCTCTGAAATTAGCCTTTCTTGTTTTATTGGCGTATGCGTTCCATGTATCTTAATAGCAGCTCTAATCAAATCTTTTGTCAAATAAAACCTGTTGAATGGGGGGTCGTTCACTAAGGATGGAAAAATAAAGGTGCCTGGTAAATCCTTGTTTTCAGATGCTGTCAATGTTGTTACCAAGTAGTAGCATCTGTAGAATCCGGTTTAGGCAAAGGATCACTGAAATATTCTGTGAAGCCTGCTCTCACCCAAACATGCTTTAAGTCTTCTATATTCCGTAGTCCTTCGAACTCTCTTGAGAAAAACTGCTACTTGCCCCATGTACGGGTATCAAAAGTCAAGTTGGCTTCAAAGATAAAATCTGCGTCTGCCAACGGTCCTGCTAACCCTTGAAACCAATGAGAGTTGCGATGAATCTTCTCAGTATATCCCCTAGGAGGGTCGTCAATTGGCATAGGTCTTGGAAATCCCTAAAATTCTGGTGGTTGAGCCCTGGGATGTGGTTGAGCTAGTAATTCGCCAATATTTTCCATGGGTACACTGGGCCAGCTTCAGATGGTCCTTTTGCCTGCATGATGAATGATGCAAGTGTGTAGCAGATCTACTAATAAATATTAACACATTAGTATGGAAATTAATCATGATCCCATTAAAGCGAGACCGCAATCCCTTTCCATAACCGATGTGTAACCCGTGTAGCCGAGTGTTGTGATATGGTTTATGGAATGATTTCTTGCAAACTAATGCAGGTCTCTAGACACCTACATGCTTCAGATAATGCATACATTTTTTTGATGAGATGTTATTATAAGTGATGTTGGGTTATAGTGTGTGGATTTGTACAAGGTTCAATTGTGAATGAGTTATTACAAGGGTAATGTTTAGTCGGGATGGGAGTAATGTTAGATAAGGGGGTCGGAGAAGACATCTGGTATCCACTTCCTAAGAGTTGCTGAGCGGGTGATATGTTCCTACTGAGGGACAAAAGGTGATATCGGATATGATGATATTGAGGGGTGAAGGGATTTTTGAGGGGTATATATTACATGGCTTGAGGATTGAGCTATGATACACTGCTTGGGTACCCAAATCTGCGTGGGTGTGGGTCAATTCGTAAGGTGTTTCTTGGCGATCCAAATTTGTCGAATGTTCGTACTTGTAGAAGAAGGTCGAGGAGATGTTGAATATTGACTCTGCTTCTGCCTTGACTTCTCCTTGCCAATGTCTGCTTTGTTGCAAATTGTCAGTGGTGTATGTCCTTTTGGCACCCATATTTGTCTTGTTCCTCTTGCTTTGTGATACTGACACTGCTGCTTTCTTTGTGTCGTCTAATATTGTCTTCAGTCTGGGTTCCTCTGTTGTGGATGACTCCTTTGTGGTTGAGGTTGAGAGGTCTGATGGACACTCTGCTTTGGAAAAGAAGGGAGGTCTAACACTTGTGAAACTTGCCCATTAGGAAGTGAGGCATTTTGTACCACAGACTAGGCCAGTCCACAGTAAGTGTGGAAGGATGGGCACTGTAGGGTATCTTGCCCATGTGGTTGCTGATGCAGTCCACTTGACCTGCAATCGTCCCCATTTGTCCACTGATGTAACCCACTTGACCACTGATTGTGTCCATTTGACCACTGATGGTGTCCATTTGACCAAGCAGTTGGGTGGTTGCCCCTTCTAATTTGCAGGAAGTCCAAGGGAAAATCTCTTGATGTCCTTCTGATTGACAATTGTCCATCGCCAAGCCCGCGTGGGTTGGTGTAGACGTAACGTGACTCATCTGACCAAAGATCTTCCGGTCCTCCTTCGCATGCTATTCATATGGTCTAGGGTTACATACCTCAGTCGGAATGCCGTTAGGGAAGTCAAGCAGTACCACTCGCTTCTGATCTAAGGTTCCAATATGTAAGGAGCCTTGTCTAAGATTTAGGTCCACTGAATGATTGTATAGCCAATCTTGGCCAAGGATTAGCGCTTCTATCAGGTCATCATCATGGCACACTAGTAGTTTCACTATCATGGTCACATCATGTATGAGGATAGGAAGGTCCACCTCACCCATGCAAGGGGTTTCCATGCCTCCTAGCCCTATGAGGTATGCCTCAATTGGCCGCATTTCTATTCTTGAGTCCTTATAGGGACCATCTAATCACACTAATCGAAGCTCCTGAGTCAATTAAAGCCTTGAGCTCTTGGCAAGGGTTGCCGTGCTCTAGCCTGACTGTAATGAATGGTCTCTGATCCACTATGCTAGGATGAGTACTTGACTTTGCTTGACACATGGCCATGGGATATCTGGGTGTTGTTTCCAGATGGTTATAATGTTCTCTCCCTAGTCCTTGTCTTCTTAACTTCATGCGCTTAATGCGTTCTATAGCTTCTGCCTGAGCTTCAGCTCGTATTCTATTTTCTTCCTCCTTACGCTTCCTTGCCAACATGAGTCATCTAAGCATATCCTCAGTAAGAGGTTCCTGATATAGCTTGACTCTACAGCCACTAATGTAATTAGGCATTATGTCTCCTTCTAAGGTGGTTAATTGTACTGCTCCACTTGTCGAGAGTCTGTTAATGATCATAGGTCCATAACCTCGATTTTCTAACTTTCGTGCATGTTGTTTCAGCGCATATACTAGGACTAAATCTCCTTTTAAGCCTTTATCTTTCACATGCGCATCAAAATATGCTTTCTGTCACTTCTTTGCTGCGTATATGCCTGCTGCTGCTTTCAGCCTGGTTTCTCCTAATCTTTCCAAGTCCATTATTCTTGTTGATAATTCATGGCCGGTCCACTGATGTTCTTGTGCAACCTTAAGGGTCGGTATCAAGAAGTCCAAAGGAAGCACAACATTCTAACCAAAAACCATGTGAAAGGGAGTTGCATTGAGTACGATCTTGTAGGCCACTCGATATGCCCAAACAGCGTGGTGTAACTATTTGTCCCAATCTGAACGTTTATTGTTCACGAGTTTTGTCAGTATGTTACAAAGGATCTTGTTAGTGCTTTCTGCTTGACCATTGGCTTGAGGATGATATGGTGCGGATTTCTTGTGAATCACCATAAAATCCTGTAACAAATATTCAATGACTTGGTTTAGAAAGTGAGTTCCTCGATCGCTCACTAACTCTATAGGCAATCCATATCTTGTAAAGACATTTTCAAATAAGAATTTTGCAGTTGTGTGTGCATCATTCTTTTTTGTGGCTTTTGCCTCTACCCATTTGGTAAGATAATCTGTCACAACAATAATGTATTCAGCATGTGTACCTTTTGTAGGGGGGTTAATGGGTCCTACAAAGTCTATACCCCACTTAGAAAATGCACGTCCTCCCATCATGGGTTTCAATGGCATTTCATCTCTGCGAGTAGGAAATTGAGTTCTTTGGCACACATCACATCTCTTAACATAGGTATGTGCATCCACGTGAAGAGTGGGCCACCATAATCCTGCAAAGAGGATGGCTTTGATTATCCTATCGAGTCCAAAATGACCTCCTGCAACACCTTGGTGTGCAGTCTCTAGTACGCTCAAATAATCGCTTTCATGAACACATTGTCTTAAATATCCATCTCGTCCTTGTTTATATAGATTATCGCCAATAAGTGAATAGTCTTGAGCTTCCTGCTCTAGACTTCGTTGTCGTGCTAAAGTCATTCCTTGAGGGAATGTTTTCGTCCTCAAGTATGCCACTAAGGGTTCACTCTAGTCTGGTGTGAGAGACACCTGATATAACGTAGCATGTTCTACTGGTGGTCTTTCACAACAAACATGGCATTCTTTACACAACTTGTACACATCTGCTTCCATAGAAGGCCAATATACTCCTAATCTATGCAGAGTCTGCAATGTGCGATGTCTTGAATGATGTTGCTTTAATGCACCTACATGTGCTAATTGCAACCAATTCGCATGTTCTGATTCATCTACACAACAAGCAAGAATCTTTTGATTATCTTGTTTATATATACTTCCTGCTATGATTTGATATCTCTGTGACTTGGTGATCTCTCCTTCTTTGATCCTTATCCTAGGATTCTTGGGTCCATACGTGAGAATAGGGACTATAGGCTTAGCCCATTCTAGTGCTATCTCAAGGTTAAATAAGTATGCATCTGGTAATTCATCCGCTATCCCTTGAGGAGCTTCTCCTAAGGTTAATCTTGAAAGGTGGTCAGCTCTAAGATGTGTCTTTCCTTTCCTCACTACTATTTCAATATCATACTCCATGAGTAATAGAAACCAACGTATCAGTCGTCCCATATTACATGGCTTGTTGACTAAGTACAGTAATGCTTGATGATCCGTGAAGAATTTGAACTTGTTTGCCAACAAATAATGTCTGAATTTCTTTACTACGTAGATCATTCCTAATCTTTCTCGTTTCATAGTGGTGTAATTTCTTTCTGCTGCGTTCAACTGTCTGCTCGCGTATGCTATGGGGAGATCTATATTACCTTCATTCGTGGGTTGTGCTAACACACATCCTACGGCATAGTTGGATGCATCCACATGTACATGGAATGGCTTGCTCCAATCTGGGGTTGTCAATATAGGTGCTGAGCACAAACGTCGTTTAAGTTCATTGAATGAATTCTCACATTCATCTGTCCATTCAAAATTAGTTAAAAGAGAGTATAGAGGCTTGGCTATGATTGCATACATGTGTATGAATCGTCTGTAGTAACTGCAATGGCCCATAAATGCATGTACTTCTTTTACGTTAGTTGGTCTAGGTAGATTGGCGATTACTTTCACTTTTTCCTCGTCTGTAGAGATTCCATTCTTTGACACAATGTGTCCTAGAATTTTGCCTTGCCTGACCATGAAAACGCACTTTTTTGGGTTCAAACAAACCGGATATTCTCAACATTTGTCAAATACTTTCTTAATTCTGGGATATGCATCTGCCTGATATTCGAATGTGCACATATGTCATCGACATAAACTTCCAAATTCTTGCGTAAGAATTCCTTAAAAACATGACACATGAGTTGCTGGAAAGTGGCGGGTGCATTTGTGAGCCCAAATGGCATCACACGAAATGCAAATATGCCCATTCTATGGCGAAAGCCGTCTTATGTTGATCTTCTGGAGCAATGGCTACTTGATTATAGCCTGAGAAACCATCAAGAAAGCTATAAACTTCCTTGCCCGCAACTGTTTCCAACAGGTGTTCCGTGATAGGAAGAGGATAATTGTCTCTAATCGTGGCGGCATTAACTTTTTAAGGTTAATACACACACGCAAATTTCCATTCTTCTCAGGCACAACCACAATGGGGGATACCCATTCGGTATGCTCAATTTCGTAAATAAATTTGCTTCTATCAAACGATCTATTTCTTCTTTAATCTTTGTAGCATAGTTATCATTGTATGTGTACGGTTTCTGTTTCGTACGTTTTGCATCTTGAGTCATAGGGATTCTATGAGAACATATATCCGGGTCTACTCCTTTCAAATCTTTGTAACTCCACGCAAAAACATCTCTATATTCGTGCAATAGGGCAATTAACTCTTCTTCTTCTTCATTCGTCAAATCATGCCCTATGTAGGTACATTTCTCTTCTTCTCCGTCTATGGCCACTATGATTTTTTTGGTTTTCTCTCGGTTATCGTATACTTCACCAACGTCAGCGTTTCTGTTAGGCATTTGTACCATGATTCGTCTATCTTCTATTTCATATTTCTTGAAGTTTTCCGAAACCTCAAACAAAGATTCTTCTTCTTCTGACATGGTTTCTTTCTTCTTTATTTTCTTACCTTCACTTTTAGCAGTCACTTGTGTGGCTAACCTCACCTCATCCATAATTTCTTTGTGTCTCTGAGGGTAAGTTTCTACTTTGTAGAAATATTCTTCCTCTAATGCAAAGGGTGGATCCATAATAATTGACTCTAGATCGAAATCACTCGCATCCTCAAATGCATCAGTGCTAGGCTCACATTCTTCAATAATCAAATCACACATGATTGGCTCTATCATGAAAACTGAGATGTCATAGCCATCCTCATCACAGTGGGGTGTCCATTGTTCTTCATTGATGGCTACATCCATGGTTGCTAGGATCTCTACCCAAACATGAGGCTCGAATTCTTCGTCTGGAAATACTACAGGTGCATAAGTTGGGTCTTGAAGGGTTCGTGGATGTCGTTCTGAACCTAAGGTCCTGGCTTCTAACCGTTCTTCCTCTTGTTTTGCTACTTTACACATCTATAAATGAGTGTCCTCATGCAACCATGAGGTGTCTGACTCTAATGAGTGTACCGATTCCCTTTCTTCTTGTGTCTTATGGACGGTATTCCATGGTATTGGGGGTACATCTCGATGTGAATAGTCTTTAGGATTGACTTTAGTAGTCACTCCTAAATGTTGCAAGTACAAAGAATTTGTTCCCCAATCTTGTACAATTTGCAATTGACGCATGAATGGTCATCCTAAAATCATCTCATAAGCATGATTTTTACTAAAATCACAAATGGAAAAAGTATGCTCAAATTCCACACCACAAGTGGTGAGAGATATGCCTTCTAGTAAGCCTAATGGTTTCTCTATCAGCCATTTGTAGCTTCATCCTGGTGGGTCTTAATGCTGGCTTACCCCAACGTTTCCATAAAGCGGTGGTAGCGATGGCTACTCCGGCTCCTGAATCTAATATGGATTTCGTGGTGTAACCTTGATGGGTTATTGGAAGATAAGTGTTACCTTCCTCTACTTCGCTTACATCTCCGATCTTTTCTACTGGTATCTCTGGTACCTTCTTGTGTGTTCCTATCTGTGAGGGAGTAGTAGCAAGCTTAGGGAATTGATTTACTACATGCTTCCACAGTTCTGGTTTAACCTTCAACAATTCCTTTAGAGTGAGATGACATTGTACTTTAGTGTTCTTTATCACTTCCGTGTTTCTAGGGATTACTGATTCTTCATTCCTCACTATTATTGTGGGTGCTCTCATGCTAATAGACTTAGCTTCCCAAGGTCCTGTGAATTGAGGTAATTCTTGCAAAGAATTGGATTCAAAACCTGTGTGTTCACTCAGTTGCTCTTCCTCTACATCATCGTAGATAGAAGGGATATCTTGGGGAAATTGCGCTTGCAAGTCATCTATTTCTTGAATAGGAGGATGAGTTCTTTGTTCTTTCCTCCACTTCTCTTCTTGGATTTCTCTCATAATTTCATGTGAATACTTATGTATGGAAGACAGGTTGTCTTTACCCTCTGTGTTGGGTACTTGAGACAAGGATGGTGCATTTCTTTCCTGTGTCTCTAAAGCAATAGGGTTCCTGTGCTCATTCTTTTTCTCTTTGCTATCTATCAAGTATTCTAGCCTCTCCATTAAGCCTTGAAAGTGTAATTCCGGTTTTGCCATGTTATTCCAATTAAGATATCTAGAGGCTTCAAACATTGCTTGTGCTAATTCTACCATCTTCATGCAAAGTTTAGTCCTCTTGATTTCTAAGTCTACTCGAGGGTAGTTCTTACTCATTTCAGCTATCTGGTGTCCTTCTTTTAATCTTGCTTGATACGCACAAAACATCATGTCTAGGTTTTCCGGTATGGGTTCCGCTAGAACTGATCCTGATCTCTGAACTGGATTCTCTTGATTCAATTCCTGTGAAGTCAATTGTAGGATTTTGGCTCTCGATTCCTTTAGACTTCCTTCCAATTCAGTTATCCTTTTACTCCACTTTCTCTTGATTCTTTCTCTAGAATCTTTCCAAGATTTTTTCTTTTTACTGCTAGATTCTCCAACTTCACTAGTTCCGGCTACTTTCTCATGATTAACCTGTTGGTTCTGTAAGAGCGCCTGGGCTCTTGTTATAGCTTGGATATGCACGTATGTAGGATTGGATCCATCTCCATTGTTTACAATACCTATCACATTGATGGGTGTCACATTTGAAGCATTAGCAAGGTTCTTAGGACACTCTTTTATGATATGCTCTTTACCACAATCGGCACAAAAGCCTTGTACATTATAGTATTGTGATTGTCCTGCTATCGGAGGATGTGGAGACTCCTTTATGAAATGATCTCCTTGGCACCTAAAGCATGGTCCTCTAGGGCCTTGTGGTCTTTGCTGTCTCAATTGGGGCCGTGGATTAGGGTTTGTATACATCACATTAGCATAATCGGGCTCCCAACTGGGTTCCACTGGTGGACTATCATATTGATATGTCTCCACATGTTTTGGTGACTCCGTGTAATAGGCGGGGGGCCTATCTACATGAGTAGAGTCAAAACTATTTGAGTTTGGATCACTGTCAGTAATTAGGGGTGAAACGGGAACTAAATCCCTACTTAGGTTTTCTTCTGCAGCAGCATATTTCACTGATATGACATAAGCTGGCGGGGGTGGCTGTTGTGCTAAAACAGGTTGAGGTCTCTGTTGAGCCTGATAAGGATAGTTCTGAGGAGGCCTATAGTAATGAGGTTGAGTATTGTATTGGCCTTGATACCTACCTGGCTGTGCATATGCTTGCGGGTAGTTCTGTCTCACTGCCTGATTGTTGTATGGGCAGTCTTGAGCCGTATGATTCATGTACCTTCTCTCAATTGTATAGTATTGGCCACTAGGGTTGGCTTGCGGTTGTGTGGCATTGGGACACACATTTGCCATATGATCACCACCACAGGTGTAACAACGCTTGTTTGTTGTTAACCTAGGCATCTGTTTGCTAGAAACTCCTAGTTTCTGGGCCACTTTTTTTGCTAGGTCTTCTATCGAACTAGACAATTTTCTGGATGCTAGAGAGGAACAATCTGAGTCCTTATAGACCTTTGAGAGTTCCAACTCGTCTCCTAAGTTGTCCTCAATGTCTATGCAAATTCTTACACATTGCTCTAGCGTTCTGGGTTCCTTCAAGTATACATAGGAGCGTAGTTTAGAGCTCAATAGACCATCTAAAAACAATGATACTTGCTTGGCCTGTGAGGGTAGCTCTTGCATTGGGCATCTCTCCACATATTGTCTAAACCTACGTCCTACAAGTCTAATTGTTTCCTGGAAGGTCTCTTTAAAGCTATGAATCAATGAAGACGTGTCATGTCTGATTCCACTTTTAGAGAATTCAGTGATGAATGACTCTAAAAAGTGATGGATGTCTCTAAATTGCCTTTGTTGCAACAGTTGAAACCAAGTTAAAGTTGTATTCTTTAACATTAGTCCAAATGCGTTATATTGTGTGAACATGTCTTCTACTTGCTCTGCTCGTAGCACTTGCTTAAATTTCGCAACATGGTCATAGGGATCTCATGTCCCATCAAAGTAGTTTTTCATGGATTTTACTAGCTGAGTGGGTCTTAATATTCTTGCGTGTTCACGTGGTCTAGGTAGAAGGAAATCATCTCTACCACCTGGCATTCTTTGTCTTTCCACTCTATCGGTGTCTATGGTGGTTCTATCTCTCCCTGGGATGATTGAAGCTTACTTCAGGTCTTTCTTTGTTTTTCTCTCTTTGATTACCATGGGTTGAGGATGTTCCTGCCCCTTGTTGCCTCTTGTTTACATTTGCTCGTGATGGAGGGAAGACTAATTCACCTCTCCATGTGTAGGTATTTCTTGCATGATCTGGTACCACAAATACTCTTTCTGAAGTCTCATCCAGGTATACAACCTTTCCAGGTGTATCCGGGCCCTTGAATTCATAGATTATGATGGAGCCTACCTCACTAGGTTGTTCCGTTCTGTACCTCCAAAATGCTTCGTCTGTCTCTTTGTTTACGAATAATTCTATGCTTCTGTTATCCTGAGGGGTCCACTCTGGGATTAGTACTCGTGTCAGTACAGATTTCCCTCTAGGCGTCCTAGGTTCTTCTAATGGTTCCTTTCCTTGTGCTCTCGCTTCCGTCTCTAACTGAATTACGCCAAACTCATTGGTATTGTTTGGCTGAGTGCTTATGATGTACATGGTTCCTTCTTTGTCTATGTATGCGTCTCTCTTGAATTTCACCACTGGACGTTCCAATCCAATGGGTTGATCAGGGTTGTGCATTTGCACCACTTGTCTTCGCAAACCGTCCTCATAGATGCGAGCACCTAAGCGGTTGGTTCGGAGAAATTCTAATTGAGTTCTATAGGGTCCTTCGGATCTTTCTAAATATGCTACGTTTGACCCTCCTTCTGGTCTTTTCGTGGTAAAAGCCATTTCAGATTCACTCATATCTGAGCTCAACTCGTAGGGATAACTACTATTCAACTGTTGTGCCCATGATCGTGCAGTAGTCCCTACACTTGCTTCTGATGATCTAAGGCTTCGTCGGTCTGACTTACCTATATGCTTGCCCGATCTAAGGTTCATGAATTTACTTCGTAATTCTTCTGATCGTCAATGATTCTTTTTTTCTTTATTGCTTGTTTGTTTTTAAATGTCTTTAAGTTCTTGTCTTGTCTAACTGTATACGTCAAGAATCGACTTTCTATGGTACTTTTGAGTTCTCGTTCCGTCAGACTTATGTTCTTTCCTTTAGGTTTTCGTATCACACACCTTTACTTTAGTCTTGGATTTGAAAAATTTAATCTCTTGGACTTGATCGTTCCGGTCATCATTAATCTAATCCACAATGCTAATGTTTAGCCTAAGCTAGTAATTTGATTAAGGGGGTTGAGTAATCATCCAACCTCAAGTTTACTCCTTTGGTTGCTCTGATGACCAAGAAGCTGCGCTTCCCAAGCCCTGCATTCTTCACTGCCTTGCTTTGCCTTTGCTTGTCCTTGCTAGACCTGTAAAATCCCACTATTAGACCAATTCTCAAATGGATGATCAAGCACTTGAGTCTATACACCTTTTAAGTCCCTTAACCTTTGTCCAAAATTTTTAATGCCCCCTGGCTTTTCTCTAGTCTCAATAATAGTTAACCTCAAATTATCTTCTCTAAAAATCAATTTCTTCTTTTTGAAAAAAGTTGAGGTCACGTAGTACTCGTAAAGAGCTTTTTAAGGAGCTATAAAGCTAAAAAAACGGACTTCGGATGAAAAAGATATGAGCGTTCAGGTCCTTGGGGGTAAAAACTGACAAACAGGTTTTTCTCCAAATATGAGCTAAGGGGTCTCCTATGAGTGCAATCACCCAAAAATTTTCAAAAAAATTGGTCTAAAAATCAAACCCTAAAAATTCCGTTTGGGATGGACAATCGCGATGGTCTGAGATAATCGCGATGGTCTGGGACCGTCGCGATGGTCCAGGTGAACCATCACGATGGCGTGGCACAATCGCGATGGTCCAATGGAGCAAACTGTCATGATGGCATGAAGTGAACAATCGCAATGGTGTGAATGAACCGTCGCGATGGTCCGATGGAGCGAACTGTCGCGATGGCATGAAGTGAACAATGGTGATGATGTAAATGAACCATCGCGATGGTCTAATCGGCGAGCAATTGCGATGGTGTCTGTCAACGGTCAACGGGACAATCGCGATGGTGTGAGCCCGTCGCGATGGTCATGAGGCACGATGGCATGAGCCAATCGCGATGGTTCAAATTGTGAGGTGTCGTGATGGTCTGAGGGTATCGTCACGATGGACTAGCTTGCCACGTGGCAGCGTCGGCGCGATGGCATGAGCCAATTGTGATGGCATGAGGTCGACGGGATCATCGCGATGGTCAAGGACCATCACGATGGTTCAAGTGAACCGTCGCGATGGCGTGAAACTATCGCGATGATCCGGTCGAGCCATCGCGATGGCGTGAGCCAATTGCGATGGTGTGACACAATCGCGATGGCGTGAGCCAATTGCGATGGTGTGACACAATCGCGATGGCGTGAGCCAATCGCGATGGTCCACCAAAATGCAAATTTTTCAAATGCAACAATGGATTCCTATAGGCGCAAGGAAGCTCTACAATGTGGTGAACTCGCTTACCTCAAATTCCAAACTTGGCAGACCATCTCTCTCACATATATCACACTGCTTCACATAGGTATGGGCATCCATGTGAAGGGTTGGCCACCAAAGACCTACAAACAAAATTGTTTTGGTCACTCGATCAGGTCCAAAATATCCTCTTGCCACACCTTGGTGTGCAGCTTCTGAGATTTGTAGATATTCATTTTCATGGATACATAGTCTTAGGTATCCATCACATCCTCACCTATATAGATTATCGCCAATGAGCATATAGCCTTGGGCCTCCTACTCTAGACTCCTTTTCTTGCCAAAGTCATTTCTTGAGGGAATGTCTTAGTCCTCAAAAAGTCCATTAAGGGACTTCTCCAATCTGGTATTAAAAACACTTGATAAGGTATGTTCCTTTCCACAATTGAGACAAAAGTTGTGAATGACTAGAGGTTGAGGTTGTCCCTATGGACGAAGTGGACAATCATGGATAAAATGATCTCCTTGACATTTGTAACATGGTCCTCTAGGTGCCTAAGGTCACATCCACCTTGGTTGGAGCCTAGGCTTAGGATTTTTATACATCACATTAGAGTATTTAGGCTCCCAACTTGGTTCAATAAGTGTTTCATATGGTAGAACTCATTTTGCTCAGGTGAATCCATGTAGTAAGTCGGTGGGCTATCTACATAAGTTGATTCAAAGCTCTGAGCATTTGGATCACTTTCTGAAACCAGTGGGGATGCATGCACTAAGGCTCTACTCAAGTTATCCTCTATCATAGCATATTTGATCGGAATAATGTTGGTAGGGAGTGGAGGCTGATTACCTAACATAGGTTGTGGTCTTTGCTGAGCTTGGTAGTGGGGTTGATAAGACATGTTTGTTGTACACAAAACCTTGTGTAGTGTGGTTACTGTACCTTCTCTCTATTGTGCAATACTGGTTATTGGGTTTTTCTTGATTTTGAGTCATTATGGGGAAAACATTGGCCATGTGGTCTCCTCCGCAAGTATAGCATCATTTCATGAAACCATTCTAGGAGTTTGTCTACTTGAGACTCCTAATTTCTTAGCTGCTTTTTTTGCTAAGTCATCAATTGATGTTGAAGGTTTTGATGTAAAAACTGGTAGAACTAATTGAATCCTTATAGATCTTTGAAAGTTCTAACTCTTCTCCCAAGTTATCCTCGATATTGATACACAGTTGCACACATTGCTCTATGGTCATGGGTTCCTTCAAGTACAAATATGATCGTAACTTCACACTTAGCAAGCCATCCAACCAAAGGAGGACATGTGGTGTGTGAAAAAAAGACTCTTATCCTATCATTGGAGTAGGAGAAATTGAGCTTACGGTTGTAAATAGAGGTGTGATTCTCTTGAAAAATGCATTCTATGTACCCGATATCAAGAAGAACTTAATTTCAGTTTTGTTGATTGCCAAAGTTGGAATTCATGTACACTTTGTTGATGATAAGACTATAGTTCATGATTTCAGCAATGGTGATATTATCGTGATGTCTGGTACATTATGTAATGGTTTGTGTCACTTGGATAATACAAGAGGACTATCTCAAATGCCTTGGTTGGTCATACTTCTTCCATGACTGAAATGGAGCCTTGGCATGCTCGTTTTGGTCACTTGAACTTCAATAGTTTGCTTTACTTGCAAAAGAAGTTGCATAGCTTCAAAGATTATATGACAGGATAACAAGTGTACAAAAAAGAGGTTAACTATCATTCCACAATAGCGAGTTATTGGTCAATCAAATATTGGGAGAAGAGGGCATTAATCCACAATTCATTGAGTCTATCAACCTATTAGTTGAAACTTATGGAGTTTTTGAAGCCATCCACACTATGATGTAGAGACTGCAACCTCAATATGACCAACGATGAATTGACACTAGGCCGAGATCAGGAAAGAACATCCAAATACCTATCTCATAGTTTGAGGCTACCACTACTCATGAAGCAACCTTGACTGCAACTACTGATCCTCGAGATTCCAAGTTGTGCCATCATAGACAATCCACATTCTCTTAGAAGAACATGCAAGCTTCCTCAACTCATATGATTAGTTATAAGAGACACTCAACCAGTTACGGAGTCAACAACTGTTGGCA
This sequence comes from Ceratopteris richardii, assembly GCA_020310875.1. Taxonomy (NCBI): domain Eukaryota; kingdom Viridiplantae; phylum Streptophyta; class Polypodiopsida; order Polypodiales; family Pteridaceae; genus Ceratopteris; species Ceratopteris richardii. The sequence goes on along the minus strand of CM035444.1, from coordinate 40,911,804 downwards.
GTAGCCAGAGGCATAGAAGACGCGGAAGCATGTAAAGACAGAGCATAACGAAGAAGCAAGGAGCCAGCCGAATCATTTTTTCAAACAAATATATTTTGAAATACTTTTCAAAACCTCCAACAGTGATTTTCATCACTTTTGTACTATATGTAACATAGAAAAAACCTTTTTGTAAAATATAGCTCCATTTTGTGCAAGCCGAGGAGTCCTCGAGCTTGAGGAGCTTAGGTAGAATAAGCGTACCAATTTTGGTTAATTTTAGACACTGTTTACCCTTTCAAATAGCATCTAGAACCTATTTTTTAACTATGCCGGTCACTAGATGTGAAACCGATCAAAACTAGTCTAGAATCTATAAAAAGAGCTAGAGAGCTCATTTTTGAGGTTAGCTAGTGTAGACTTGTATGAGCTAGAGTGAGCTTAAGCTTGTAAGAGTGTTCTTGAGCAATAGAGTCTAATTCTCACCTTCCATTGTGTCTTGCTTGTCTCTTTGTTGTGTGTGTGTATGTGTGTGTGCATCTCTATGCTTCTCGCCATCACTCTCACTTCATCTCACATTCACGATCTTCATATCACTCCTATCTCTTCCGCGGATTGACATTAAGGAGGTGGAGCTTCTTAACGTGGTTCTCACCATTGTGCTAGAGCAACACCAAATTTGGCACCGTTGCCAGGGATCGAGTTTAGGACGAATGTGTGATGGTAAGAGTATAGCAAGAAGTGGCATTGGAAGGTAAAAATTTCAGTTTTTTTTGTTGTTTTTAGTTAGTTTTTCGTGTTTTTCACCTCCTCTACACTCCTCTTTCACCATCGCATCATCATCTTCAACTCCAAAAAAATCAGAAAATTCACCATATCCACCCATTCTCCTCATTTCCCTCCATTTGTGCATGCGAGAGAGTGAGAGAGAGCTTTTGTGCTTGCATGTGCTATTGTGTTTTTGAGTTTTCTTGATGGTACAGTGCTCCAGAGCATCAGGAAAGCTGCAAAAAGGTAAGAAAATCACTTTCTGTCAGAAAATGCCGACTGTGTCAGACAATATCCAATATGCAAGGATGAGATGCCATTGAGACCCATGATGGGAGGACGTGCATTATCTAAGTGGGGAATAGACTTTGTAGGTTATTAATCCACCAACCAAGAGTTCACATGCTTAGTATATCATTGTCACAACAGACTATCTGACCAAATGGGTAGAAGTAAAATCAACTAAGAAGAATGATGCACAAACAACCACTAAGTCTCTATTCGAAACATATTCATAAGATATGGATACTGATAGAACTGGTAAGTGAACATGGTATCCACTTCTTGAATGAGTTCATTGGATACTTTCTACAAGAATTCATGGTCATTCATAAGAAGTCTGCCCCATATCATCCACAAGCCAATGGATAAGTCGAGAGCACGAACAAGATCATGTGCCCTATATTGAATAAGCTTGTTAGTAACAAACATTCTGATTAGGACAAACAACTACATCATGTTGTTTGGGCATATCAAGTTTCCTACAAAATGGTATTAAATGTGAATCCCCTTCAGATGGTGTTTGGCTAGAATGTAGTACTTCCATTAGGCTTTTTAATACCCATATCGAGGGTGGCACAAGAGCATCAATGGACTAGCCATGAGCTATCATCTATTATCTTTGACCTATAATGATTAGGTGAAACTAGATTGAGAGCCACCATAGGGATATACACTGCTAAGAAGAGACAAAAGGAATATTTTGATGCATATATAAAAGACAAGGGATTGAAAGCGAGAGACTTAGTCTTGGTGTATACACTGAAACAACATGCTCAAAAGTTGGAGAAGTGTGGCTATGGACCAATGATCATCAATAGGATATCAACAAGTGGAGTGGTCCAACTAGCTACCTTAGAAGGAGAAGTCTTACCAAGTTATGTGAATGGATGTAGAGTAAAGCTATATCAAGAACCTTTAACGAAAGAAATGCTAAATCAACTCAATATACTTAAGAAGCACAAAGAAGAAGAGAAAAGAATCTGAACATATGAAATTGAGATGCTAAGGCATACATGAACCTATGCACATTAATGATGAAGCCTCAAGGTATCATATGACAATGTGACAGACCAAGAATGTTCCGTCTCATTGCATCATAGATAGGTGTCCATTTGTAAAAGTAGAATTAGTGCAAGGCAAGACCGCTAGCACAATCAAGACTTTGATTGTCTCAAGAGTAGCCACTAGAGTTATAAGATATTCTTGTTGTCAAGACATGGATTTTTTCATCAATCCTATTGAATCTTATCTTGTGGGATTGGAAGGAGTGGAAACCCCTTGCATGGATGAAATGGAGCTTCCCATCTCCATCCAAGATGACCATACGACTATCAAAGTGCTAGTTTTCCACAATGAAGACCTTACTGAGTCTCTCATCTCTGGTCAAGGTTGGATCTGTGATCATGCAATCAACTTAAACCTAAGAAGTGGACAGTGTGTCACAACTGAACTAGGAAGTTGCACAATCAATGATCTAGGCATGACACAAACTCCAAGTGTGTCATGCGTAGATCATTGATTGTGGAACTTCCTAGTTTGGATAAATGAATAGTGTGTTCTTTCCTTGTGGCAATGGAACCAGCTTCCATGTGTCATTTCCATAAAGTGTGGCAATCTCCTCATCCATAGCTTTTCCCAATCTGCATTTCCAATTGCATAAGCATCTTGTATTACCTTGGTTATGTACGCACAATGACGAGCCATGTAACTGTCATATGTCAATCGTTGCACTGAATTCCGCATCCTCCCAGATCTTCTTGGTCCTAGGTCACTTCTCCTTGTATCATTTGCATGTGCCTTTCTTACACCTGGAGTCTTCAAAGAGGGCAATCCAAGTTCCTCATCAAGACTCTTTTCTGAACCGCTTGAATCTCCATCAACGTCTTCAAAACCTACACATGTTTATGACCAGTAGAAAGCTTCTCTTTACCTTTCTTGGATGTATTTGATGAATTTTTTGGACTGAAATTTCCACGCAATCTTCCACTCCATGGATTTGAGTTGGAACTATTGCTTGTTGATGCATCTAGTCCACTCAAAGCTTGAGATTCTGCACTTGGTTTTTCAGCATTTTCTTTGTCATTTGGCTCAAGATTCAGTTCTTCTTTGGTATCTGCATAGAAGCTTGACATTTCATCAAATACCACATCTTTGCTCACCTTCACCTGTCGTGTGAGTGGGTTATAACATTTATATCCCTTTTTCTCAAGGGAGTATCCAATAAAGACACATTTTTTTGCTTTTGGATCAAGCTTCGTTTGCAACTCATCTAGAACATGTACATATGCAATATAGCCTAAAACTTTCATATGTGATAAGTTTGGCTTTTTACCTGTAAACTTCTCTTCAGGTGTAACTTGATGTACAGTAGTAGTCGGAGTTCTATTCATGATGTATACAGCAGTATGAACAGCTTCTGCCCAATAACAATGAGGCATATTCTTCTTAGCCATCAAGGCTCTTGCTATTTCTACAATATGTCTATTTTTGCATTCAGCAACGCCATTCTGTTGTGGTGTGTACCTGCATGAAAACTGACGCTGAATTCCATGATTTTTTAGAAAATTGATGAACTCATTTGACATGTATTCACCTCCTCCATCAGACCTTAATGTCTGAATATACTTCTCTATCTGCTTTTCCACCATAGCTTTAAAAATCTAGAAGTGAGTGAACACCTCACTCTTCTCTTTCATGAAATATACCCACACTTTTCGTGTATGGTCATCAATGAAAGTAACATAAAACCTACAACTGCCCATAGATGTGGTCTTTGTAGGACCCCAAACATCTGTATGTACTATTTCTAGTATGTTCTCACTAACATGCTTGTCATGTGGAAATGATGCTCTTGACTGTTTTCCAAATTGACATGTTGCACATACCTTTTGCATCTTTGCAACCTTGAAATTTGGTAGTCCATGGACAATCTCCTTTGACTGCATCAATTTCAGCCTTTGTAAGTTTGCACGTCCAATCCGTTTATGCCAGATCTCTATATCAACAATGACTCCTGCACCTTTTGCAAACATGACTGCATTCATTTCAGGAATTTTCACATGTAAGGTGAACATCCTACCTGTAAGAGAACTAGAAATTACGACCACCACGTGCTAGAGAGATGACTCTCCTCCCAACCAAATGCCTCTATATATAGCTCTCTCTAGGGGACTGCCTTCTTGGGCAGGTGGATACTAGCCAGCCATGTGTCGGCCATGTAACTACATGTGCACCAAGTGTCCCAGTTAACTCGAGTTAACTCAAGTGGATGCTTCTAGAAGGCTCTAGATCTCTTTGGGCAAAATACTCTCCCCATGTACCCTATGGGGATTGAACCCAAGACCTCCTCCTTCGTATCCTTGAGACTTAACCACTAAGCTAAGTGGATCACTTGTTCACAAGAGTAAATGACCTTCTAGTAAGTCTAGACTCGAGATCTTTGGTCACACATATGGATGACCAAACGGTGTCTGATTTCAGATCCGTCTGAACCGACCAGACCCTTAGATCATAGAATTACTTTATTACACTACCCACTTTGTTTGCTTTGGCAATCAATCTTCCATCCCATTTGTATTCTTCTACATATAACCCATCAGCATTGAACCTGACTTGTAATCCCTGTTCAACCATTTGTCCAACGGAAACCAGATTCTTTGTTATATTTGGAACATGCAACACATCAGCAAGATGTTTTACCTTCCCCTCCTCCATAAACAATGCTATGTTTCCTGTGTCCTCGATAGGGTGTGATGTGTTATCACCTATTTCAACATATCCAGGAACTGGCAATTTCTGCAAAGTACTAAACCATTCCGCATGACTAGCCATGTGATTTGAATATCTACTTTTGTGGATGCATAGTTGTTTTGTTGCCTTCTGTTATTTTGGTTCTTCAACTTGCAATCACGCTCAAAGTATCTAGGTTTATCACAATTCCAACATCCTTTACTGTCATTACCTGAATCGTTTCTTTGGAAATTTTTGCGACCTCTTTGGCTCCCCCTACCTCGAAACTGTCCTCTTCCTCCTGCATGATTTTGTTGTTGACCTTGGTCTTGGTTAGTGTTTCTTCTTCCACTTCCAAAACCTCTACCTTTGCCTCTTCTTCTGCCAGAGTAGAATGCCTGCTCAGAACTAGATTTTCCTTGGGAGTTTGAGTTCTCACAAAGATTCTTTTATTCAATAATCAACATGGACACCAGATCAACAAAATTCAAAATATTTTCCCTGGTCTATATGGAAGTTCTGAACTGCTTATATGTAGCTCCTAGACCATGAAGGCACACTTCCACCTTATCATCATCATCTACATTCACACCAATAGAGGCAAGTGACTTACATATGCTTTTGATTTTCAGGGTGTAGTCACTTACTGACATGCTCTTTTCTCCAAAGTATGCAGCTCGTTCTTGAGTTGCAATTTCTATGCCTTTGTATTGGTCTCATACAAAGTGACCAAACTGTTCCAAGCCTCTTTCAGAGTGTTGGCATCCTGTATGTGTCCAATCATGCTATCCTGTATGCTAATAGATAGCCAATACATTACCTTTCATGCTCCTTGATTCCATTCCTCATATGCTCTTAATTGTTCTACAGTTTGATTCCTCTCTGGTAACTACGGAGCATTTTCATTCTCTCCTTCGATGTACTTCTAGTAGCTTTTTCCCATCAAGAAATTTTTCATTGTGAATCTCCAAGCATGGAAGTTGTTCTTGTCCTGCTTATCGCTCATAAGCTGACTCATTCCATCTGTGTTTGCCATTTTTGCAGCAATTCACAAGACTTCTGCTTGAACACTATCGCACTATGACGTGATAGTTTGATCTCAGAAAAACACACTTTTCGTGTATCAACAATACATGGAATCGCTTGAAATGTTGGATCTAGAGTATATGAGTGTTATCGAACATGATGTAAGTTACAGTTTCCGAAACTGGCCTGGTTTTTCTGTGGCCCTACCTTGCAGGCTCAAAATGGAGGTCAAGATGGCTCCGAAACTTCGATCTGACAAAAATAAGTGACCCTAAAGGGATAACTCTCAAAAATACTTTGAGGTCTTCTACCTTCACGCAGTTTTCGTAGAAATTCGAGGTCATTTGTGAATCGCGCTTTCTCCACGCCTTCTCACGTTTGATTCAGTGTCAGCCTTCTCCACGAGCTCTCTACAGCGACAATGGCTCCGATACCATGTCACGAGGAAGGAGATAAGGAAGAGAGCTCACACACACACACACACTCTCACAATCAAAGAGAAGCACACAGTCAAATTGAGGCAAGGAAGAATGATCTTCTTCTTCTTCTATTACATTAAAAGGAATGTACAAGAATGACCTAAAAACAAGAATACAACTACTACAATATATAAAGACTAGTGCATAAGGAAAAACCTAATGTTCATGAATGAGTGAGGCGGCAAGAAACAAATGTGCAATCACTCTCGATAGATAAATATAATAAAGCTCAATGAAGTGTCCCTGAAATATACTGGTGTGACCACTATACATGTCAGAGAAATGAAAAAGTGATATGTGTCATCCTAGATCATCAGATGTTGAGCTTGATATCTCAACACTACTTATTGACATTAGTCAGACTGGGAATAGAGTAATGAATCTTTCTTTAGAGTTGCTAGGATATAGGGATATATCTAACCACTAGGTTACCAAACTCTTAGTTGGTGTCTCATCATGAGGACGATGAATGAACATCAATCAGGAAAATAGGGATTATCTGAATCTCAAAAGGAATGATTTTTGCATCCATATGACAAACTAGAGGGAAGAGAAATATGTATGCTCTTCCAAGAGAGCTTAGTACAAAGGTAATGGATTACAAACCAAATACTTCTTGGTTAGTGGAATGTAGATACTATTTTTATTTTACTACCAAGGACTTCTTATACATAAGTTAAAGTGATGGATTTGCATAGGTTACAAGGTATTTTTTATCAAAACTAGTACTTGTGACAACTCAAGGATAGGAATACCTTTAGAGACATGAGGTTAAGTCTATCATCTTAGGTCTAGATGGGTTTGGAGTCACTTTTTATGGGACTTGGCTCCACACTTTAGAGGATTCTATGGTTTATTATCTCCATTTTGGTATATATATATTATTACTACATAAAGGATATATCATATGGACTTAGGTCATTTTGATGATGTTATATGTTATGGGAGTGATAGTTTGAAAACTAGGTATACACAAGAGATAGTAGACACCATGCAGATGGTTTCGCACCTTTATGATGATCTTTTATAAGACTTCTTAAGGGGAAGGATACAACACACAGAGATGATCATGTAAAATTCATACATAAGGCTTGGGGGATGCCTAGAGTATTTAGATAGCTCTATTTTCGAGGACGAAAATGTTTCCAAGGGGAGAAGAATGTCATAAATGAAGTTTATGACATGAAGATTCGACAAGTTCATACAGATCTGAGATCAGATATTATCTGGTCATTCAAGTGTAGGGAAGAAGTCTTGAGAGTATACTTAAGTAAAGGTGCTTATTCTCTCTAGAAAGTAAAGGTGCTTGGCCTAGTGATTAAGTCATATGGATGAGCAGGAAGAGGTCTTGGGTTCAAGTCCTTCAAGAGATGTGGGGGAGTTTTTGTCCCAAGAGCTCTAGAGCCTTCTAGAAACATCCACTTCAGTTAACTCTAGTTAACTAGGACACTTGGCATACATGTAGTTACATGGCCAACACTTGGATGGTTAGTATCCACCTGCTATAGTGAGCAGTCCCTTGGAGAGAGCTATATATAGAGGCATATGTTTGGGAGGTAAAAGAGAATCATTCATTTTTTCAAATGAAGACATCATTATTGCCACATTTACATACTGGTTGTTGTGAAACTCTCATGCTCATTCATGGATTGTTCTTCATGGTCAATGTTAGATAGCTTATATATTCTGTTGGAAGTGAGGTAGGCCCTTGGCTCATGTCACAGGTCCATGGTTCCATAGGTCCAGTATATACAACATTAATTCTAGCAATCTTCAATATTGACAAAACATGAACATACCACAACTTAATCATACAAATGATGAGACAAAGATAGAGAAAGAATAGAAGACATGTGTAAGGTTTTACGTAAGCCATCGCTTACTCAGAGTATCATATATACCAATGTTTAATGTACAATGTGGGAGCAAAACTCTCAACCACTCTATGTGATGAGAAATAGATGAATGAGTGATTGTACAATGTAACAAAAATATTCAGATGTATGGGAAGTAATCTGAATATATATGAGATGTGTGACCTTATAGGTTATAGAAGAGTGAATATGAGTGACTGAAAGAGGAAAGGATCAGTGTGAAACTGATAGTCAACAAACCCTCATCTAAACTTAGGCTATGGAAGACCCTAAGTTAGATACGTGTGTGAAAAGATCACATACTTATAAAGTAGCATAGAATGCTAACAAGTTTGCTGCTAGAAATCCTCAAACTCATGTGAACACACCTTCTCAAACACCTCATCAAAATATGCATAAAGCATATGCGTACTGTTTCTCTTGGACCTATGCTGAATAGGACTCCTCCTGATATGAACGCCACAGCCTCCATAAACTTCAAGTAGTACCTGTGTGCATAAAGAGAATATGTACCTGAATACTTAACATAAGATGTAAATCTTATGTTAACCACCATCCAATGTCTTTGAAGTAGCCCGACATCTTCTTGTAGAAGACAATCTTCAACCTAATATCTTCTTGTAGAAGACAATCTTCAAATATGTCTTTGAAGTAGCCCGACATCTTCTTGTAGAAGACAATCTTCAACCTAATATCTTCCTGTAGAAGATAATCTTCAAATACACCATGTAGATGGCCGATCCTCACCATCAAGCTACTAATGACCAAGTCTTCTTGCCATGAACAAGAGATAACCTCCTCTCCATTAGCTAGAGTGTGAGCACACCCTTCATCTTCTCCAAGAAGAATCATTAAGAAGAACTCCATAGCTACTCCTCAACATGCTTCAAGTTAGCACCATGGCTGCCCCATGTGCTAGAAGAAACACCACCTCTATTGAGGTCCAAGCTCCAAGCCTGTGTTGAATACTAGGTGAAGGATGAATATAATGAGGCCAATACTCTCCTTATATAGTATTTCTTATACCTTGAAAAGCTCATGAATAAAGCATCCCAAAAGCACACGATCGCTACGCGAAAAACTCAAGCACAAAAAAAATATGTCCGCCTTTGCTATCCGATTGATATCGCGTGTACATTTGCTGTTTTTAGCTTTGTAAAAAGAATGATGAAGGAAAACGCTGCCGCGCGCTGCTGTAGCCTGGATTAGAACCCAGGCGGATGGGATAAGAGGACAATTACTTAACCAACGCACCAATCCTTTATGCTTGTACAAGAAGTGAATATTACATCCTGTATCCGCCCGTCTGATTTGTAGAAGGACTCCAAATCAAAACTTACACATGCTATTGCAAGTGTTGACCAATGAAACATTGAGCAAGTATTGACCAATTGGCATTGTTTCCCAACAATCCCCCCTGCAATGTCATATTGGTACAACCTGAACTGAATTTGCAAACTGTCACAAGCTGCAAACTGTCACAAGTTGCAAACTATCACAAGCTTCAAATAGCCTGTCACAAGCTTCATGCTTGTACCCCCGCACTTTAGAACAAGTCTTCTTCAAAACTGAATTTGACTTTCCTTCAAAAAATCTGAACTTGCTGAATATGAACCATAATACTTGAAAAAATATGCAAACTAGATATCCAATAGTGTTCTCATCAAGCAATAACTGCTTGACAACAAATATAGCATGATCTGTCTCTGAACCTGCTATCTCTTGTTTTCAAAAACCTAAAAACATACACTAGGATCCATATATTTGCATTTACCTTAAAAAGGTTTCTCAACGTACTTCTGCTGCGTCATGTAAATATACTAAACAAAATCAGGAACTGAATCCTGGAACCTATGACTGTCAACTCACAACTTAGTGTATTATGAACACCGCTGGTTCATCTCTGATTGTACTCAAGTCAAATCAACTCAACTCAATTGAAATCAATTGAAATATGAGTCAAAAAATCTATGATGTCATCATGTCTTCATCCTTTAAATCCTTCATACCTCTTTCCTTCAGAAACTGGTATAAACATATATGTGTGCAATTCTAAAAATACCTTTCTGAAATATCAAGCTTCTCTTCAATAGAACTCTGGAACCTTCTCCTGAACAGGAACATCCTAACAGGAACTTTCTCCAAACATTCTCCTTCTTCCTTCTTCTTTCAAAGATGGAACATAAAGAGAACCTGATATAGGAATACCTGAAATAGGAATACCCAATATTCTTCAAATATATCAGACTTTATGAAATCTTGGAACGTCTTCCTTCTTTCAATAAATCTGATCGTCAGTGATCAATACCTGTATCTGAAACAAAATCTCTGAACCCTTTTTATTAGCATTGTGCACATGCCAATAGCTTTCCATGTCATTCCTCACCTTTCCAAATTGTGGAATAAGGTTAGCTGAACCGAACATAACAAAACCTTGCTAAAAGCTTTATAGGATTCATAAACTTCTGTAACATAACAAGTATCTTCTATCTTTCTGCAACACAAATTTGATAGAACCGGAATCTTTGACTTACTTCTTCCAATGTTAAGAATCTTCACAAACAAAGGATAGAAAACTGACTCATAAATACTCAAGATCATACATGATCATTCAAGATCAATGATCTCTCTTGTGTAGAATTTGCTCTCATCAAACCTTCATGACTGAATGTTTGATTTGTTACCTGAATGTCTCCAAGTGTCCATGCTTCTCAAAAAGTTGTAAAAACTTTTTTTTTAATCAAATTCTTTCAGGAATCTGCAATTCCTACTTGAAACATAAGTGGACAAAACTTCTCACCTTGAGAACTCCAAAAGCTGCAAATCAAGTAATAGGATCAGATGGAACACAGTTTTGAATACAAACATGTATCCAAAAGTCTAGACAATCATAGAAAGTAGATTCTCCATTGAGTTGTACATCAACAATCTAAATTTTCTGAAGTTTTCTGAAAATATTGAATATGAGGTAACCTTTTCCAAACATAAAACCTCAACCCAAGTCTTCAACATCTGCTACAAAAAACTCTTTTAACTCAAGAGTTAGATAAAGAAGAAATATACTTCTCTGCAACTTGTCATATACCAAGTAGCTCTGTATTGACACTCCAAGAATTCTTTGAGGGAACATATAAGCTACCCGCTTAAAAAGCTTCAACATAACTCATACACATATGAGTGCTTTTGTTTCTCTCAATGCAATTCTTTGTCAAATCTACTAAATCATGACCAAGTGTAATGCAAAACAAGAAACTGCTTCTTCTTTAAACAAGATGTTCTCGTATACTTGTCTTTGGATGTAGAGGATAAAATAGGAAAAGTATATGGAAAATATGAGAGAAAAGGAAGTCTTACTTTTCTTTTGGAAATGATGGACTTTCTTCTTCTGCATCTTTCTTCTACCTGATGATGTCAACATCTTCAAACTTCTCTTCCATACCTTTTGTTCTCTTCATCTTGAAGTAGCAAACACTCTTGACCTCTTCAAATGAACTTTTCTCTTCCTCTAATGATTAGAGTAATAGATAAAACAAACATGGTAGATGAACTTTCTTGCCATGAAAGAGATCTCTCAAAACTCTCTAGAAAAAACTCTAGATACCTGTTTTGATGTAGCCTTTAACTTTCAAATGATGAAAGTCTATGAAAGCATTCCTTGAATTTCTTCAAATCTCTTCATAACTGCTCTTCTAAGACGGACCTGCAAATGATAATCTGATAGTAAAAACTGATACCTGTGATTTGATGTTGATCTGATTCCTTCATCTTCTCTAAACCATTGTTCTTCCTTGAATTTGAAGTAGTCTTCTCTTCATCAAGTCTGGGTCTTCAAACAATACTTTTGTAAAGTATTTGTATACTCTTCCAAAAATATTCGGCTGCTAACAGATCATCAACTTCATACTCCACACTGATGAATACACATGTGACTGAATTGTCTAATTCTCAAATCTCTACTCATCTAGATTAAGTGTGTATGTCAAATGTTAGAAGATGCTTTCAAATCATATGTTGTAAATCTGGAAGTCTGGGAACCTGGGATTATGAATGAGCCTTAATGCATTGATGCCAAAGATCTAAAGTTCTGAAACCAAAACCTTAGTGCTCTGATACCAAATGTTGGAAGTGAGGTAGGCCCTTGGCTCATGTCACAGGTCCATGGTTCCATAGGTCCAGTATATACAACATTAATTCTAGCAATCTTCAATATTGACAAAACATGAACATACCACAACTTAATCATACAGATGATGAGACAAAGATAGAGAAAGAATAGACTACATGTGTAAGGTTTTACGTAAGCCATCGCTTACTCATAGTATCATATATACCAATGTTTAATGTACAATGTGGGAGCAAAACTCTCAACCACTCTATGTGATGAGAAATAGATGAATGAGTGATTGTACAATGTAACAAACATATTCAGATGTATGGGCAGTAATCTGAATATATATGAGATGTGTGACCTTATAGGTTATAGAAGAGTGAATATGGGTGACTGAAAGAGGAAAGGATCAGTGTGAAACTGATAGTCAACAAACCCTCATCTAAACTTAGGCTATGGAAGACCCTAAGTTAGATACGTGTGTGAAAAGATCACATACTTATAAAGTAGCATAGAATGCTAACAAGTTTGCTGCTAGAAATCCTCAAACTCATGTGAACACAACTTCTCAAACACCTCATCGAAATATGCATAAAGCATATACGTACTGTTTCTCTTGTACCTATGCTGAATAGGACTCCTCCTGATATGAACGCCACAACCTCCATAAACTTCAAGTAGTACCTGTGTGCATAAAGAGAATATGTACCTGAATACTTAACATAAGATGTAAATCTTATGTTAACCACCATCCAATGTCTTTGAAGTAGCCCGACATCTTCTTGTAGAAGACAATCTTCAACCTAATATCTTCCTGTAGAAGACAATCTTCAAATATGTCTTTGAAGTAGCCCGACATCTTCTTGTAGAAGACAATCTTCAACCTAATATCTTCCTCTAGAAGATAATCTTCAAATACACCATGTAGATGGCCGATCCTCACCATCAAGCTACTAATGACCAAGTCTTCTTGCCATGAACAAGAGATAACCTCCTCTCCATTAGCTAGAGTGTGAGCACACCCTTCATCTTCTCCAAGAAGAATCATTAAGAAGAACTCCATAGCTGCTCCTCAACATGCTTCAAGTTAGCACCATGGCTGCCCCATGTGCTAAAAAAAACACCACCTCTATTGAGGTCTAAGCTCCAAGCTTGTGTTGAATACTAGGTGAAGGATGAATATAATGAGGCCAATACTCTCCTTATATAGTATTTCTTATACCTTGAAAAGCTCATGAATAAAGCATCCAAAAGCACACGATCGCTATGCGGAAAACTCAAGCACAAAAAAAATCCGTCCGTCTTCGCTATCCGATTGATATCGCGTGTACATTTGCTGTTTTTAGCTTTGTAAAAAGCATGATGAAGGAAAACGCTACCGCGCGCTGCTGTGGCCGGGATTTCAACCCAGGCGGGTGGGATAAGAGGACAATTAATTAAGCAACGCACCAATCCTTTATGCTTGTACAACAAGTGAATAGAAGCGCTATAGATCCTGTATCCGCCCGTCTGATTTGTAGAAGGACTCCAAATCAAAACTTATACATGCTATTGCAAGTGTTGACCAATGAAACATTGAGCAAGTATTGACCAAATTGGCATTGTTTCCCAACATATTCTTTCATTCAATGTGTAACACCCTTTGATCACATTGAGTTTGGAACATGATTGTAGAGTTGTGGATATGAGTGTAGTTTAGTTTCCATGATTATTAAGATGTGGTTGGATGAAACATTTATGCTTGACTATGATGTTGGATTTCCATTTATCACCACAATTTTCGCTTCTAAGAAACACCAAGACATCTAAAAAATCATACATTAAGGCTTCTAAAAAACATCAAGACATCTAAAAATTCATACATTCATGCGTAACAAGAAAAAATGAAGTGCATAGTACTAACATGAAGGAAAAATTGTATCATCGTGATCCCAACATGGAAGTTGTATCCATGTGGTAGGTAGTGCCATGTATGTGAACCTTTTTCTTTCCTAGTCACATCACTGTTAGGGGATTTGCTACTACAAGATGCTATTGATGCATGTGAGCAAATTAGGGTCTATAAAACACCTTTTTTTTCCCACCTCTTTAAGGTTTTTTCTCCATCAACTTGAAAACTTGTGAACTATTCATAAGGGGCAATTATGTTTGTATATTGTCACACATTACACATTTTCACCTTTAACTCCTTTTAACTTTCCACTATTCCTGATATCTGTCATGCAAATTCTTGCAATCCCACATCATTGGACACCAAGTTAAGAGCTCATTGCTCACTCTTTGCACTCACATAATACTTCGCTTACACTTTAACCATTCATCACTCTTTTGCACTTATACAAATGAAATATGTCCTCCCTCTTTCTTTGCGAGTGGAATATGCATACACAAATAAAAGAAATAGCTGTGCAAAAAAACAGTGATGGGATTCATCTAGATATGAGCTTCTCATAACCATGGCTGCTTATGCCATAAGTGCAAAAGCCTGTAAGCCAATGGTGCTGCTTTGCAAGAGTACTTGGTACTTCGTGCATGCTTGCATCCACAAACACACACGCACGAGTCGCAACAAACGAAGCGATCCAATGTGCGTAATTGGAGAAAAAGTAGCACTATCGCCGAGCAGTATTGGAGCAGTACTGGTGGCGATGGATGGGATTTGAACGCAACTTTATAATTCATGTTTATACAGCAGCTTACTGCCATGCCTATAAGATCGTCTCTCACCTTGCAGCTTTTCTTTTGATCACGGTAGACTGTAGAGAATCCTCCAAACGAAGGAAACCGATCGCACAAACGCTTGTCCGACAATGGCATTAGCTGAAAATGTGCATCAGTATGGAAATATCATGCTCGGAGGTAGAGGAGGCACGGTGAGGTTCTCATTCGGTCTCTCTTCACTTGTTTGCATCCTCCACATGATCCATCGGGCCTATCGGGGCCGCTAGTTGTCACTTTCAATGCTCGACGATCGGATGCAGGTTACGTCATGTGCATGGTTTTTGCAAGCACCTGGTGATAGGTCCAACGGTCTTAGTAGCTATTTCTATCTCTCTTGCATACACATGCTGCCACTCTGATAATAAAAGTCAGGCTTTCAATTAGACACTTTTTGCTTTTAGATCAAATACTCTCAGAATCGTATTGTAGTTTTTCGTTTTTTTTTTTTCAAAAATTGATTACTTCTAGCCATTCCCAAGGAAGCGAGCTTTTTCTCAGGGCTTTCAAACCTATGTAACTGCATACTGTGTTTCTTATTGCATGTTGCAAGTGTTACAATCCTTATCTTGACGTATAGGCAGCTTTTTACTCAAATGCTTTTGTGCCACTACGCGGAGCATTTATTTTGATAATGGTTTCATTTTTTACCGGGAGAGGGGTTGGATGATCAAATCATGATCTCGTATGCCAACAGTTGTATGCTTTGTCATGTTATAAATCTTCATTGACTATTTCTTAAGTGTTGGGGCTGTTTCTTACATTTAAAAAAAGATGGGATCAGCGTTTTGGCATGGCGGGGACTTACGCTTCTTGTACATGCAAAAACAAATTCACAATGGGTTCACTTTTTGGAATTTCATTAATATCTGCCGACTAACAAAAATTAGGTGGCGTTTAGTGTTTCGTAATAATCGTCAGTCATGGATCATTAAACGAAATGCCATTTACGTTAGATGGATATGACCTCATAATTGTCCAAAACAAATGAAAAGGTGACTCACTTTTTTGAGCTTCATGTCTGGTCGTTCCCAAAAAAGTGCCTTTCAGCGTTTAACACTAGTTGTGAACATCGAATTAATCAACAATGGTCTTTGTGGTACATTCCTCTAGGACACTTCAAGAAGAGATAATTCACAACTATGTATGTATATTCTGCAAACATGTACCTTACTTTTCCTCTTAACTTGAGAGCTTCTGCATGATCTTAAAGCACGCATGAAAACTTATTTTCTTGTTTTATGCCTATAGAACGTAGGTCAGCTGAAGATCTTTCCAGGAGGATTTTTGTGGAGAAAGTTAGGGGGTGGCAAGGTGGTTGAAGTTTCCAAAACAGACATCTCCAGTTTGAGTTGGACTCATGTTCCAAGGGGTTATCAACTTGGAATACGCTTGAAAGCTGGCTCCAGTGTTAGATTCAATGGATTCAAAGAGCAGGTGATTTTGATTACTCTTCTTTTCTTGTTTGCCCTTGTTCCTATCAGTTCCTTCTTCTCGCTGCGACTCATGTTTTGTGGTGGCAAATGAGTTGTGTGTGTCAGTGTAAGGATCACATTCATGATGGAAGCTTCAACATTTTCTTTTCCCCTTCTTCCCCTCCCTTTTTTGGGATGGATTCAGGATGTTTCGACTTTGTCAAGTTTCTTATCTGCAAACATGGGTTTAACACCTGTAGATAAGCCTCTTTCAGTTATTGGTCGGAATTGGGGGCAAGCTGACCTGGACGGTGATGAATCTCTGCTTACCATTAATATGATTCCAAGTGCTTATTGCATAGATTTTCAGCTAAATTTCTTTGGCAAATCTGTCTTTCAATACAGGAAACATACTCTCTTTCATCGTTGGAGGCAAGCAGGCATTTGAGCTGTCCTTAGCAGATGTGTCTCAAACACAATTGCAAGGGAAGAACGATGTACTGCTGGAGTTCCATGTGGATGATACTGCGGGGGCGAATGAGGTTCTTTGAGAATAATGTCAATGACACTTCAAATTAGTAGCTTCAATTTTCTGATTTTCTTTATTTGGATGCTTAGAAAGATTGCTTGATGGAAATGAGCTTTCATATACCCAGCACTAATACAAGTTATGTTGGCGATGAAAACCATCCTCCAGCACAGGTCTGTAAGTAAATCATATATCGTTACTTGTTTGAATTTTGTTTTAACTTTCAACATCGTCCCTCGTTTCCTTTATCTATGGATCTCTGCAGTGCTCTCCCCCTTCTCTCTCTCTTACATACCATATGATGTGATTGTAAACAGAAAATGAGTTTGAGGTTTTAATGCTAAAAACAATGCGAAATTGGCATTGATTGGTGTTAAAATTGAATAGAATGATGATGAGTGGGCCAATTATTCAGGGGAAGGATGATGAATAGGAGTGGAAAGTTTTAATTAAACTCATGCAAAGATAGATCTTATGAAACATACAAGTGGAGATGATGATGCCTCATGGGCACACCTACACATACTAAAACATGACTTTAACATATATACAAGCACCCATGAGAACAAATGCTTTGCACGTAAGAATGAGTACTAAAATACAAACACATACAAACCTTTTAAGGCACAAGTACATTCCTACAATATGCTAACATAGACACAATATTCAAAGCTCCTTTGATCCTATTGTGTCTGAATTACATCTTAACTAATGCATGTTAACATTGCAACTACTCATTCATTTACCCACATTGACATGAAACACCCAAAGCATTATCCTAATATGAAGTACAATGCACAAATAATAAGGCACATATTTAGACGAGGGCAAGCATACCTTTTTTTAAAATTTTTGGCTTAAATGCACACATAATAATATCACATGCAGTTAGATACACTTCATCAACACTTTCCTTATGAAGCATGGTTTAGATGCACACACATTAACATGCCCGCTTTTCTCACAAACATATATGAGCTCCCAACTTGATTGCAGAATGTTCTTCAAAATAACGATGAGCATATACGTACATGCATGCAAATGTGCACACACATCTTCAGTGAGGGGATCTCCGATTCAACGAATTTTAGAGCATATACCTCTTGTCCATCCTTTCACAACATGATTTTTGGACTTGATCAAAGTTTTGTTAAAAAGAAAAAGATTACATTATTTATTAAAAATTTTCCATTGCCCAACTTAAGTGACACACGTAAATATATAGTCTAAAACTTCAACTTTTTTGATTAGCAAAAGAAAGACAAAAATGATCTTGACCAATAGTTGCGATTCTTTCAAGGGGCTCTTTAGGCTTAAAGACGAAAGCAAAGTCTCCCAATCCAAATTTCCAGAGACATATTTTAAAGTGACTGGCTTACAAACTTGAACCTGAAAGAAGATAGCAAGTAGCAAGGGAAGGAGCAAGTAGAAAGAGGAAGTGAATTTGGTTACTTAAGAAGAGAACATTTAGGATTTACACCCATGTAACTTTGCATATTGTACTTGTTTTATGAACTACTAACATTTATGTTTTGGCTCCTTGTTTTCCAATAAATACATCTCCTTTTTTTACCAATTTTTCTTCTCCTTTTCTAATAAATAAATACAAAAATGTTCATATGATTTATTACATTGTGAGATGTTATTAATTTCAATATTGAAGATTTCTATCTATAATTTTTCTTTTTCTTTGCCATTCATGTTTTTGCTTATCATACTTCTTCCTTTTTCATACTTTTCCGTACTTTTTCCGTACTCCAATCCTGGAAGTATGATTGAATTGAAGAAAAACTCACTTATAAGTGTGAGTTTTGCCATTTTAATTAACCAATGGTCTTAATTTAATGTGTATTATAAGCGAGAATTCTGATTTTTATATGCTGTTGCATAGTGCATTACTCCTATAACACCTATCTCTAAATTTTTCCCACCTCTAGTTTTTGGTCACGTATGGTCACGTATGGTATTTTCAACCATACTTTTTCCGTACTTCCATACCCGTATGCGTTTGACGTATGGTTGAAGTATGAAAAAACTATGATTTGTAAAAGCATGTAAGCATGGTTGAATATCTCTTCCATAAAAGAGACCTAAACTCAAAGTGCCTTTTAGATATCTAAACACACGTTTCATCGCTTGCCAATGCTTAGTGCCAGGGCTATGCATGAATCGACTCAACTGGAAACTGCATATTGTATATCCGACCTTGTATTACATGCATATATAAGACATTCCACAACTTGTTGATAAAGAGAAGCTTGCTGACAAAGAGAAGTGTCAAATGCATCACTGGAATCTTCAACTGAGAACCTAATTCTTGTCTCAGAGTCGAAACTGGCTTGCAATCCTCAAAGTCAAAACGTTGAAGTAGTTTTTCAATATACTTTGCTTGATGCATAACAATTTCCCCCTCAACGGATACAAACTGGATGCCAAGATAGTAGCTCAGAAGGCCAAGATAAGTGACATCAAAAGTATGGTGCAAATCAGCCATAAGAATGTCAAGTTTTGCATCACATGACAAGTCAAGAGTATGTCATCGACATAAAGAACAAGCACTGTAAGATCAGCACGGGTGGAAATGTCTCTTGGCCGCTGAAATTCACTATTCTATGCTCCGAAGTCGATTTACATGGTTAAAAGTGCACGCGCACTGCGACACAAAAAACCGAAACTTGAGAAGGAGCTTAACCTAATCTTATACCACTGTTGGGTGTGTGTTGAAGTGAGAGAGACAAACGAGAAGCACACACAAGGAGCACAAACGCAACAAGACACATAGAGAAGAAGGATGGTTGGAATAGCTCTCTCTATTGACAATGAACTAAACTGAAGTAAGAGTTGAATAATATCCCTAAGTACAAAGTACCACCACATATGAGTGTAGCAAGTATGTGGTAACATGGGGAAAAGGTTCACATCAAAGCTACTCAAGGAACACATAAATGTAACAATCTATACCATATGCTTTCAAGTTTCAACTTTCAGCATTCAACTACATTAGTGATCAATCAGAGTTTAGAATTGATTATATAGTTATATTGAAGTTTCAAGTGACAAATTACAATGCATTTTAAATAAAGGAGTCAAGACAAAAATGTCAACAATGAACTTTCATGAAAGTGGATAGTGAAGACGTAATCAATTACCAATGAGTCATTGACTCAAGTAAATGAGTCATGACTATACAATTGTCAATAATGTCAATGATCCATGATCATACAAAAAAACATGAGATACTAAATAGTAAAAGAGAGTCTAAATATAATGTCCATCATCTATGGTAGTGCCGTCACCCATGTGTAATATGCCATTGTTCAAGATCAAAGACTAGATTAAGTCTAAAGACTAAGAAGACTCTCCAATGTGAAATGCTATGACATCATGATATGCATCAAATGTACGAGCCCATGATGTAATAGTATCAGGCTTTGAATGACCAAACTATGTTGTAAGCATGGAAACATTTCCTCCCAAATCACCATCTCCACAAGAAGAGGAGGCTGATGCCTTCTCCCAATCTTGTGGATCAACTCGAGAAGTGGAAGCTTCACCACACCTTCCACCATCATGTCCAGTTCGTCTCGAAGCACACTTCTAGGGATGAACTTCCTTTTGACTAATAGAAGGTAATGATACATCATCTAAAAACAACACACAATAAGTGATATTAGAGAAAACATTACAATTTAGCATTTAGTTAGTAGTATCCAAGCTTAGCACCTCCCTAACTCCGTAGCAAGCATAACAAAATAGCACTCTCTTTTGCCCGGATTTGAGGAATATCTTTAACTTTTCCAATATCAATATGATCAATATCAACCTATAATTCATATAAAAACTTTACAAGCTTGCAATCATGAATATTCAAATTGTATTGTAAATACCAAACTTGAAATTTACCTACAGAGGAACTATGTTTAGACCTTTTGACTCTAGCAACTTCAGATTGCAGTGACAATACACCATCTTTTCAAGTGTGGTGGGATCAAACAATTTCTTTTTTTGGTGTGAAATAATGCCCATGTGCTCCAATTCCTCTTCATTGGGCCGTGCTATAATCTTATGAAAGAAGATGCGAATTTTCTCTGCATTGAGCAATGAATCATGATCATTGATAATTTGATATGAATATGAAGTCAATCAGTAATGCATAAAAGAAGAATCAATACTTACCAACAATGGAATACTCACTCCATACATCTCCTACCATGTCATGGGTGTAATCTGTTTTTCTCTTAAACATGGAGAGGACTTCTCAAAATAACGCTAATGGCCCATGGGTATGGAGCTGGATTCTTTTCCTCTCTATCTGAGTGTGCAAAGCCATATCTCCACTTGTCTCATCGTTGTATATAATCTATCCAACCATCCTCAAGCTAAGTGTCAGTATATTGTTCCTCTAATTTCCACAATGGATGGAGAATGTGAGCAACAACATGGATTTGTCTATGCAACCAATCCTATCTCTAGTTGGCCACATGACATAAAGCTTACCATCTATTAAAAAATTGAACAAAAGTTTTCATGTAAACTCTAGATTCTAGAATCTATCTAAGAAATTGACAATTTACAAAAACACTTACTCATCATCAAACAGGCCTTGTATTTTTTGAGTGCATTTTTGTATACGATCAAGGTACTCGTATACAAGATCAAGCATGCTTCCCTCCATATATGTGACGTGAAGTACAATAAA
The DNA here is from genome assembly GCA_020310875.1 of Ceratopteris richardii. NCBI lineage: Eukaryota > Viridiplantae > Streptophyta > Polypodiopsida > Polypodiales > Pteridaceae > Ceratopteris > Ceratopteris richardii. The sequence goes on along the minus strand of CM035444.1, from coordinate 40,890,198 downwards.
CAATGGCTGAAGAGAAGACACTACCACCTTTGCCTTTGACCAAAATGCCTCGTCCCCCATGACAAGGAATGAGAACTATGTGAATAAAGGATCATTAGCGTTCACCTCAAAGATATGGTACCATTCCTTTACCACAACGGTATGCAAAAGCCCTTTTTTGACTCTCAACACTCTATCAACAACTATGAACATGTAACAAAAGTATGTGATAGAGGACTTTCGAAAATCCAATTGGCTATGGGCACAAAAAATGTTGATATTAGGTAGACTCATGACAAATTTGACAATAAATATTGCCTTGTCCAAAATCTGGTTCACCCATGGCATGTGACCTATATCTTCCATCATGAGGTCAAGACTATGTGATGCACATGGTGTCCAAGTGATCTTAGGATACACATCTTCTTCCTCATGTTTGACCAACCATCACATAGAATAGAGCCAGTTGTATTTTCCTCGAAGACCCTCAATGACAACCTCTCTAGCTCCACTAATTGTGCTTGTTTATGGAGCTCAGAGGTGCATCCTCTTTGTGCCAATGGACCCTCTCAAAGAACCCCAATTTTACTCACTGATAGACATTGTTTTAGATCGGGATAGGAAGTTTACTAGCCACTTTTGGAGAGAAGTCTTGAAGAGGTTGGATACTAAACTTACCATGGACAACATCCACAGATGGATGGGTAAACAGAGAGGGTTGACCAAATCTTAGAAGATATGCTTCGAGCATATGTAAATGAAAGCCAAACTATTTGGGAAGAGTACTTACCTATAGTAGAGTTTTCATATAATAGTGCCAAGCACTCTTCCACTGGGCATAGTCCATTTACTGTTATGGCTTGGTTTCAGCCAAGAGTTCCGTATGTAATAGGATTGCACCATGAGAAAGTCGAAGCTGTGAAGGACTTCTTGGAAGAGATGAACAATATGCTTAGGCTTGCTAAGGACAACATTAGGAGAGTTGAGGATAGGGCTAGAGCCTATGCTTACCCTCAAAGGAGAGAAATCAACTTTGAGGAAGAAGACCAAGTCTATCTTAGAGTTCCCTCTAGGCATGAAACCATGAAGATAGGACCTTGTCCAAAACTATCTCCTAGGTATTGTGGACCATTCCGGATAGTGAGGAGAATAAGAAAGATGGCCTACGAGCTCCAACTTCCAGAGAGTAGCCCCATCCACTCAGTATTTCATGTCAGTCAACTTACGAAGAGAGTGGGTGAATCTAACAATCTCATTCGAGATAGTGAGGTAGTAGAGCCTATTTTTGTTCAATCTATTCCACATGAGCCGGAGAGCATACTACACACTTGAGAAACTGACGAGGAGTCGCCTATATAAAAAGTGCTAAGTAAAGTGGAAAGATAGTTCAGAAGATAGTGCTACATGGGAGCATGTTAACACTCTTCAGAGATGGTTTCCCACCTTTATGTTGCCTTCCAAAGAGTCTTCTTAAGGGGAAGGATACGCGGAAACACCAAGGAGAGAGAACCATGTACGTCGGGTACATGGGTTTAGTGGGAGTACCTATCATGATATGTCTCTCTTTCATCTAGACCTTCCAACACCATTTTTGAGGGGAAAAAATGGAGTTAAGGGGAAGGATACGTTTTAAAGATACTAGGAGTCTCTAAGGGAATGGGCATCAGAAATGGAATGATCTACACCATCACATGAAACCTGCAAAGGTTGAGAAGTTGCCTCATTAGGACCAGCACTAGACTCTCCACCTGTAAAATATAGGTGGACTCTCACATGAGTGCCATGTGAGACCCATGTAAGAGGCCACACGGTTCCATTTATGGGACACTATAGAAAGAGTGTACAAGGAGTGATCGAGCACGTGCCTTGGAGGTATGGTTAGATGATATTCTCCTTGTGCATCACTAAGAAAGAACCCAATTCGAGTCCCGACTTCACCTTCTTCCTCGTTTTCTGTGCCCTTCATTGTGTAAAACTAGGAGGTTTCATCGAGGATCTACATGACACTATTCTATTGTCATTCATCTCATTTAATTTGGTCAAGGTGTGTTATGTGCTAAGGTTCTAAATGTTTGAAAGATCTTGGATTAACCTGAGTATTATTTAGGCATATCTCACTTCCAAAGGGGAGAATACATGTATGATTTTTTCAAGTCACATTTGGAAGACAAAGGTATTAACCATCAACTCACTATTGCATATGCTCTAGAGCAAACTAGTACAACAACACCATGTGAAGGAACCCTAAATTGGGTGCTACAACTCTCCGAAATCAACATGCACTCTTGGTAGCGTGAAGAAGAACAAAGGGAAGCCTCCAAAAACTCTTCCAAATTTGCATATACACCTCCAAACTCCTCTTAGCTCTTGACCCTAGAGCTTATGTCTTGAGTGCTTCAAGAATTGATGATTTATGATTCTCCTAAAGTCCTCTTTATATAGGATTTTAAGTGCCCACAAAAATTATCGTGAAAAGCATGAAAAGTTATGAAAAATCTATTAAAAAGCAAGTTTTTGCATGAAAAACATATGAAAAGCAGAAATTCGGGTTTGACTTTTGGTTGACTTTCTGATGCAAGATGGTGAAGTGTTATATATCATTAGAAAGCTCGATGATAACTAAAATAAAGATAAAAGTCAAGTAGTTCAAAATAGACCTAGTCATTTGTGCATCATATACGTAAATGGCTAAATGGATGTATCATAAATCATGATAAACTAAGAGAATGTCACACATCCTCATCTACTACATATCATATGATGATGGTTCGTCAACATTGTGATTGATAATGTCACATGGTACAATCTATTATGTGTACAGTTCAATTGTGACAAGAAGCTCGTATGCATATTTTCATATGTTGCTTGAGTTCACTGTCCATCAACAACCATCAACAACCATCAACAGTGCCATGGTCTGAGACTACTACGAGTACCACTTCAGCCTTCACATGGCTATGTCAAAAGTGCAGCATGCAAGTACCTAATCAAAAGAATTACATAGTACATGATATATCATGATTCATATGCATATGTACAAACATGTATACTGTAAACATACATCTAAAGCAAAGAACCCTATGGCAAGGTTAAAAGTGCAAGAGAGAAAATTCCATGACACTCATATGGCTGTTTTATGAGAAATTAGATGCACTTTGCAACACATGAATGCTATAAAATTGAAATTGGAATCTATCTGGATAGGACTCAAGAGTTGACTAATCCAAGCCTCTAATTCACCCAGTGCTACAGCATAATGTGAGCCAAGTTCCAAGTTCCAACAACCGTGGAATCTTCATTCGTTTAGACTTCGGCCTTCCAAACAATTGAACAACAACAACTATAGTCTATACCATATCAATAATCATTGATAGGTTCACTTTCTCCCATATACAAGTTGCTTGTCATAAATTACAGTTGAACAACTATATACACATGTAATGAATTGCACAAGGGAGATAAAACATATATGAACGATGATATACACATGTAGAAACATAGACTCATAGCTATTCATAAAGCCTACAAGCTATAGGCACTATAAATAAAGGGTAAGTACCTTCAAGCTTTGTTGTTGAAAACCTTAGGCATGCTGAGCATTGTCCTTCACAGTTCACTTGAGGGATTTTCCAAGGCTCAAGTTTCGACATTCTAGGCAGATGTAAGAGTGCTTTGATGCCGGGTATGCAAGCAAAGGAAGAGAGTGTCTAGCTCGTGTATGTGTGCAGGTAAAAAAGGAGCAAAACTGAAAAGTCTAAGCTAAAAAGTATGTATAAAACTTACACCTGGAGGAAAGAGCTGTAGAGGAATAAGATGTTGCACAGGTTTTCAAGACACTTTAGTGGTTCTTTCATACAATGCAAGATAGTTATATAGAAAACCTCATAGGAAGGACAAGAAGTCAGACAAAGAAAGATCTTGCATATCAAATAAGTTATGCAGAACATTTTGAGATTCATAATATTCTTGCTCGTACTTCAGGTGAGAATGAACATGCTAGTGTCAAAGATGCATAACAAATTCCTGTTTAGAAGAAAGCAATGTAAGAGGAAGTTGGGTTCTTGATCGTCATGGTGAAGTAAATTTAGCCTTGCACAAGTGTTTATTATCTGAGATAACTTCAGCACAAGCAATTATGCTTAAGGGACAGAAAATTTCCTTGTCTAGATATGATAAGAATGAAAAGAAACATGTCCATATACTCTCTGGAACACATGGAGTGCTATCTTCCTGCCATTTGCAGCTGTAAGGAATGAGGTGCTGCACTCATTAGAAACTGTTATGGCCTTAGTCGAACATTCCAGCATCTGTTCTCACTTGGAATGTCTTTAAATCAGTCATAATTATTATGAAGTAAACACTGCCAAACTGTTATGGCCTTGGTCGAACACACCAGCATCTATTCTCATTCGGAATGTCTTTAAATCAGTCATAAGTATAATGAAGTAGACACTGCCATTGGAAAGTATAGCAGACCATCTGTTGTTCCTCCTTTGTCTGTTCTGTTCTTCCTCTTCATCTCACTTCATCAAGCCGAGTAATCTCTGAGGCTACTTCATGTTTTCAGTTTTTCAGAAGCGCCTTCACATTTTCTCTCGTTCTGCTAGCGTCATTTCCTTGTGCCCTACACTTTCCTGCTCGTGTTTTCAACAGGATCCGAGCTGTTATGAAAGAATTTCTTTGATAAATTTGTATGCATTGATATGTATCCTTCACAAATTGGTGAATGCAGTAGATACCTTCATCCATCCACAGGTTAGGTTCGCCTTAATCCTTCCCATCGAGGGCTTAGAGAAGTTTGTAGACCGGGATTTCTGTGAGGTAGTGCAAGTTCCAACCATATCAAATAGTGCCTGCAGTTCAATCATCAGTCAAGTAATATGATATGAGTAAAGCAATGTGTTGGTTCAAGCGATACAAATGCTTATGGATAAGATTTCTATTTTCTGCTTATGGTGTTTTTATACATACTGTCTTAGTTTCATAACTATGGGAATGTGAAAGAGGGACGATTTTTAGGTACGATATGAAAAAGCTATTGTCCTCTTGATTTCCTTTGACCTGGCGTGAGTTTTCAAGCAATGAAGTGTCTTTTCCCATTTGATTTGCAAATGTGTTGATCTTGTATCATACAAGAATGATCATCAATTTTGTGGAACAAGCATAGAGGAGTGAAGCGGTGACCTGTGGTCCAACTCTTACCTCCTACTAGCATACAAACAAGATGAAGTCACTGGCTTTGTATGGCAGATCTCTAAGAAGTCAAAACATGTCGTTGCATTTATCTCAGGAAACTTGAAAGGTATCTTGAGAAAGTCTTAGACATGTTCGATATGGCTGGTTCTGAGCTGCTTTTTTGCCAATAGGAGTTGTAACTTGTAAGTAGATATCAGATCTATGCTGGAAAACAGACAAAGTCATTGGGAGCCAGTCAAATTCATCTGTAGGTACTTTCAAGGCACTAAGTCAAAAAATCTTTGCCATTGCAAAGCGGAACTAAAAATTACAAGGCTAGGATGATTCAGACATGGTAGACATTGTGGAAACACGAAAGTCGGCTAGTGGATATGCTTTCACAAGCTATTCCATGGTGTTTGTGAGTCATGACTACAATGAATGGTTGTGATTTCTACTACATCTCAACCACATAGGCTTTCAAAGCTAGCCATTTGGCTAGCTCACCTACGTATGGAACTTGGACTTGACAGATTTTAATATTGCATTGTGACAGTCAGAATGCCATGTGCTTGTCCAAAGTTGTATGTCCCATGTGCGGCCAAAGCAGATTGTGTCTGGTATTACTTCATCTGGGAGGTGATCGAGGATGGTTTGATCTCGCTGGTCAATTTTGATACAAGTTAGAACTTAACGAAGTGCCTTACGAAGTATCTCCAAGGCACAAGAAATGTATGTATGTATGTATGTGTGTGTGCATGTTGTGCATATGTGTGTGTGTGTGCGCATTCATGAATGTGCACATGTATGTACATATATCTGAAGTATTGAATTCTCTGAGCAGCTGCACAGTCCAGTTATTACTCGATGAATTGAAAGAAGTGCAGGCCCTCTCATTTATTGAGGTTGAGGACTTGGATCAAGGGTATGATCTGTATGCTGTTGGTCTGATGGCAGATCATGGAGATTGGAGGATCATTCGTCCAATGAATGTAGGTGTGCGTGTCTGTATTAATACAAGGAAAAACAAATGAAAATTTAGCTCATGGTGACCAAGTGCTAGTTGTCGAGTTGAAACCATCCAAGGATGGGGTGTTTACTTTGATATTGGTGTTTCTATATTAATTCTTTTAAGTGGCAGATACTTTGTGCTTAATGATGCCTTGGTGACCACTAGTACGTAGCTGATTTTGGTCTATGGATGATGTAGTGTGCTCTCAAAACTCAATGAAATCAAACTGATACCTGATGTATGTTTACCTTTATGGTTCTATGAACAGGTATTTTGTGAGAAGATCTTATCCATGGCAGATGTAGGGCCTTCTGGTGCTGAGGCTGTTGCATGGTTCAAGGAGGTTACAATATTGACCCCAAGGTAATGTCTTTATCTTGATTTCACTAGAGTCCCACTGACATATTCTACTTCCTCATGTTAGTCAAAGCCTTTGAATGGAACATGTTCATCATTGTAGTTATTTACATTTATTACTGTCTCTGCTTTACTTATTCTTGAATTTTAGGGGAAGATATAGTGTGGAGCTGCACTTTTCTTTCTTGCGTCTCCAAGGACAAGCCAGTGATTTCAAAATACAGTATAGTAGTGTGGCACGACTTTTTGTTCTACCAAAGGTGAGACTGTTTTCCTTAACATAAAAGAAGTTAACAGCATCCGGATGATCTCTTTGGTGGTAGACATACTGAAAAAGATTTCATTGTAATCAAGAAATTGAAAATTGAATGTCCATGTTAAATAATATATGCTTTCTTTTTCTTTTTTAGTGGAATCAACCCCTTACATATGTGGTGATTACTTTGGATTCTCCAATAAGGAAGGGTCAGACATTCTATCCACACATAGTTCTGCAGGTATATTATGTCCATTGATAACTTTTCAAATTGTGACAGTCAGTGTTCGTTATTCATTTTGAGAATTTGAGTATTTCTTCAATGAATACAAGATGTAACACTCTGAATCAGAATTACTGATTTCTTCCAGACATGAAAACATGATGATAATGCAATGAACCCTGATGTAAAGTTGAATCAGTCATACTGGTCCAATTCATGGGCCAGAATCATTGACAATTTTTCTTTGGTTGCAAAAAAACATTGCCAAATGTTGCTAGGCTGGAAGGAAAGGGACAGAACTGAGGAGTTTATTGAGCTCTGATGTCTGCACCAATCCATGCCATGAGTACTGTCCTGCACATGTGTGCAGAGAACTATGAGTGGGATTCAAAACATTACTCAAAGAACATACATGTAGTTACTGCCTAGTCAGCAGAAAGCAGCAATGTTAGCATACCATACCTGTAACGAAATGCAAGCTTGATGCTTATTGACCAGCCAAAATTTGAAACTTCTACAAGTGACATACATCAAAGAAAATATGCATAAGTCTCATGATCCTGTTACATCACAAAACAATGTCCAGATAAATCTCACTTATTTGTAATTAAGGTAGACTGTAAAGATATAACACAGATTATTGGGCTTGAAAAATCAAGGCAAAGTAACACTTGATTTAGTTATAATTTACAGGGCCATTTCGACAATGTGATTAGGGTTGTTGTGTTTTTAGCAGAGAATAGATTATTATTACAATGTCTATGCTTGAGCTTGGTTTGTATGCCGTATCTCCACAGCACCACTCACAGTGGTACAGAGTGCAAGAAACAAAAAATAGAGAAGAATTTCTTTACTTGATTTCTAACAAATGAACTGAAGTGGAGTGCTTTGATTCATGTGATTGACTCTTCAAATACGGAAGTATGACTTAATAAGTTTATTAAGTAACAATTGCTGCTAGCTGGTGAGGTAGATGGCCATACATACCTAGCAAAAACATGATGCTTTTATGCTTTTTATGTAGTTTTCCGACCATGTACCTGTGCTTTGTTTTCATCGTGCATGCGTTGGGTTACTGGGATCTTTTCCGCTGGCATATGAATGTAAGCCATTCTGATTGTTGTAGCTAGATATGGCATGCATGTCACGATTGTCTTTAAGATGGTTTGGATGTCAACTTTGACAGTTTTTTTGTTGTCCATTTAATTTCTATTTTATTTGTAGCCTTGATTGTTGCAGAAATTGAATTTCAGAATAAACACAACAAAATTAGTCTATTATATGATATTTTTAGTAATAATTTTTCAGGACCAAAGTGCAGTGTATGCCCTTCCGATTTTGCGGAAAAATGTAAACAACAGAAAACAATTGGCGATTGCCTCATGTCTTGCACTGTTTTTAAGAATAAAAAGACCCTGCAATGCCTGCTACACTTCGATAATCTGTTCTTATGGATCTCTTGTAATCTATGGAGTGATCTTTATGCAGTTTCACACTGAGGAAATATATGAATGTGACTTAACAATCAGTGAGGATGTACTGAATTCAAAATACAAAGATCGTCTGGAAGCATCGTACAAGGTGTGCATCTTTTCTATATTCTAGTATTTGTAGCCTTTCATAACCGTCTAAATATTAGATTCTTCTGATTCATGAATAGGGACTAGCATTTGATGTCTTCGCACAAATCTTGCGTGGTTTATCAGGCTCAAAGGTAACACGCCCTGGGAAGTTCCGTAGTAGTCAAGATGGCAATGCTGTGAGGTCTTCTCTCAAAGCAGAAGATGGGATGCTTTATCCATTGGAGAAGGGCTTCTTTTTCCTTCCAAAACCCCCAACACTGATTCTTAATGATGAGGTTATCATAGAGATGTTATTTCTGCATTTGGGTTGAAGGTGTTTGTTTTTCTAATGCTTCGTTTTTCTCTATTTTGTTTTTCGTGTAGATTGACTATGTTGAATTTGAAAGGCATGGTGCAGCAGGTACAAGTAGCATGTCTTCACATTATTTTGATCTTATAATTCGCCTCAAAAGCGAACAAGAGCATCAATTTCGGAACATTCAACGGAATGAATATCACAATCTCTTCAACTTTATCAAGTAAGCTTTTGTGCCAATATGAGAGTGCATATGTCTATAGAACCTTAATTGCATCATTGTTCAGTGGCCACATGATAAATCAAATAAAAAATGCATGGAGCATACATTTGAGAAAATGCATGCAAAAGATGAAGCATGTAAACATCCACCCGAATTCACATCATTGTCCAGTAACCACATCATTAAACCCGATAGATAGGGTTGAGTATAAATGATGCCAATGGCACTAAGCTAGAGCAGTGTCTTTTGTTGTATCTTTGTGATGTGTTGAATTTCTTGACGTGAAATTCCTACATATTTTTCGAAGGTTAAGGTTGAATGCTCTCTGTAGCAAATAGGGTTTCATATAAATGGTGCATGCATTGAATAGGAGGCAACGTTCTGTGACTCCTTTATATGTGGAAATTCCATGAGACAGATTCCATGAAATATCCATTCAAGCCCAAGGGGATGTGATTCCATAATTGCTTACATTCTCGCTTGGTGGCTTCTCGCAGTTCCAAAAACCTGAAGATCTTAAATCTGGGTGATATCTCAGTACCATCTGTTATAGCTGGTGGCTCTGATGATGAGGCAGTTGATCCTCATCTAACTCGGATAAAAAATGCTCGAGAAGGTGGTGGAGGTGATGCAGATAGTGACGAGGAGGTAATGAAAATAGTGATTGCTTATCTCTTGTTGCTGCTAAACACCAACCAGATTGCAGACTTCACATATATTTGTGAAATTATGTCCAGGATGAGGACTTTGTTGCTGAGAAAGATGATGCAGGATCACCCACAGATGATTCAGAGGAAGAGGAATCAGATGCCAGTGAAGATGTGGGTGGTGAGGTAATTCCAACTTCTAGCGTATTGTTTACTTGATCTAAACAAAGAGGAAATAATATTTAAAAGTTGTTTTTTTGGTATTTGAGTGCTCAAGTAATATGACACTATTTGGCAAAAAACAGGTAAAGGAACCTAGGAAAAAGGAACCCTCTGCTTCAAAATCAGTGACAAAGAAAAAGAAAAGGGATGAAGGAGATGAGGATGGGAAGAAGAAGAAAAAAAAGAAGGATCCGAATGCTCCTAAAAGGGCTCTTTCAAGTTTTATGTACTTTTCACAAGCTGAAAGAGAGGTAACTTTAATGGTGTGGTTGTATGTAGTAGTGTTGGCATAATTTAAAGTCAAGTATAGTGATGGCCTAGCACACATAAGTCCATTCACAAATTACAGTGCATGACAAGTATGTGCAGGTTTGTGTATGTGTAGATTTATCTGTGTAAGAATATGCAGTATGTATGTGGACACTGTAGATGCAATGTGCATGTATTTGCAAGATCTATTTATTGTTGCATCCATGGATGAAATATGTGTAGTAGACTGCAGATATGTATGACGTTCAAGTATATAAATACTGTTGTTGGACCCATGAAAACAACCTTCTAAATTTCACTTATAATGTCTGACCAAATTATGTTCCCAAATGCAGAGACTCAAGAAAACAAACCCAGGATTGGCATTCATGGATGTTGCAAGGGTTATCGGGGAGAGGTGGAAGAAGATGACAGGTAATTTTTACAATGTGAGAGATGACTTTGCCATATATGTCTGATTCAGGAAGAATAACTTTTTTTGTGGGTGCTTGTAAATTAATAGATGAGGAGAAGGAGCCTTATGAAGCTTATGCCAGGCGTGACAAGAACAGATATGCGACAGAAAAGGCAGAGTACAATAAGCGTGCTTCTGGTCTTGTAGGAGAGCGATCGTCTGATGATGCATCAGAATAGAGAGAATAAATCTCTTCTGATAATGCTTCAAAATAGGGACACCTGCAGTTTTGCCCCTCCTAAACATTGGTTATGATGCTTTGCATTCATCTAATTTATGTAGCAAAAGTATCATATGAGTTTTTGTATTCTGCCCTTCCCTATGTTTGAGGCTGATGCCTATATTTGAAGTAAATTTGGGGAAGGTAATTTTTTGCTCAAAGGTATGTGCAGAAACACATAGATGTATGTTATATATGCATGTATATCTATACAGCAAGCCATCCAGTAATATTCATGTATATGGCTGCTTCAAAAGCACAAAAATGTTAAATGGTTTTTTGGTGCCTCTGAAGGTTGTGTTGATGGTATATGATAAGCATGTAAAAGCTCAATGTTCTTGGGCTTTTTCGGAATAGATGTAATCTTTAAACGCAGAAAGCAGTTTTTGCCTTGTTCTGGTAAGAAAGCTTCAGTGACATATGCCTCTTTGCAAGAAAACCAGATTGGCACTCTTGCAGATTCTGAAGTACACATGCTCAGTCCAAATGTTTTCTTTCTTGACATCTCGACCTTAGGCCAAGATATCGCTCACCATTATACATGAGACACATCAGATGAGCAGATACAAAATGAGGACCTCAACATTTTTATGTTTAAACAGAAGAGGTCGTGGCTAAATGGATATAGAAAAAGGTACTGCAAGGCCAAGGGATATGCTTCACTGACAAAATTCCCAATCCTGGTCGAATAAAATCTGTGCCCATTATCAAGCTTTTCAATTATTAGACAATCACCATTGAAAAGAATAGATTGATTTTCTAGTCACGTGATTTTCCAATCAGACATAGAAATGAATTTGTTTCACAAGGGATACAATAGAAACATAAACAACATGTATACCACAAGCGAGACAGAAACAATCATGCCAGTGAAAGCAGTTGCGAAAGAAGGTATCCAGGAACCACAAAGTAGGTATAGTGGAAGCATGGATTTATGCCTCTGTCGACTTCAAAAATGATATTTGATATATTGCCAGTGGAAGTGATGAGTCATACGCTATAACTTATATGAAAGAAAATGGAGTATTAACTGAATTATATTACTGACAACAGTGATTAAAAGAATATGTTTCACTTATAATTGTGCGTTGATTTGTGTGTTGAATAATGAAATTTGGATTTTTGCATGACGAAGAGTCTTCTTTTGTTCTTGTAATCGCTCCACTATTCGTTGTGTTTATGTTCCACTGTTTTTCTTACATTGTAAAAATCAGAAATCGGAAAAAACTCTCTCTCTCTCTCATGTATATTCTCACTTAGTTCCATTCACACTCGCTAATATTTTCACTCACTCACATGATGATAGGGGAAATTATTAAACCTGTTCCCTGTTCAAGTCTTATCCATCCCATCAATGATTTCCACAAACAAGTGTGAAAGAATGCACTCAGGTAGAAATTATGGAGCTTGCAAACATCGTATGTTCTCACTATATGTTCACCCACTCACATGGACAAAATCAAAGAATTCTTGCATAATAATAGGGGGAAGATTAAACCTGCTCCATGTGCAAGTCTTATCCCATCAATGATTTCCACAAACAAGTGGAAATGAATGGACCCTCGTTTTGAAGTCACTAAGTTTGCGAACATACAAATGCCTTTGTGGTAACTGGATCAAAGAAAAGCGCTCCATGTGTTGAAAATCAGACGAAAGATAAATATGGAATAATCATAAGAAACATTGATAGCTTATAATCATAAAACTATGAGAAAGATGAAACCAAAAAGAAGTGTAAAGTGCACCCCGTTCATATACCCTCTGAAAACACGCTACACGAAACATGTCATAAACCAAAGTGCAACAAATAAATAGCATAAACGAGACAAGATCTCATCAGACAATACCATAAGATATCAATAACTGGAATAATAGTGGGAGATTGTCACTGCAAGTTAATAGTGAACCATTAAAACGTTGTGCAGAAAGATTCTATGAGAAATCATTTTGTTGCATAAATATTGTAAGCAAAGTTGGCTAAGAGGGAAGCTGTCCACCAAATTGGATCAAAATATTAGGTGGCTTCTTGGCCACTTGATACTTCCATTCTAGCTCCATAGGTGCATCAGCAAGTTCCTATAATATGAATTTTAATTTTGCTACATACTTATCCATCTCCTGCAATACATACTGTTTTTTTGTAAGGATGCCCATCAAGACTTGGAGACCCACCATTTACAACTGAATCATTTTTCCTATTTACTCTTTCTATTTATGCAAATAATGTGTAAGATTTATCATGATGTGACTCTATATTCCTTAAAGGACATTACTTCCTATTCATTGTAGTGGTTGTTCCTCATTTTGCCTTTGCTTATACCTTTACCATAACTATCTATAATTTAAGTTTCTATCTTGGAGAAAGTCACATTATTTTCCAAATCTATATTATGTGATGAAAATTCAATACATTATTTCCCAAATCTATATTATGTGATTAATCTTAGGAAAATTCAATACATTTAAGAGATTTTTCGATTGAACATTTAAAGAAACAAATGAAATTGTACCTATATCCTAAACATGGTGCTTTCCATTGTTTTCAATAATCACATTGATGGAGTCTGTCGGAAGTTGTATTGAATTACATTGGTCCTTCTAGCCAAACATGTAATGTGTGGCACCACTTTTAATTACTCAAGAATCTATAAAAAGTCCAAGGCCCTCATTTTTAAGGAACTCTTGATGAAGTGAAGGGTATTGATGGAAGCATCTAAGATCAAGAAGGAGATATAGAAAGAGGGAGAGAGAAGAGAGAGAGATACACACCATATGCAAGGAGCCTCTAATCCCTACACCATAATGATCTTTTGAGGCAATAATCTATAAAAGATATATGTACGTGAATATAGGGCTAAGGTTACTTGACCCTTACATCCCCAAGGATTTCCCACTTAAGGGTCAATGTGATCATAAGTGGCAACATATACACAAAATGATGTAGGACTATACAACAATGTATAGAAAGAGTCCGGATCTCAACTCATACCAATCAGTCTATACCAATTACCTCAAACAAGGTGTATCCATGCACCTTAGATTGCTCTAGACTCATATCAACATGAGTCAAGCTCACATCTAATTGATGCAAGAACTGATGAAGTTCCTATAAAGCTCCCACTTTCTCTATGCCTGTGTCAATCATCGAACGACTGACAAATACAAGTGCAAATGCTCCGATAGCATTTGCACTTGTAACAATAATGTCTGGTCTCAAGGATAACAAACCATTCATGAGATTCTTGAATGCTAATGGAACCTCTGCTATCTTGGCTAACCTAACCATGTCAGCTATGTCTGTATCCAAGGCATCCAAAGTAGGATCATCAAGACTATCTTCATATATTTATATGAACATCTTGCATGAGCAAATCCAAGAATGACTACGTTAATGTTGACTCCTCAATATCCAAATTAGCCATCCTCTTATCTAACAATATATCTAGTTGTGCATCATGAGAGCTATCTTTCTCTATCACACACTGTGTATCATAAGAGCCATCATGCTCTGCCACACCAAGTGTATCATCATGCTTGACATGAGCTAAATACACAACATCAAAAACAAGATCCATTTGATGATTAAATTCTATTTGAGTGTCATCACAATGATATGATTGAATATCAACATCATGCTCTAAATGAGCGTAAAGATCATTTTGAGATCCAAAAATTGGATGGCACAAACTCTGCTCTATGGAAGAATCAGTTAACGATGTGTTGATTCGGAGAAGGCAATGGAAGTGAGTAAATGGAATCTCAAAGAAGCCTATTGACATTGATGATGATGATTATTGGGATGTGTTGGATGAAATGGCTAGATGTACCACTTGACTGCACTTGGCATATAATGCTTTGCTTTACAGTATTGGAATGTGAAAGTGTAGAGGAGCTTTAGAAGAAGTTATGAAATACATATGAAAAGAAATAACATCAAATAAAGTGTATTTGATGAGAAAGATGTATGACCTTTGCATGAAGAATACATATAGTATTTTTTCTCATCTAAATCAGTTTGATGCTATATTCTCTCATATACATGCTTAGAAAATGGAAATGGATAATGAAATGAAAGCAATCTTGTTGCTATGCACCTTGCCATCTGTTGGCGATAGGAGTAGCCAAGGAGGCCTAAGTAGACAAGGGATTCTTAGGAAAGAAATTCAATTCAAAGGACAATGTTCGAAGATGGGACTGAATAGGCAAAGCAATCAATGCAAATCTGGCTGATAATAGGACTATCAATTTTTAAAACTTACTTTTTCATCAAAGTAGTGATTTTCATCACTACACTTGATTGAAAATATCCATTTTTGGTAGTTTCAACTCCATTTTGTGCAAGCCAAGGGGTCCTTTAGCTTGAGGAGCATTAGAAGAGTCTATATTTCAATTTTCACATTTTGTGGAGCTCATTTGAGCCCTCACATTATTCTAGGAACCTAATTTTCAACTAAGATGGACACTAGGTCTGAACTAGGTGAAAGCTAGTGAAAAACTAGAAAAGAAGCTCAAGGGCTCACTTTGAGGTTAGAATTTTGATGAACCTTTGTACGAAAAGCTCTTAAACAAAATATTCCATTGTTCTACTCTTTGTTCTACCTTGTGTGCATGTGTGTGTATGTGTGTGCATGCTAGTGTGCTTCTCACTCACTCGTGCATTCCTCTCGCTCAGTCATCATACCATCCTCACATCTCCACAGATTGAAATTTATGAGGTGGATCTTCACTATGGTGGTACTTTCATTGTGCTAGAGTGACTCCAAATTTGGTGTCTTTGTGGGGAGCACCATTTGAGGACGAGAATGTGACGATAAGACGTAGAGTCTTGACATTGGAACTAGTGGTAAATAGGTATATTTTCCATTTTTCTTACCGTTTTCCTCCCCATTACCATCTCTACCATCAGGTCTCTCCATCCCTTGCATTTCTTCATCATCATAAATTTCAATCTTTGGTCATATTCTCCTCTTCCATTTCATTTCCCTCATTTCACTCATGAGAGGGAGAGAGAGAGCAATTGTGTGCACCATTGTTTGTGTGTTTCTGAATGTTTTTTGCAAGATTCTAATCCATCATTAGCTCTAGCAGCATTATCACGTACAAAAGAACCCTACGTAGCATGAGATGACTTCCTCTATCTATCGCTATAGAAAGAAAAGCTGGTAATTTGTGTTAGTATCATAGGCACGATGAAATCCACATCATGAGCATTCCAAAAACACTACTTACATTTGCAAGAATCTCATTTTTTTTGTCTATTATGATAGAGATTGTCTATCACGACAGACAAAAACTATGATAGACACATGCTTATCATGATAGACAAAACCCTCATGACAAAGACCATCTATTGCAATAGAGCGAAATCCACGATAGAGGTTAGAGGCCAACTATCATGATATATCCATCTATCATGATAGATAGAGATCCATGATAGATGATAGAGGTCATTTATCATGATAGATCCATCTATCATGGTAGACAAAGATTCATGACAGGCAATAGACGATAGACGATGGATAAATGTCTATCATGATAGACCTATCTATCATGGTAGACACATCTATTGCGATAGGCATCATCTATTGTAATAGACAAGCATGCACGACAAACCCGTCTATTGTGACAAACATCATCTACCACAATAGATAAGATTTTTGGTATTTTTTATTTTTACAGATTTTTGTGAAATTGAGCCTAAATTTTGGGATTCTTATAGAGTTTTAGAGCTAGTTGGGTGGCTAAGTAAAGCACCAGTGCAAAGCAAATCTTGGGAAGAACATCTTGAGCACCATATCTTTTTCAAGCATGAGAGTCGACGTTGGAAGATCTGTCAATCCCCTCAATCAATTTTTAGCTTAGGCTAAGCATGTAAAGGTGTATTGAATAATTAGGGCAACGATAAGAACTGATCAAGTACAAGAAAATCTAATTTTCTCAAGTCCAAGAGTAGCTACAACAAAGTTGTTAAAAACCCTAAAGGGAGATAACATAATCAATCAATCAAACCAAAAGGAATGCCACAACGTATTCTTGATGACGTGATTACAAGGACAAGATTTTATACCAAAGGAAATTAAAACGAACAAGTAATTGATACAAAGAACATTGCAACGTGATTGTACTCAGACATTGGTAAAGTAAGTGGCTCATATCTTGGGAACAACAATTCAGTGATTACCCCTACATATTGAGCTCATATACAAGTGATCCTAAAATTTCTTTCAACAGGGGGAGACCTAGAGGAGGTTCAAGTTTAGCATACTTACAAACCCCAGAAGGTCCCTATAAGACTCAGCTAGAGTACATTTGGACCAACCACCTAGGTGCATGCATCTATATTGATGACGCTTTGAGAAGATCAATGGTCTGAATTCGGAACCTAGAACAACCCTTTGGACTTGAGCACCCTTTGGTCAAATTCAAAGTTGAGATCCTATATAAATAAGCAAGGATCCATGTATGTGGTAACTAGCTTACTTGATATGACAAATGAGTTTGGATCAATTATCCTAGAGTCAGAGGTAGGAGGCTTGGACTTAGAGAATAGAGAATGAGAGCCTTAAAATCCTAGAGGAAAATTTGTGTTATCTAGGATCATAACACCCTAGTGGATTCTCCAAGATAATAAAGGTACATAACTCTTCATGAACATAAAAACAGATGAAGCATTATGGAGGTTGAAGCTAGACAGGCCTAGTGAAGTACATGGGGTGATTATATAAAAATTCAAGGATCCTAATGTTCCAGGGAAGGTTATTTTCTCGGACAACACTTCCAAAAGGATGTTTGTTGTCACAAAGCATAGTAAACAAGCCCACATGTGGAAGAGTGGACCTATTTTCCCCTGACATAAATTTATAGAACCACATAGTTAGCACGGAGCCAAATCTTCTCATGTCCTAGGAACTCAGAAGGAGAAGTCTAAAGAGTTTTGTGCACACTCTAGGAAGAGAAAGATCAGGGCTAGATACAAACCGACTTGAATAAGAAATTCCTAGAGGACATAGGCACCAAAGAGGAATGAATGATTTCCCATTACCTACACCAAGAGAACATTCGAGAACATTCAAGTGTTAAAATTTGAACAGGTTGAGTATTTGTTCAATGAATACAATGATTTTGGATTGACCTTAAGAATACAACCCTAACATGGTTTCAACCCTTACATGAAGGTCAATTCAAGGATATTAACCAATTGTTAGATGTGTTCATTGTGGAGTTCTCCAAGAGCGGGATCAAAAACAATACCTCATCATTGATTCATATCTTGAAACACATGCCACAAGAAACTCTTAGGTTAGCAGGACATAGGCATAAGCAATACATTGAGAGATGTCCTATCCTAGAGCTACCTACTCAAGCTAGGCAAGTTTCCCTATTTTTCGATGGGTTATTGAGTGGAAAGTAAATATCATATGTCTATCTGAAGGAACCTTGAACCATGGAGCAATACCTAAGGATGTGTATTGATATTGAGGATAACTTGGGTGATGAGTTGGAACTCTCAAAACTCTATTAGGATTCAGATTGTTCCACTAGTTTCACATCCAAACCCACAACATCAATAGACGAATTAGCTGAACAAGTGGCTCAAAAGTTAGGAATATCAAGTAGAGAAGCCCCTACAATGGTCTTTGTGAAGTGTTGCTACACTTCTACAAGAGATCACATGGCCAATGTGTGCCCCTTGCTTGCTCAAATCTCAAGAAACTGAAATGCCCAATATTGCACAATAGAGATAAAGTACACTATGTTGGAGATAGACGTCTGCAGAAGTACGCGAACAGCACAAGGAAGAAGAAGAAGCTTGGAGCACAACACACAAGACTGAATGTATTACTAGAGAATGTACAAAGATAAGTAGCCCATTAGGGCAATAGGCGTATATACAAGCCGGGGGAAAAAAACCTCCTAAAGAGGGAAAAAAGTGCCCCGGCGGTCCTAGAGTGTTTTCACACATCACTACCTAAATATATCAACAAATCCCCCCTGGGAGTGATGCGGTGAACAAGGAGCTGGCACTCATGTATAAGGAAGTGCCAAGCTATGTGGAAATCACTCCACAAAAGGAAGTAAGCCCAAAGCTTTGCGGAAAGCTTCAAACTTCTCCCTAGGCAGAGCCTTCGTGAAAAGGTCTGCAATGTTCTCCTGCGTGGGCACATATGCCAAGCTGATCTCCCCAGCAGAGAACCTCTCCCTGACATAGTGATAATGCACCTCAATGTGCTTAGTGCGAGCATGGAACATAGGGTTCCTCGCAACTGCCAATGCGCTCTGACTGTTAGTGAAGATGGTGGTGGCAGAAGACTGGCCAACACCCAAATCAGCCATAAGGCGTCTGAGCCACACACACTCAACAGTCGCTGTGAAAGCTGCCCTATACTCAGCCTCACAACGGGAAGTGGCCACAGTAGGCTGCTTCTTGCTCAACCAAGATATACATGAGCTACCAAGCATGAAGCAAAAACCACTTGTGGACACACGAGTGTCATAGCAACCAGCCCAATTTGAGTCAGAAAAAGCATGCAAATCTGGCGGTAGTGATCCCCCCTTGGGATAAAACAACCCAAGTAGCCGAGTACCACTCAAGTAGCGAAAGATGCGCTTAACCGCTTTCCAATGCGTGACTCCTGGGCAATGCATAAACCTGCTCATCTGTGAGACAGCAAATTGAATATCTGGCCGAGTAATGCATAAGTAAATCAAGCATCCAATAGCCTGCTGATAGAGAACAACATCAAATGCATCTCGAGCATCATGAAGACTCAATCGTAAACTTGTCTCCATAGGAGTGGCAATAGGCTTACAGTCTTCAAGGCCAAAACGCTGCAATAATGTGTCAATATATTTCGTTTGACACAAAGCCATTCCACCATCAACATGCATAAACTGAATGCCCAAATAGTGATGCAAATGCCCCAAATCAGACATCTCAAATGAGGCATGCAAATCAGCCTTAAAATCAGCAATATGTGTCTCAATAGGACTAGTGAGCAGCATGCCATCACCATAGACAACTATGATCAGAAGCACATCATTAGCACGCTTAACATATAAGGTGCTTTCAGTTGGACTATTCTCAAAACCATGTGCAATCAGATAGGCATGTATCTTCTCATACCAAGCACGGGGTGCAGGTATGGTATGATGAGCGGCCCCTCCACACATGGAAATGATCAACTAAGAATATACAGATCTCCCTAAGATCTCTTGAAAGAAAGACATCTATCCCTATGAACAATGACATCACCTCCACCTCTGTACCACTAACCTCCACATAAACCATAAATATCACTAATGAAACCACTATACAAACTCCTCTAGTTTCACTCCTTTCCATTCCATCATCCCTTAGGACCCCTGAAACTCATCCTACAACCACAACTGAACCAATCAGTTAAGTTGCAAATCCTACCCCTTACTCACTCCTTAGAATTACTGAACCCATTCCAATTAAAATCACGGAAGTATAGGTAGCCAATCCCATCGCCACCATTGACATAGGACTTTTCACTAAAATGATCACTACATTCTGTAGTTTTACATTTTGTAACCCCCTCTCTCATTCATAGCTTTTCTCCTCTATTGATAACCCACTGTACCATATTGACACCTCTACAACCATAAATTTCCTATTTGAACCTGTAATAGGTCATCCTCCCACCACGACACCTTACCCTCCCACTCAACCAACATTCTCTTCATTTCCATCTACACGACAATATTCATTTCCCCCTACAACTTACCTCGACTTTTTCCTCCACATTTGAAGCACAACCAACACACCCTTCTTTTTGGGACTCGCCACTTCTTATACCTAATGAGGCCCGATGTATTTACCACCCAATCCTCATGCAACTTCTCACTTTTTGTCAAGCACTACACCCATCATCCCATTATTTGTGGTGGCCACCTCACTCGATTTTTAGATCAAATATAATAACTTTCAAGAGGGGTCAAAAATGCCATTTTATATGATTTTGCAGTTTTCCTCTCGTCTTGAAAGCTCTTGCTCCATCCTTTCTTTCTTGAGTAGCCTTTCTTGTGAGCAAATTCTCCATATACTCTTCCTTATTGCTCCATGTAGCTCAGTGATGAGTAGCACCTCCTTTAATGTCAATCCGGGAAGACGTGAGGATGGTATGATGACCTCGAGCAAGTGAAGGCACAAGTGCGTGAGTGAGAAGCACACTAACATGCACACACATACACACACACGCGCACACAAGGCAAGAGCAAAGAGAGGGACAATGGAGTTCTTTTAGATTACTTCCAAAATGCTCATACAAGTTCAAATCTATTACAAGCTAACCTAAAAAATGAGCTCTCTAGCTCTATTTATAGTTTTTGACTAGCTTTTGGCCTTGTCCAGACCTAGTGTCCGGCCTAGTTAAAAATTAGGTTGCAGGGCCTATTTGAGGGCTTAAACGAAGTCTAAAAAATACGAAAATTGATAGGTAGGTACTTCTAAAGTTCCTCAAGCTCAAGGACTCCTTGGCTTGCACAAAATGGAGCTATAAAAATATGAAATGGTATTTACAATGATTGTTAGTGATGAGAATCACTGTTATAAAGATGTTGATTTGGAAAAATTTGAAGGGCCTATTTGCCAGATCTGCGGCGACTGCTCTGTCTACTTAATCCTTCGCTTTGCTTTGACTCTCTCCGCTGGCTTCCTTGTCTCGTCAGTCCCTGGGAGTGTTGTATGTAATATTCCACAACATGAGTGGCAAGCTGATGTTCTTGGATGCGTAATCCTCTGGCCAAGTGTGTCATCATGCGATCCCAATCAATTGGTCCTGGAATGTCCGGATGTGGCAGATGTAACTGATGTGCATGGATGGCTTGTTCTACTACGAATAGATGTAGCAAATGTGTTGGTCTGGGAATGAAAATTTCCGAGTGATATTCCCAGAACCCTGTAGAGAACATTTCTTCAAAGGTCTGCTTGAAGCATGCGGGTAAATACTTTATTCGTGCATGCCAGGCAAAGATTATGTTGACCGAGGGAGTTTGGCTCATGTCGTAGACTAAATCCTTATTACCTTGAGAGAAGCCGGGGGCAGATATGTATGGAGCCTGTACGTTCCGAAAGGTCTTCAAGACAATTGTCATGAGCTCAAATATTTTCATACACATGTTTGCAGCTATGTCGGGTACATTCTTTAGACGTGTAGACCAGTGTCGAATTGTTGATATCATGTAGGCTACGGTTTGGGTCCCTCGAGGTGGAGCAAAATATGGATAATTGACCCATGCCGAGCATTCTTTATTATTGCGTACCTTGATTGCAAATGCTTTCCATGATCGGCGATGTACCATTGGGAAATAGCATGGGTTATACTTGATATACAGAGGCATGGTTGCCCATGTGCTCATCATCTCAGGGTAATCAGTTAGTAAACATGCATGCCAATTAGGTTGGAAGATTGAGCTAGCTCGTGCATCTGCCGGTAAGTCCTCCGGCTCAAATTGAGTGGCAAATGTGGGTTCCTTCCCTGTATGCCTTTTAACCTCTGCATTATAATCATGTAGCAAGACATAGTAAGGCATGTATTGCGGCTCTGATGTTGTGATTAACCGTTGGTGGGATAGGTGCTGAAAGTAAGACGATCGAAGAACAGTTTCTTCCAGATTCGTGAGGGATTGGATTTGCACAGCGACATGATCATCATGTGTGTTTCCCACTTTCTCAACCCTTTTGACCCAATCCGGGACTTCCATTTCTAAAGTGTCCTGTCCTTCCTCTGTAACTCGGCCGCCGGGTGTTGGCATTGGCTCGTATGGTTCTTCATAGCTATCATCAACAGGGATTTCCACTTCTGTGTCAGGCTCTGGTTCTTCAGCTCGGGAGGGTGGCCTTTCATATGGTAAGAGGCGTGCCTGGAGTTCTGCCAGCTGCTTCCAGAGGGTCTCTAATTCTTCTGTAGAGTGTTGCAAGATTATCGGCTCCTGTTGAGCTGTGGGGGCACGGGCTATCTGCTTCTTTAGGTCCGCACATTCAGCCTCTAACTTTTCATATGACTCTAAGAAATTTGCATGCTCCTCAAGTAAGATGCGAATGTCTTCTGATGGGACTGCTCTATACTTGGTAGGGCTAATGGCTGCTCCTGCAGTTCCTTCCATAGCTACTTCAAAGTTGTCTTGGTTTTGTTGCTGAAGCCGCTTGTTCTCTTCTAATGCTGCTGCCATATGCTTCCTTAATAGCCCAAGATTGCATCTAAGTGTAGCATTGGATATCATTTGGGACTGGAGCACACTTTCCAGTTCCTTCACTGCTTGATCATCCACCGTCGATATCTTCGATTCCAATTCTGTGTGAGCCTGTTGTAAGGTGGTATGTTCGGCTAGAAGCGTTTGGTAATCATCTTCGAGAGTGTTGACTTTAGCTTGTAAACGCTGAGATTCTGCTTGGAGGGCAACAATGCGTTCTTCCAATTGATGGTATTCTTGTTGTAGTTGCTCTGCAGACTGAAGTAATGTATTGAACGTGCTATTTATATTATGAGATGCAAGGGGGAAAGTTTGAAATGCAGGGGAGGTGGGAATGGGAAGGGAGGTAGTGAATGCTGTGTCTGCTAATGATGTGGTGAGGTGGGGGGTAGGGGAGGGGGAGAGGGTGGAATTGTGGGGAGAGGTGCTGTGGTTGGTGAAATGTCCATTGGGTCAGACAAAGTGGTGTGTACAGGGGCTACCATGTAAGTTGGGATGGTAGGTGAAGTGAGTGTGGTGTTTTTGTAGATTGATGTCGTTGCGAACATCTGGGGAATGTGCCTCTGAAACATTGGATTGTGGATGGACTGCTCCACGAAGGATGGGTATTGGGGTGGTGCGGATAGGTTGAATGAGTGTAGGGGGCAGATGGGAAGTGGGGGATATGGAATGGGGGTACCCATATGGGGGGATAGGCTGGGAAACACAGGATGCCTTCCATGGGTGCAGCGTTTCCAACCACACTTGGAATTATGGGATGGCCAATTATGGGTTCGGAGGACAGAAGGGTTGAAGTGTACAAGGGATTGGTGATGGAAGAGAAGAGGGTGTCTTGTGAGGTTGGTTCTCGAAATGAGAATGAGGTTGGTTCTCGAAATGAGAAGGATGTGGATGAGGTTGGGATATAAGTGAAGGTTGAGGTGATGACTGCCGTTTCTTCCCTGGTGGAAGGTGGTGGTGGAGGTGGAGAAGGTGGTGATGGGGGGTGGTGGGGTGAGATGGGTGATGTCTGAACAAAAGTTTCAGCAGAGAGGTCAAGGGTGGTGGTGGGGGTAGCTGTGGTTTCAATGGTTACTTCTGGTTCTGTGATGGGTATCCTGATAGTCTTACCTGCTCGTGGTAATGTGTTGACTCTGCATTTGTCATACCTCACGGACTGGCGGACTGCTGTGTGGACATCCTCCGGAACTCCTAAAGATTTTGACACTAATTTGAGGGTGTCAATAAAATGTTGATCCACCCCATAATCTGCTGGCATTTCTTGCATTAAGGCTTGGCCTGATGCAAGGGAGAGCTGATGCCTTTCTTGCACTGCTTTGATCGTGTCGTATAATCTCTATAGTTGAGCTGTATGCAGGTTCACCTACCAGTTCTAGCTCTTCCTGTTGCTCATCTTGATGCCCTTGGTCATAATCCTCCTCAGCTTCCTCATATTCTTCCTCTTCATCATCCTCTTCATCCACTTCAACTGTGGTAACAGGTATTTGGGAGGTTGTTGCTTGCGGTTGAACATTCTCCACTTGTTGTGCCTCTTCAGCCTCTAGCTCTACATCTTGTAACAATTGTGGAGACTCTAAAGGGCTTGATCAGAATGTCAACTTGGACATGAGTCTTTTTAGGGACCCATTTACCAATGATTCTACGTGTGCTCATGGGAGAATATGTGTTCGTGCGTGATGTATAAGAATGGGTATCAGACGTTCGAGTGAGTGAACCATGTTGTACAGGGTGTGGTCTCGGTGTAGCTATTTGAGCCCGCAAGCAAGCCTTAGGCACCTAAATTTGTCGTGATTGTGGGCTAGTCTTCATCGACTTCTTGGGTACCCAGATAAACCTCACTTTCACAGAAGAACTTTTGGACGACTTCTTATTAGTGTCGTGTTGTCGATCACTAATAGGAAGTTGAGGCAATTGTGGTGGCTTGACCGCAATAAGATGCTCGCCTTTCCGTACCCACACTTGTTTTGGTGGTTGAGACACCGTGCGTGATATTTTCTTTGTGCCTCGAGCATAAATCGGATGCTTCTTCTGCATTTGATCTGCCTTTGGTTGCTGCATCCCTGTGGCTTTTGGAAAAGAAGGGAGATCCATTGTACCCTTAACTTCTGTGTTGAGACAATCATCCTTCTGCATCACATAGTTTTGGACAAGAATAGCATTGTCAGCTTCATGTGTACCCCTGGAAGGACCAGGAGTCTGTGCCTTTCCTAGTTCCTTGAGTGCTCCATTATCTAACTCAACTGTAATTCGACTCTGATTTACCCATACCTGAAGAAGTCCACTTCTTAGGTTTAGGTTGACTGCATGATCATAGATCCAGTCTTGACCCAAGACAAGAGGCTCAGTGAGGTCCTCATCTTGACACACTAGTACTTTAACTGTCATACGAGCATCTTGAATGTAGAGGGGAAGATCCACCTCACCCATGCAAGGGGTTTCCACACCTCCCAATCCTATGAGATATGCTTCTATAGGACTGACATTTAATTTCAACTTTTGACAGTAAGCAAATTAAACAGCACTAGTGGCTGCAGCTGAGTCAATCAAGGCCCTTACAGTCCTTGCACTCTTCCCTTGTCCTATCTCTAGGGTTACAAAAGGACGTCTATCAATTATCCTATGAGAG
The DNA here is from genome assembly GCA_020310875.1 of Ceratopteris richardii. NCBI lineage: Eukaryota > Viridiplantae > Streptophyta > Polypodiopsida > Polypodiales > Pteridaceae > Ceratopteris > Ceratopteris richardii. The sequence goes on along the minus strand of CM035444.1, from coordinate 40,864,440 downwards.
CTAATACCTGAAACTTCACACATAGCCACATGATATCCTTGAGCTGCATCGTCATCTGTCCTAGGATGCTCTCTACCCTGCCTTCTCAACTTCATCCTTCGGATGCGTTTTAAAGCTTCTGCTTGCGCCTCTTCTCGAATTCGCTTTTCTTCTTCCTTGCATTTCTTGGCAGTTTTGAGTCGATTTAGCATCTCTTCAGTCAGGGGTTCTTGATATAATTTGACTCTGCACCCGCTTATGTAGCTCGAAAGAATATCGCCTTCTAAGGTGGCCAATTGTACTGCTCCACTCGTTGAGATCCTATTTATGATCATAGGTCCATAGCCACGTTTCTCTAATTTTCTTGCATGTTGCTTCAATGTGTAGACTAAAACTAAATCTCCTGCCTTCAAGCCTTTATCCTTGACATGGACATCAAAGTATGCTTTCTGTCATTTTTTAGCTGCATATATTCCTGCGGCAGCCCTCAGTCTTGTTTCTCCTAATCGTTCCAGATCAAGAATCCTCGAAGAGAGTTCATGACCCGTCCATTCATGCTCCTATGCTACTTTCAGTGTAGGTATCAAGAAGTCCAATGGTAGCACTACATTTTGATCGAATACCATCTGAAAGGGAGTGGCTTGGAGTACCGTTTTATAGGCAACTCGATATGCCCAAACAACATGGTGTAGTTGTTTGTCCCAATCTGAATGTTTATTATTCACTAGTTTGGTCAACACATTGCACAGAATCTTATTTGTGCTTTTGGCTTGCCCATTAGCTTGTGGGTGATAGGGGGCAAACTTCTTGTGTATAATCAAGAATTCTTGGAGCATATTTTCAATAACTTCATTCAAGAAGTGAGTCCCTCTATCGCTTACTAGCTCTATGGGTAGCCTGTATCTAGTGAACACATTCTCAAATAAAAACTTAGCTGTCGTTTGAGCATCGTTCTTCATGGTAGCTTTTACTTCTACCCACTTGGTGTGGCAAGAATGATATACTCAGCATGGGAACCCTTGGCTGGGGGATTAATAGGACCTACAAAGTCTATTCCCCACTTAGAGAATCATGTCCACCCATCGTAGGTTTCAAAGGCATCTCATCTTTACGTATAGGATATTGGGTTCGCTCACAGACATCACACCTCTTCACATAGGTATGTGCATCCATGTGAAGGGTTGGCCACCAAAGTCCTGCAAATAGGATTGCCTTAATCACACGATCTAGTCCAAAGTGTCCTCCTGCTACACCTTGGTGAGCAGTTTCCAAGATCTTAAGATATTCACTCTCATGGACACATAGTCTCAGGTAACCATCTTTACCACGCTTGTATAGATTATCACCAATAACTGAGTAGTCTAGGGCTTCTTGTTTTAGACTTCTTTGTCGGGCCAGTGTCATATCTTGAGGGAATGTTCTCGTCCTCAGGAAGGATACTAGAGGTTCACTCCAATCTGGCATTATGGTCACTTTATAAAGAGTGGCATGCTCCACGGGTGGTTTAGTGCAACAGATTGGGCATTCTTTACACATTTTATACACATCAACTTCCATAGTAGGCCAATTCACTCCAAGTCTCCTTAGTGTCTGTAGGGTTCGTTGCTTTGAGTAGAGTTGCTCTAATGCACCTACATGTGCTAATTGCAACCATTTTGTGTACTCATCCTCTTCCACACAACAAGCTAGGATTCCTTGATCTGTATGCTTGTACATACTTCCTGCCATGATATAGTACTTCTGGGCTTTTACTACCTCCCTATCTTGAGTGTTTATTACTGGGTGGTTAGGCCCGTATGTCAAGACTGGCACTAATGGCTTAGCCCACTGAGGTTCCACTTCCAAATTAAACAAGTAAGCATCAGGAAGGTCATCTGACACTCCTTGTGGGGCTTCTCCATATGTGAGTCTCTAGAGGTGGTCCGCCCTCAAGTGAGTCTTCCCTTTCCTCACCACAACTTCAAAGTCGTATTCCATTAGTAAGAGAAACCATCTTACTAATCTACCTGTATTGCATGGCTTGTTTACCAAGTATAACAGTGTTTGATGATCAGTAAAAAATTTAAACTTATTTGCAAGCAAATAGTGTCTAAACTTCTTAACCGCATATACCATGCCTAATCCTTCTCTTTCAGTGGTTGTATAATTTTGTTCAGCGGCATTCAATTGTCTACTAGCATAGGCAATTGGAAGATCCATGTTACCTTCACCCGTAGGTTGTGCAAGCATAATTGGATGCATCTACATGAACATGAAAGGGCTTATTCCAGTCTGGTGTGGTCAAGATTGGTGCTGAACACAATCTTCTTTTGAGCTCGTTGAAAGAGTTTTCACATTCGTCAGTCCACTCAAAGTTAGTCAAAAGTCCGTACAGAGGCTTGGCAATGATGGCGTACATGTGTATAAAGCGTCGGTAGTAGCCACAATGCCCCATGAAAGCTTGTACTTCCTTGACATTCTTTGGCCTAGGTAACTCAGCTATGGCTTTTACTTTCTCTTCATCAGTGGATATGCCATTCTCTGACACTATGTGTCCTAGAATCTTGCCTTGCCTGACCATGAAAACACACTTTTCTGGGTTTAGGCAGACTTGATATTCTCTACATTTGTCAAAGATTTGTCTGAGTTCAGGAATATGGGTTTGTCTAATGTTGGAGTGAGCACAAAGATCATCAACATAGACTTCTAAATTCTTCCTCAAGAACTCTTTAAACACATGGCACATCAGCATCTATAAGGTAGTGGGTGCATTGGTAAGCCCAAATGGCATTACTCTAAAGGCAAATATGCCCCACTCTGTGGCAAAAGCTGTCTTATGTTGATCCTGTGGAGCTATGGCTACCTGATTGTAACCAGAAAATCCATCTAGGAAGCTGTACACTTCCTTTCCTGCTACTCTTTCTAGTAGATGTTCAGTGATAGGAAGCGGGTAATTATCTCTAATGGTGGATGCATTAACCTTCTTCAAGTTAATGCATACACATAGTTTCCCATTCTTCTTGGGCACCACTACAATGGGTGATACCCACTCAGGGTGCTCAATCTCATAGATAAATCCAGCTTCTACCAATCTATCTATCTCCTCTTTTATCTTGGCAGCATAATTATCATTATATGTGTATGGCTTCTGCTTAGAGGGTTTCGCATCTGAGGTCATGGGAATCGTGTGCGAGCATATGTCAGGGTCCACACCTTTCAAATCCTTGTAACTCCAAGCGAATACATCTCTGTATTCTCTTAGCAAGGCTATCAATTCGTGCTCTTCTTCTTTCGTCAGGTCATGTCCTATGTAAGTGCATCTCTCTTCTCCTTCTTCTATGGCTACCACTTTTTTCTTGGTGGTTTCTTTGTTATCATAGGCCTCTCCTGATTGTGCCTCGCGTTTAGGCATTCTTATCATCACTCTCCTATCGTCTATCTCATACTTTTTGAAATTTTCAGGGACAAACAAAGATTCTTCTTCCTCCGGTGTGACTTCTTTCTTCTTCCGTTTCTTGCTATCATTCTTAGCAGTTACTTGTGTGGTTAATCGTACATCGTTCGTCATCTCTTCATGTCTCTGAGGATGAAATTCTACTTCGTAGAAGTATTCTTCTTCTGATGCAAAGGGTGGGTCCATAATGATTGACTCTAAATCGGAGTCACTTGCATCCTCAAATGCATTAGGGCTCGGTTCGCACTCTTCTAAAACTGCATCTCCCATGATTGGTTCTATTGAAAAAACTGAAATGTCATAGCCATCCTCATCACAGTGAGGTGTCCATTGTTCTTCATTGATGGCTACATCCATTGTTGCTAAAATTTCCGCCCAACCATGAGGTTCAAATTCTTCATCCGGGAATACTACAGGTGCATAGGCTGGGTCTTGGATTGATCTATGGGTTTCTTTCGCACCTACCTCTCTGGCTTTTTCTCTCTTCTCCTCTTCTACTGCCACTTTGCACATCCATAAGTGGGTGTCTTCATGCATCCATGAGGATCCTAATCCTATGGAATGCACCGACTCAGTATCATCTTTAGCTCTATGTGTCAGACATTGATCCATAGGGATCAGTGCATGTGATCCACAGGGATCATTGATCCATAGGGATCAGTCTATTTGATCCACAAGGATCAATCCATGTGTGTGAGGGACAAGGGCCAGCTAGCCAAGGTCCCAAGCTCGAGGGATATCCTAAGGTACTTTGGTAGTAATGGGAACTGCTTTGGTAGTAATGGGAATAAGTGTTGCATGATGGCCATATGTTTACACTAGACTATTCCAGATCATTGCTATTCTTAGAGTATATCATTGCTATTTTTAGAGTACAAGAAGGTATATATGGATGGGAGGAGAGTCACACACACATAATTCAAGCAGTTTCTAACAATTGGTATCAAAGCCATTTTTGACGTGCGTTGTTTTTTTTTGGCATCATCTTCATCGTCAAGTATCGTCTTCGTGAAGTGATGGAAGCGTTTTCCTATGGTCGGTCGTCTTCGTGAAGTGATGGAAGCGTTTTCCTGTGGTCGGCCGTGCGAGGAGCAAAGATCAAAGGAATCCCATGGATCCTCCTCCGAAGGCGCCCGCAGGCATTTCTTTCAAGATACAAATCGGTGCGATGAATACGTTCAAGGGTTTACCCCGTCAGCTGTCAACAGAATTGAGGACCCGTTGGTGACAGGTTTCTACGCAAGACTGAATACTTGTAATCTGGTGCGCACAGCGCGCCGGCCTCCACAAGTTCTGCCCGGATTTTCAAGAAGACTTCACGCCTCTTCTGTTTTTAAATTTCTTCGCACAGTCTCAGACAGGAGCCTGGAGATTATCGTGCGCCATGGAGCCTGGAGACTAGCGAGTGCACAATTGTTTTGAAGTTGAAGGGATAACACGCGGTCTCATATAGTTTGATTACGCTCAACATTACATGTGGGATTGGTTCTTCTGCTCACGCGCTATCACATATGGAAGAACGTTCTACCACAGAGGAGTGAGGAGTCCAATCGATTGGAGATCTTGCTTTTCATAGCATGAAGTTTATTAAGATATCTAATTTATCCACTTCTTTTATTCATAATTTTAGCATTTTTTAATCCAATTTTGGATATTTTTGTTGCTATGGTTAGCTCTCTCACAGCTCTTTCCAATGACTGGTTACAAGCCATAGTTTAGTTTCAGCCTCACTTAGCTTCAGAGTTTGGAGTTTGCCCGTTCATCCTCAACAACCCTCTTCGAGCATCGTTTGAAGCATAACCTATTTCAAGCGACTTGGAAAGCTCTTTTGACTTTGAAGATAGATTGTGCCTGCCGGCACCATTATCACGGAAATTGCTTGTCGTAATTTTTTTGGTTTTCAAAATTACGCCGTTATGCTGCCAAAATTTTCAAAAAATTAGTATGCATATGCATGCAGGAATATAGAACATACTATAAGTTTTTTATTTCTTCATGTTTCATTGACCAAAGGCTTATAATTATCATTTTTCCGTTGCCACTTGTTTTGAATATACATAAAATATTCAAACTATATAATGATCAAGATGAATGATTAGTAGCATTCTGAACAAAGAAAAGTCCAAGCTTGTGGATATCAAGTAGATATCACTGAATGGAGAAATTAATCCAAAGATAAGACCAAGAGAGGTCTTAAGACGTGAGTAAATATTGCCAAGATCATTAGAATAATAAACTTAATAATTTCATAACTTAAAATTCTAGGATATCTAGTAAGAACCTAGAATAAAGGATAGTTAATCCTCAAAGATTTAATGATCCAGAAAGAATGCAATTCGCATTATGATCAAAAGAAACAAAGTTAAGATTTGAAATTTATACATGTAATACATTTAGAAAGAGATTTGAATTTCTTCAAGTGAAAAGAATTGTTTCTTTGTAGAAAGGACAAAGTGAGACAAAGAATAATTTAAAGGTCTCGTGAGTTAGAAACTTAGAGGTAAGGGGTCTCAAGGTAGTTTGATACCTTATAAGAGAACTCTAAGAATGCCTACAAGTTTAGGATGCTTATAAATTAAGTATCTAGTTCATAAGTAATCATTATAACTACATAGTCATGAGTTCTAGTGCACATTTCTATGTATATAGAATAGAGCAATTTATTTCACAAGAAGTAAATACTTCAGATTTGTGGAATACCAAGGGTGAATCAAGTTTGATTAGAATGCCATAGTTAGAAATAGTAAAAGAAAAGTTATGTAAGAACTTCCTAGATTTGGAGATTGAGACATAGACTTTAGAGTTCCTAGCTTTATTAAAGAAATCATATCTTGATTCTATAATAGTTTAGTATGGGTAGATCGGGTAGTTCTATCTATCTATCTAAAATTGAAGAATTGAATCCTAGGTGGATTCATCTTTATTAAGCAAGCAAGGCAAGTTTGTAGGCAAAGAACTCTAGAATGGCCACGATACATAGAGAGGCAAGGTTTGTAGTGAGCAAGCAAGGCAAGTGTGTGGGTCAGATACTTAAGAGTGGCCAAGACATACAGAAAGGCAAGGTTTGCAAAGAGTAAACCAGGAAAGGCTATAGTCTAAGTCCCTACCAGGGAGTGAGACAAGGTTATATCGTACGGCATGGTTTGCATTTATTAGACAAGGCAAGGTTGTCTCCAATAGGAGTGATTATACAACAATGCAAGGTCTACAAGAAAGTTCGTTCCACATGGAAGACAAGTTGAGAAGCCAGTTTGATATCTCTATTTACAGTTATATCAACGTGATCAAGTTTGAGCATGAGGGGAGGTGATTACTGACCCGTGGAGAATTAGATCTCCAAGAGACGTGATTAGTAAATACTACCAAGTTGCTTAACATGGATTGTTAGTTTATTTATTTTCTATATTTTATGCATTCATCGTATAGTATGATGAACTCATATAGTCATAGAGACTCTAGTTGGAGTGCTTCAGCACTTTCAGCGAAAGTGAGAACAGAATTCCAAGTATTGTACTTGAAAGAATTACAAAAAAAAAGGATTGATTAGACCCAGCTATTCACCCTTTGTAGTATCAGTTCTTCTAGTGACGAACAGAGACGGATCTTATAGGATGTGCGTCGACTATCGAGCACTCAATAAGATTACTATCAGATATGCATATTTTATGCCTAGGATTAAGGATCTTTTAGACACTCTAGGTGGAGCCATTGTATTTAGTAAAATAGATTTTACAAGTGGCTACCATCAAATTAGAGTAAGAGATCATGATAAGAATCAGCTAATCTAGAGAAGACTCAGTTGTTTCTTCTGAGGATAGAGTATTTATTGATGGGGTTCAATTGGATCCCAAGAAGGTTTCAGTTATATTAGTTTTTGCCTACTTCTCTAGATGAGAGACAGTTACGCTCATTTCTAGGAGGTTTCGATTTTGTTCGGAAATTCATCTCTTTTTATTCGTCGATAGTAGTACCTATGATGAACTTGCTTCTGGGCAAAGTTCCATTTGCATGGAGGCAAGAGTAGCACGATAGTTTTGATACTCTGAAACAAGTTGTTTCAGAGGCTTCGATACTCAAAGTGATAGATTCATAGATCCTCTTTGAGTTAGAGACAGATGCTCGTGGCATAAGCCATAGGGACAATTTTCATTCAAGATGGCAGGCCAATGCATGAATAGGAATTGTATGTAGTGGTGTATTTATTTAGAGTCTAGAGACACTATCTTTATGGTGTAGACTTTAAGGTATACATAGATCATCATACACTTAAGTATTTTTGTAGTCAGCCAGATCTTTGAGGTAGTCCGGCTCATTGGGCTGAGCTCATACAGGAGTTTCACATGGAAATCCTGTATAGAAGAGCAAAGAGAATATAGTTCATGATGCATTCTCATGGATAATGTATCAAATGAGCTTTACAGTTCTAGAAAGCTCATTGCTTCAAGAGATAAAGGAAGCACAGGTGGAAGATCCACATTCAAGCCATCAGTGATGACTCTATTATAGGAGGCGGGACAGTTTCAACTGTTTCTTCCCCTAGAAGAGCGAACAAGTCCATTCCGTATTCCAGTTTCTCACAGGAGAATGGAATAGTTAGACGGAAAGGAAAGGTTTGCGTACCAGATTCCCGAGATTTGAGAAGCAAAGTCATGCATGATAGTTATGATGTGCCTTGTGTCGGACATCTAGGTATTGACAAGACAATACAGCTTGTAAGAAGAACATTTTGGTGGCTTGGATAGCCAGAGATATCCACTTTTAGGTTTAACAGGCTTTATGTGTCAAGTCAACAAAGCAGAAAGGATACAGACTCCACGTCTTTTATATCCTTTACAGCTTCCATATCACAACTGGGACAGTGTATCCATGGACTTCATAGTTGGGTACCACGGATCCAAAGGAAGTGGGATACTATCCTAGTTGTGGTAGATAGCTTGATGATCCATAGGGATCATGAATTTGGTCCATAGGGATCAGTTCATACCCACATAGGAGATGATAGAAACTCCAGACAGGGATCAGAGTGTCAGACATTGATCCACAGGGATCAGTGCATGTGATCCACAGGGATCATTGATCCACACATTATTTGAGCCAATTCTACCATCTTAGCACAAATTTTAGTTCGTTCAAGCTCTAGTTCCGCCCTAGGGTAACATTTTTTGTGATCCGTCACGTTTGGCCCTTCTTGGATTCTGGCTTGATATGCCTTAAGCATCATATTTAGGTCCTCGGGAGTGGGATCTGCTAGTACTGATCCTACTTAGGGGGTGGTGGGGTCGTATGAGGCGGGTTAGAAGGTGATGGATCGGATGGAGATGGGAATGATGGTGGTGGGGTAGTGTGAGAGGAAGGTTGAGATGTAAGTTCAACTATCCTGGCTTTTGTTTCTCTTAGGCTTTCCTCGAGTTCACTCATCTTCTTAGCCCATTGCCTCTTCATTCTTTCTCTACTATCTCTCCAGGCTCTAGTTCGTTTCTTGGTTATGCTCTCAGTTTCACTAGCCTCAGCACTTTTTTCCTGGCCTAAACTTTGGTTCTGCTGCAAGGCTTGAGCTCTAGTGACAACTTGCACTGGTGCAGTGGAAGTGACACTCTCTGTGGGGTCTACTATTAAACCAATAACATTGATAGGAGTGATTTTTGGCATATTATTGGAATTCTTTGGGCAATCTCGTAAGAGATGCTCTTTCCCGCAATCTTGACAAAAGCCTTGGATTGTTAATGACTGGGGTTGTGTGGGTGCCGGCATGGGGCAATCACAAATGAGGTGATCTCCCTGACATCTGTAGCATGGCCCTCTAGGGAATGGGGGTCTTACCTGCCTAGGTTGAGGTCTGGAGTTGGGGTTTGCGTACATGACATTTGTGTAATCTGGCTCCCAACTAGGTTCACTCGGTTCTTCACTATAATAGGACTCACCATGTTCAGGAGACTACATGTAGAAAGCCTGTGGACTATCTATGTGAGTGGAATCAAAACTATGATCACTCGGGTCACTTTCTGAAAGCAATGGTGTCACTAGGACTATGGCTCTATTCAATTTTTCCTCAGTAGCTGCATACTTTACAGGAATCACATTAGCTGGGGTTGGAGGTTGTTGAGCTAACACAGGTTGAGGCTTTGTTGGTTTTGGTAGGGTTGTTGATAGGATTGCTGTGGTCTACCATATTGCTGTGGAGGGAACTGGTTCTGGTATCTTCCCTGTTGTGGATAGGGCTGAGGGTAGGTTTGCCTCACTGCTTGTTTATTGTATGGAAAGTCTTGTGCTGTGTGATTTGTGTATCTCCGTTCTATGGTGCAATATTGGTTACTAGGGTTCACTTGGGGTTGAGCCATGATGGGACATATGTTCGCCATATGGTCACCACCGCAAGTATAGCACCTTTTTACTGGGGCAAACCTTGGGATTTGTTGGCTAGTGACTCCTAGTTTTTGAGCTACTTTCTCCGCAAGTTCCTCAATTGATGTGGATTGCGAGGAAAAGAGGCTAGAGGCACTATCAGGATCCTTGTAGATTTTGGAAAGCTCTAACTCCTCCCCTAGGTTATCCTCGATGTCGATGCACATGCGTACACACTCTTCTATCGTCCTAGGGTCCTTCAAGTACACATATGACCTTAATTTGGTACTTAGCAATCCATCCAAGAATAAAGCCACTTGTTTGGCTCGTGTGGGTAACTCAGGAACAGGGCATCTTTCAAGATATTGCCTAAATCTTCTTCCTGCAAGTCTCACGGTCTCTTGAGGGGTCTGCTTGAAGGTATGTATCAATGAGGAAGTATTATGCCTTATGCCACTTTTAGAGAATTCAGTGATGAAAGCCTCTAAGAGTTGGTCTATGCTCCTGAACTGTCTCTCATTCAACGGTTGAAACCACGTAAGGGCTGTGTTCCTAAGGGTTGGACCAAATGCATTATACTGCGTGAATAGGTCCTCAACTTGTTCAGCTCTCAAAACTTGCCTAAACTCAGCCACATGATCATATGGGTCTCCTGTGCCATCGAAGTAGTTCTTCATGGACTTAACCAGCTGTGTAGGTCTCAAGGTTCTAGTGTGTTCCCTAGGGCCTTGGCAGAGGGAAATCATCAGCATTCCTTTGGTTCCTTGGGGCTCTAAGTCCCTCAGGTTCCACTCTATTTGTTTCCGTTCTCGTTCTTTCTCTTCCCACTGGGTTGGCAAAGCTTACCTCAGGTCTATCTCTATGTCTGTCTCTTTGAGCTCCATGAGCTTGGGATGTTCCAGCTCCGGGGTGACCATAGGACACATTAGATCTTGGTTGGGGGAAAATAAATTCACCTTTCCAAGTGTAAGCATGCCTATCATTTTCTGTAACCACAAAGATCCTCTTTGAGGCGTGATCTAAGTAGGTCACTCTGCTTGGGCTATCAGGATCTTTGAACTCATATATCATGATTGTTCCTACCTCATTTGGCTACTCAAATTTATACCTCCAAAAGGCTTCATCAAACTCTCGGTTCAGGAGCAGATCTATGCTCTTATTGTCTTGGGGAATCCACTCCGGTGTGATAATCCTAGATGCTAGCACCTAATCGGTTGGTCCTAAGGTATTCGAGTTGCGTCTTGTAAGGACTTTCTACCCTATGTAAATATGGAAATATGGCACTCCTGAACTTCCTGTAGGTCTCTCCATACCGTGGGACATCTCTGATTCACTAGTTTCAGAGCTACGGTAGTGCGAATAATGGCTCAACTGTTGGGCCCAAGACCTAGTAGTATGATTAACACTAGCCTCTGAAGACCTAAGACTTTGTCTATCTCTCCCTAGGTGTCGTCCTCATCTAAGGTTCATATGCTTAGCTGAGAAATCCCAATTTTTACCCAAGGTACAACCTCGTTGCTGAGTTCTTTTGTATCAGTCACTTGATTCTTTTTTAAGTTGATTATCGTGTTTATGATCTTGTCTGATATCACGTCGTCAGGAATACTTGAGTTAATTTGAGCACTTTAATGTTGATCGTCTCACGTTAGGTTCTTTTTCTTTAAAGTTGTCGGTCACACACAGGTTATCTCTTGACTTGAACTTGATTTCTTAGATAGTCTTGACTTGTCTCGTGCCTATCGTTGCCCTGACTTACTTAGCACTATTCGCACTTAGCCTAAGCTAGAGATTGACAGAGGGAGTTGAGAGTATTCCAACCTTGCTTACTGATCCCTTGCCCTTTGGTGCTCAAGAACCCGGTTCTCAAGCTTGCAAAAATCCCTTGCTTTGGATGCCTTCAAGTGTTCTCAATAAACCTGTAAGAGTCCCAAGATTAGCTCAAGACTTAAATTCAAATGACGGACATATCACTTTCATGCATGCAATTCACAAACCAAATTTCCCTTTGCCTTTATGGAAAACAAACCCAAGGATCCTTCAGTTCTCCTACCCCGGGGTATGGTCAACTTCAAAATACCCTATCTAATAATCCTGATATTAATTTTACCGTAACCAGTGGAAGTTTTGGTTGTATTCCCCACGAGCTTTCCAACAAGCCTAAGATCACCCCGAACGGATTTCGTATGAGAAAGTTATGCCAGTTCAGGGATCTAGGGTTAAAACAGGGTAAAACAGGTCAACAGGCAACCCGGCTTTTTCTCAGATTACTAGTGTAGAGGCCTCTCAATACTCTAAATGTGTGACTTTTATGTTCACAATGACTCCAAAAAATTGGAATTAGTTAGCCCTAAAATTTTGGCTGAAAAGCCTGTCAATCGCGACTGACAGGTCTGTCAATCACGATTGACAGAGGTGTCCGTCGGGGCCTGTCGGTCGCGATTCACACGTTAGTCACGATTGACAGTGTCAATCGCGATCGACAGAGTCGATCGTGGGATCCTGTCAATCGCGATCGACAGTGTCAATCGCGATCGACACTTTTTCCGAGATTTCCGCCGTGATTTCAGTCGATCAGGGTTCTGTCCATCGCGATGGACACGTGGCAATGCGATTTTTTGTGTCAATCGTCAACTTTCAGTCGATCGTGATCGACAGTGTCAATCGCGATTGACTGAATCCTACGTGGCAGTCGATCGATCGTGGGGTCTGTCGATCACGATCGACAGGTCTATCGGTCGCAATTGACAGGTCTGTCGATCGCGATTGACAGAGAAACTCGGAATTTTTCTACTGTGATTAATGATTTACGATGTGCTCATCATGTGCATCATTATGGTGTACTTTGTTTTACCAAATAGGCGATTTTGCTGTCGATCGCGATCGACAGAGGTCGACGACACAGAGACAGTTTCGAGCTTTTTCGTACCTACGAAGCGTGCTGGAGATGGTGGGATAGCCAGATCCTGCAAGAAAACTCAAGAAACATGCAAAAAGAGTGCACACAATTCGCTCTGTCGCTCTCTCTCACAAGTGGAATGAGGGAAATGGAGGGGAGAAGGTGATATGATCAAAAATTGAAATTTTTCGTGATGATGGAGATGGAGATCGGATATGGTGAGGATGACGATGGTGATGATGATGATGAAGTAAGAAAGAAGAAAATAAGGAAAAGTAAAGAAATTACCTACAACGCGAACGTCACAACTCTACGTTTTACCATCACACGCTCGTCCTCAAAGCTCGATCCCCGGCAATGGCACCAGAATTTGGTGTAGCTCAGTGATGAGTAGCACCTCCTTTAATGTCAATCCGGGAAGATGTGAGGATGGTATGATGACCTCGAGCAAGTGAAGGCACAAGTGCGTGAGTGAGAAGCACACTAAGATGCACACACATACACACACGCGCACACAAGGCAAGAGCAAAGAGAGGGACAATGAAGTTCTTTTAGATTACTTCTAAAATGCTCATACAAGTTCAAATCTATTACAAGCTAACCTCAAAAATGAGCTCTCTAGCTCTATTTATAGTTTTTGACTAGCTTTTGACCTTGTCCAGACCTAATGTTCGGCCTAGTTAAAAATTAGGTTCCAGGGCCTATTTGAGGGCTTAAACGGAGTCTAAAAAATACAAAAATTGATAGGTAGGTACTTCTAAAGTTCCTCAAGCTCAAGGACTCCTTGGCTTGCACAAAATGGAGCTACAAAAATATGAAATGGTATTTACAATGATTGTTAGTGATGAGAACCACTGTTATAAAGATGTTGATTTGGAAAAATTTGAAGGACCTATCTGCCAGATCTGCGTCGACTGCTCTGTCTAATTAATCCTTCGCTTTGCTCTGACTCTCTCCGCTGGCTTCCTTGTCTCATCAGTCCTTGGGTGCCCATACTACTCTCAACACTCCATCAAAAAGATGAAAGGATTCTCTTCCTCCATCTCCAAGGAGAAATTTTTGCAAAGGAAAGAACATGGGAAGCATGAAGACATTCTCAAAAGCGTGAGAAAGAGGTATTTGGAGGAGAGGCATTGGGCTGCAAGAAAGAGAAAGCATGGTTAGAGTTCTCTTGATGTGTGTATTTGTGGGAAAGATAGGTAAGCAATGTCAGACGGACTCTTGGTTCACTTAAGAGAAAGCATGGTTAGAGTTCTCTTGATGTGTGTATTTGTGGGAAAGATAGGTAAGCAATGTCAGACGGACTCTTGGTTCACTTAGGCACCTTGAATTCAAATGGTGTGAGGAAGAGTTAATTTTATGAAGATAGATCTACAAGATATATAAGATTTGCAAGGCATGCAAGAATTTGGGCATGATGGATAGCATGCTTTCCCATTACTCAAAGGTTCGGGGTTCAATTCTTATCTCGTATATGGAAGTGTTGTTGAGAAACGAAATAGGACAATAGTTGAAATGGTCAACTACATGTTGAAAGCTCAAGATATGTCCAATACATTTTGGAAAGATGTAATTAGTATAATTATGAACATTTTCAATAGATGCTACATGAAGGCACTGCATGACATTACTCCAGTAAAAAGCATACATGAAGGCACTACATGAAGGCAGTGCATGACATTACTCCTCAAGAAGCATACTCTAGTAAAAAGCCTTAAATTATGCATTTCAATTTTTTTTGATATTTTTATTATGCACATATACTTGAATCAACAAAAACTAAGTTAGCATCAAAAAGCAAAAAATGTGCCTTCAAATAGTAGTGATTATGCATTTCAAAATTTTTAGATATTTTTATTATGCACATATACTTGAATCAACAAAAACTAAGTTAGCATCAAAAAATGAAAAAATGTGCCTTAATGTCCAAGCCCGCATGGCCTAGTGGTTGATGCTTTGAGTCTCAAGGAAGAAGTCATGAGTTCAAATCCTGGCTGGACATATCCATGAGTTCTCAAAGATGGGTGCCTCTACCTTACGAAGTCAAGTGTGTGTGTCTTTCCAATTCATTGTACTCTCAAAAAAAAAAAAAAGTGCCTTAGATAGTAGTGAGCCATGGTGCTGAAGATAACTGTCGACACTTGATGCAAGCAACGCTTAGAGAACGGATGATATCTAACAGATCATGCTGGTTACAATTCAAGCCGCAATCGTCTCGCAATTAACTCACCCGCAGAAGCAGGATCATGGGTTGTTGTCGAAGAAAATGTCGATCGGGTTGAGCTTGAATGGCGAGCTCGCACCGAGTGCACACTAAAGTGAGCAGAGTGAGGGCGATTCTGCGCTGAAAATTAAAGTGGTGGACGTTAACGACATCTGCTGCGTGCAAGATCGCCATTGAAGCTCCGTTTCTTCACACTTGCTTCCACCAGTTCTTTTTATGTTAGCAGCATCCAATTTTTTAGTGAAAGACACTTAGATTCTATATTCCATCAGAACTGCCTTTTGCTCCAGACTACTCGGGTTGAATCTCCATGGACCCTTCCAGTAAGAACCGTTGTAACAGGATCTTTCTTCTCATAATCTAGTCTGTCCTCAAACAAAATGTATTTCCGTGAAGCTTTAACAGAACCATGATAGGTCAAAGAATTCGCAACATTGCTACCCTTCAAAATCTCTGCTGGTATATCCAGCAGAATCTCTGCTGATATATCCAGCAGGCGTGGTGTACTCCTAAGCAGATGGCCAAGGTTCAAGACCCGCTGAGTGCTGGATGCCTCAGAGTTCTCCAAGATGAGTTAGAGTTCCTCAAGATGAGTTCTCCAAAGATGGTGCCTTTACCTTAAGTGTGTGTGTCTTTTCAAATTCATTGTACTCTCAAAAAAAAAAAAAAATCTCTGCTGGTATTATTCATGAGAAGGACAAACAGACAAAAGGTAAACCCCCCCAAAAAAAGTATAAGTTTTTGAATCCGTAGCTGAACCACTCTGCTCTTTATCACTAGTTCGTTAATGAACATACATGCTTCAAATCTGCACATGTCGCATCCAGATCTGCCTTTACAAGAGTGCACACACACACGGGCACACACTATACATACATAAAGAGAGAGAGAGAGAGAGAGAGAGAGAGAGAGAGAGAGAGAGAGAGAGAACTTGCAATTGGTTGCAGCAGCACGAGTTCATAGTTCGTAGTGAGTTCAAAGCCAAGATGGCCCAAACTCATCCTGACCGTGGAATCCTTGACAAATCTTGGAAGCCCTCGAAACGTTTACTCAATCTCGTTAATCAACAACTAGACTTTCCATGAGCAATGGGATCTTTAATTAAGCTAATGAAACTCTTGAGTTGCTGCTGAATAAACAACTTAAGTTTGCCTCGATCTTCGACAGGTAGGCTGCTTTTCAGAGCGCACAAAATTCTAGCAAACACTGGATCTAAGCTCAGGATCATCATCGTTAAAGATCATTGAAAATGTTACCATCAATGAATTAGACAATCATAGGTTGCAAACATTGACACATAACATTGCATAAATTTATAGTCTGCTGAGATGTATGTGTCCGTAAACGCTCTCACAAACATGGCTATAAGCGAACTTCGGAACTGATTACCATACTATCCGTAGAAAAATCCATGCAAGAACATGCACCACTCTCATATAATATTGTTCTTAAGGTGACAGCATGGAAGCTGCTCTTGATTGTTGCTGTTTGGTTACAACTTTCACACACAAATGCTTCTAAGGTGACGTCATACGCCATTGGCTATCAAAAAGGAGCCATGTTCTAAAAACCCCGAAAATACTTGAAAAGTATGATCAATGCCATGCTGAGGCAGCCACCAATGATCTCTCTCTCCAACCAAAGAGAAGAATTAGTCCATCTTCTCTCAACTTGTAAGACTCATTGTGGGACTCTAACAGAGACTTCAAAACATTGTTCACGTAAATGCTTAGAGGATGAGGCTGGAATCCTGCCATCAGCATGCGTGACCTCCATTTACCTGCAAGCTCATGGCGCTCCACCCGTTGTAGCCCCTCACAGGCAATGACATTGATAATACCTCGAGCAAGGTAGTCCTCCACAATCAGTCTGTCTCCACTATCCCTGGGCAAAGTCAAGTCAATGGACTCAAAAACAGCTGTGTAATAGTCCATTGTTTCAATAAACCTTGGAAGGAAAGGTGCTGTATTTGTGTTCGCTTCCTGCTCTACTAAAGTAACCACCTTTGGATTTAGACTTTTGGCCAGTCTGAGAAGACGGTCCCTGGTGTTGTCAACGTGTACACTTTCATCTGGCAAACGGTGCAGCTTCAGTGCAAAGTTGATTGCAAGCACTTCTCCTGGTCGCCTTTCTATCATAGAAGCATCCAACTCACAGAGCATGGTAGATATGACATTGAACTCGAGGGTAACACGAAGGGCATTGGCCAGCTCAGTAAGACGTTGCCTCACAATATGCATGCTACATTGTGTATAAGATTGGGCAGTTGGGTCATCAATTGTACTGATCCGAATATGAGGTGCTCCTCCTGGCCTGCTTGCAAGAGCTTGAATAAGAGAGAGCCACTGTGTACCTTGATGAATCTGAAAATCAAAAATATGAACTGCAGATTCACCTTTGAATGCTTCCGCTATGGCCCCATTTGCAGCCATATATGCAAACTTTATGCAAGGACTGATCTCATAGAGCTTCTGCACAGCTGAGAGTATCTCAACAGGCTTTCTTTCTTTGTCCTTCAGTTCAACATAAATGCCTCCATCAGATGATCGGAGCCTTGCAGAAAGCCCTTCAAACATGTATGCTGCAAGCCTCTCTAATGGCTCTCCGTGCATGGAGATCACCGTTTTAAGGTCTCTCATTGTTCTTTCGGCAGCATCGAATCTCTCTTCTGATATAGCTTCAGCACAATTAACAAGCAGGCATTTTATGTAACTATCCTTATTCAAGGAATTCACCGACTGAATGGATGCATGTAGAGCTTCTACACTCCCTTTTTGCTCCCCAGAGGTAGCAAAACTCTCTGAAGGAGAACCAGCGCTAAGTAACCCTTTGAGATATTCCCTCCATATGCCTGCATTTTTATTTACAATGACGGGAAGTTCGAAATCAGATACATCAGGACCCAATAATACACTTTCCAATTCATACAGTCTGTGCTTCTTGGCTCTTCTATACAAGGAAGGATGGCCTGTAATATGCCCTAAACTTGATTCTACACTAGACTGCAAGGAACCATCTGCCTCAGATGCGTGAACCTCACCCTCGTTGTCAAGAGAGCCACTAGAAACTTCACTCCTGTGCAAATCATGACGGTTTTCACATTGGCCCATACAGCCATGGAACTCTGAGCTTGACAAAGAATTTGGAGGGGACAGAGGGGATATTGGTGAAGCAACATGCCTTGTGTTTCGATAGGAGTCTGCTCGACACTTGGACACCTCTCCTGTGCATTCATCGAAGTGTGCTTGAGCTTCTTGGGGAACACACGACAAAGCGCCTTCTCGCAAATCAACATGACCACAATCTGCTGGTCGCTTCCTGCCTTCTCTCATATACACATTAGAATGCACTCTGCGATTAAGCCTAGAAACAGGTGAATGCTCAGAAGTACTACTTAATATTTGAGGAATTCGATATCTGTGAGACAATCCGTCACTCATTGTTATTGCGGAAGAGTGCCAAGACACTAAAAAGACGATGGGTGTTTGAAGAAGACTAAATCATGCTTGTGTTAGATGGTTGAGTATATTCGCAACCAAAGGTACGCAATGCCCATCATACTAACGCACTTTCGACTGGTGGAAGCTAGACCTAAAAATGGCTTCCATGATACAGTAAAGTATTAAGGTCTGATATGCTCTTTGGAGCCCTTTATTACATGCAGCAAAAAGTACCATCCAAAAACTGAACGGATCCTCAACCACATAGCTTGATAGTCATCCTGAAACTGTTCAAAGATTGCCTTCTAATAACAGCTGTGACCTTGCAAACATCTATTTACATGCAGAAGAAATTGCCGCTATCACAAAAGCAGCTCTTCAACCAGAAACTTCCACACCGATCAGGAAATGTAGCGCAATCCCCTAAATAAATCATTGGCTCTCAAGCTATACCTTTGAGGTTCAGCGTTTCAGTGTTTCACCAAAATAACTTCAGAGACGTTCTTCTGCACGAGCACAAACAATGATTCAATAAAGAATATACAATCCTACTTCATCATGTGCGAACAGTTTCATAGCTAGCTCAAAAACAGGAAATAAGGAGACTCTCTCTCTCTCAATCCCTCCCCTATTGGAGAAATGGCTTACCTTCACCATTTCGGACCTGGGCTCTGCGATTGTAAGAAGCCGCCATCACAAGGAGTTTATAATGTGCGGTCAAACGACTACCAAGGGCACGACGGCCCACGGGCATCAAGAAAGACAATGGAAAGCGGAAAGGTATATTGCACAGACTACAGTGCAAACGCACCTCTCTCTGCACAAAAAGTCTTGTCAAATCGACACGTGTGCATGGATGCATGTACGCGAAAAGCACAGGTACCAATCTACAGTCACAGTGATGTACATATAATGAACACATAGCATAACCACACTACTACACGCAGAGCGCATGTGCACACAGAAGCACATCCTTACCTTACGTTTGCAAGCGTCAAACCTTAAAGGTAAGGGGAGGCACTGGCCAATGGCCAAGCCCTCTCCGGCACACGTTGCCAATATATTCGTGCGGTGCGTATCTACTCGTGCGCATTGATGTCCAACCACAGACAACCTTCCGCCCTTGAGCAGGAAAGATACGACGGAGAAGACCGTGACCATGGCTCGCGAGTCTCCGCACGTCACTTCAGGGGCCTGTCGCCTTTGACAAGAGCTGCCCGCGAGAGTAGAAAATCCTTTATGGAGGACGGTCGTTTCAATTGGACAAGGATAACCATTTCCTCCAAATTCTTTAAAGAGGTTTATTTTTTAATTTTTTTAATTTTTTTTTAAATAATAGGATGTAAATTTTATAATAGAATTGGGTTTTATACAAAAACTATTATAGAAAAGGGTATTGTGCAAAAGCTAAAAGGAGACTCAACAAGAGGACATATAAGTCTTCTCCTTGGGGATCCATTTCACATTGATTTTGGAATCTTGCATAATACATATTTGCTTTGACAATTTTTTAACTTGTATGGTGAGAGACTTCTATAGTAAGAGACTTTTTTACCACATCTTTTACAACGCTTCTTGTATAATGGCATTGCAAGGAAGTGTTGAGCATCCATTGAGGTCACCTGGGTAGGATTGGTGGTGAGGATATCCATTTCAAAGTGTAAAGACTTTTCTATTGATTTTTCACATCTTTGCACTTTTGGGGAAAGAGAAGAAGAGGTCAAGTTCTAGTGAGTGAGAATGTTCCTACATCATCATGAGGACTCAAGTCCAACTTGTTAGTTCTTTGTTGTTTGATATATCTTATATATGGGGACCACATCATTATTGAGTCTCTAGGGATGAATAATTCTTCTAAGAGGATGAGTGTTCCAATCAAGAACTTGGTTGCTTTGTGTTGTGCAAGGATAATGGTTTCTCCCAAATTTTCACTTTTTTCCTTATAGAACATATTTCTTTCTCTCAACAACACCATGCACAAATTATACTAGCAAACGTTTTGCAGAAAAGCTAAAGGAGAGAGAAGTGAAAACCATAAAATCTAGAGAAGGAAATCTACTCTCCTTGTTGAGAAATGCATTTCACATTCATTCCACAAACCTTGGTGAGAGAATCTCTAGGGATATTCCCATTAGTTTTGCATGCATAATATGATCATGTTTTTTGTATCTAGATAGTTGCCAATGCTTCTCCTTGGATGTCATTTCAAAGCAACGTGTAGCATCCAATGCTCTTACTTGGGAGTGCATGTTGTCAAAAGATGTTCTATAATGCATATATATATATATATATATATATATATATATATATATATATATATATATATATATATATATATATATATTCTCATTGCCAACTTCTTCTCTATCCCTTCTGCATCTTCTACACCATGAATGTTTCCATTTCAACTCATTTGTTCTTCAATTTCTTTCAACTTTCTTATGGATGATGGACCCTAGTGATCACTTGTCCTCCATTATCAAGTGTCATGATGAGTCGACTTTGGCCTCCCAACGTACATTGCTCCATTTGCAATGCTAGCTCTTATTCAACTTCACAAATACACTAGTCCTCACGTGAAAGGGGGTATATCTAGAAGACTATTCAATTTTACATTTTTATCATTTCCCTTCCAAGTGGACCATTGATTCCCTGGAGATCCATATTGTTTCTTCTCCATTTTACTTTACCACTCCTCCTTTGCAGGAAAAAAAGGTCCTCAAATTTCATTATCTTGTGTTGATCAATATTTTGTTGGGGATCCAATCATCCCTTTATTCCATAGGTTTGACGATGGCTCAAGCGATTTCTTACACAAAGATCTTTTCAAGGAATCGTTGAACAACTTTTGACTCCAAAGAGAGTTTTCAAAAGCATAATTTTTTAATTAGAGTGCATTAAAAAAGAGATGGAGTGAAAGACAAGCAAGACCAAGAATATGTTTATAAACATGGTTGTTTGTAGCGAAATTATTTTACAGCCTTTCAACTTGTTAAAATAGCCTTCTATTTTTATGGATATTCCATTTCCATCTTTGTTTTTACTTCACCTTCAACCCCACTTGAAATTCATTGTCATCGGCTCTCTTCGGGTTCAAAATGCATTGATGGCTCCTTGTTCACTGCCAAGCCTTGAAATATCTTTGGTTAATTGTAGGCTTCTTGTTGATGCCTTTTACAACATGAATTTTTCCCTAACTGTATGGGTCTTTTGACTCTTGTTATATTTGTTCAATGAAGATTCTTTCTTGGAAAAGGTTTCATAAAATTTTTTTCATTAGATATGAGGTTCATCCAAGTTGTGGATCAAGCAAGATAAGGGCTATGAATAAAAGCTTGTGGATGTTGAGTTTCGACCATTAGAATTTGAGGATAGATAAATGATGAATATTGTTTTGGCATGCATCACTGCCTCTATTGTTTCATATATAAATGGATGTTTGTACATTCATTATAACATGAGTCAAGCACACCAATCAAAATTTATGCTTCTAAAAAAATCCAATAGTTGGTGTGTTATAGTAACTTGACTTAGTCTAGGAGATTAAGTCAAGCCTAAGATTCTAGATTACAATCAAGCAAGAAGCTTAGCCTAGTGGTTAAGTCTCAAGGATGGGAAGGAGGAGGACTTGTGCTCATTTCCCACGAGAGTTATGAAACAATACTTTTTCCCAAGAACTATAAAGCCTTCTAGAAGCATCCACTCTATTTAACTCGAGAGGGCTAAGACATATCATAGACTTACCACTATAGTGGACTCTAGAGATCAGGACACATGGCATACATGTGTGTACTTGCTTAGTTAAACTCCCTTTTGTTAGATCTATATATAGAGACATAAGGTTGGGAGGAAATTCATCCTCATTCATCCAAAGTCATGAAGATTCTCCTAAGAAGTAGCATTCATGGCATCATCGATAATGAGAAATATGCAAGTTCTAGATACTTGATGCATTGCTTCATCTCATGTTTGTGCTTGATCCTAGCTTGTATCAGGGTCATGCACCTTACCTTGTATTGTTTCATATATACAATGTAGACACACTGTTACTTGCAAGATCTTGCGTACCCATAAGAAACATCCTTTCTGCACGTCATGGGAGATTCTAGAACATATGTCATGACATCACTTGCAACATTAATGAATGTCATCATGGGAAATTTTAGAAGGTTGTTAGCCTCTCATCAACACCTACATTAATGACTACCAATAGGCATCCTCAATTCAGCCAATTTTGACTTTGAGAGCTCAATGAGCCATGGTCTCAAGTAAGTATCTTCTTATTTGGAGTTCTTGTTCTTGCTTATCCCACTGTTCTAGTTTTTTTTAGACCGTTTGAAGTGAGGTAGGCCCACATAGGTTTGCAAGATCTTCCACACACTAGAAACCTTGCTCATATATGTTAGAGTTAGATGTCTGCAGAAGCACACGAACAACACAAGAAGAAGAAGAAGCTTGGAGCACAACACACAATACTGAATGTATTACCACTAGAATGTACAAAGATAAGTAGTCCGTTAGGGCAATAGGCGTATATACAAGTGTTGGTGCAAGTCAATCACCAATTGATGTTTTGGATGAAGGATTGAAGTCAAATATTGAAGGAAATATTAGCCTATGAAGCTTGAAGATAGTGCACATTGAGAAAATGAAGACTTGTATACATATGTACATTAAACTTATAGTTAGCTCACTTATACTTTTGTTATGGTCATGAGCTTGTACATATATGCCTATATATACAAGTAAAAAGTCGAGAAAACTATGAGAGAGCATGAGGTAAGAAGAATTAGATGTTAGAAGAGTGATTAGACACTTTAGAAGTGAAGGAGATCTCTCTCATCATTTAGTTGTAAAATTTTTCAGAGAAGAAGAAAAATTGTGCCTGATCTTTTGCTGAGTACTCCTTCTGTGTTTAATCTTTTGTGAAATGCTTTTGTACAAGTCTAAATATATAGTTGATCGACCTTTGTACAAGTTCTCATATCCTAATTGTGATCACGGTGAGAGAATTGAGAGTAGGAATGTTTACATGTGTAAATGTGAAGAAGTGACATTGCAATAGGTGCAAAATTTGATGTTAATGTTTTGGTCTGTTCTCCTTCCACATTGTAAATTTTTGAGCAAACAAGCACTCATTCTTTAAGTTGGAAGGTAAGCCACTCATGGCTAAAAGCATTTGATTAAACGGGTTATATTTTGGGAGAATCATGCTTTAGAAGTTGTAGGTTTCAAAGTCGACTATATTGGAGAATAGTTTTAGACATAGGTGAATTGTTTGAATCATTTCTCAAGATCTACTGAGCCTTTTGAGATGATTTAACTTGGAGAAGGTGCACACCTTGTACAAAGTTTCATTAGAAACTTGATAATTAAGTATTGATGCAATTGGTAAAGGTTTTGAGTTATTCTTGCAACATCAAGGATAGCTTGTTCTTTTGGAGATTAACACTCTCCATCAGTGGTATCAGAGCAAGAAACATCAAAATAGAAGAAAGGAGGACCTCGACTGCTGTAGTCATACAGAAATTTACATCTGAAGGTTCAAAAGGTGAAAGATTAAATGAAAAGCTTGAGAAGGAGGTCGGAAGCTATCAAGAAGATCAAAAGGAACTTCATTTGAAGTAAAGGTACACTTATTCCTCATAAAGTATGAAGAATTTAATACATAGGTGAAGAAAGGATGGGAGATTCTCTTCAGATAGAGAAATTGGATAGAGAAAACTATCCAACTTGGTCAATGAGGATGGAAGCTCATCTCATGAGCAAAGACATGATAGGTTACATCACAGGTGAAGAAGAAAAACCACAATTCAGAGATCCTAGTGCTCCAACTAGGGATGAACTCTCAGATTTGAAGACTTGGATGAAGAGAGATGCTCAAGCAAGAAGCATTATCTACATGGGAGTCAATGACTACTTGCTACCTCATATTAGAGGTCTTGAAAGTGCAAGTGATATATGGAATGATTTGGAGGAGCATTTCCAAAATACTACAAAGTCAAGGAAGGCATCTTTGTGGGCAGAGTTTACCACATTCAAGAAGAAGGCTTCTCAATCCATTTCTAATTATGTAACAAGGATGAAGGACATTGCAAATGCATTAGGAGCAGTTGATGAAGATATTGAGGAGGATAAATTGGTAAGGAAAATCCTCACATGTTTGAGAGGAGATGAGAAATGGAAGCCATTCATTTTGTCTACTGAATTATCACTAGATCATTTCACTCTTTGATTTAAATCAGTTGCTAGGACACATGCTAACTGTTGAGTAGGATGTCAAAGGTGATGGTGATAAGAGTGCACGTCAAGCAATGTATTCAAAGGATAAGAAGAAGAATAGCTAAGTCAAGCAAAAAGTAAGTGAAGAAGAAGGTACAACTAGCCAAGCCAACTTCCTAAGAGGAAGAGGAGGTGGCAAAGGTAGAGGAAGAGGCAGAAGCAATAAAGATGGAGCCAAAGCTTGTTGGATTTGTGGTAAGACAAATCATTTAGCTCATGATTGTTGGCATAATAATCAGAATAATGGAGGATATAATCAGGACTTTAATTCAAGAGGAAGAGGTAGTAGAAACCAAAGAGGTAATTTCAGAGGTAGAGGTAGTAGAGGCTACTTTGGAAGAAATGCAAGTATAGGTTTCCAAAGTCAATCCTACAACAATACCTACTACAATTATGCTTTAGATCAGAAGGATGATTCAACCTATTATGAATGCAACTTATGAAAGGCAAAGTGAAGACCAAAGAGTCTTCTACATTGGCTCAGGGTGTAGCAATCACCTGAGTGGTAACATAGCTTTGATGACTGATTTGGAGAATAAGGTAACTAATCATGTAGTTCAAACAGATGATAATACAAAACACAATGTGAAGTCAATTGGATCAGTGAAGGCCAAGGATGGAAGTACTCTTCTGAGTAAGTTTTTGAGTGTTCCTACAATTCCAAAGAATCTGATAAGGCAAATTGTTGAAAAAGGTTATGAAGTAAGGTTCACTAATGATGGAGCTTTTGTGGGAGACCCTAGCAATGGGTATAAACAAATTGTTTCAGGAAAGAAAGAAGGAAGACTCTTCACATTGAAGATTCAAGGTAATGTTGGTCATGCCTTGTTCACTTATGGAGGACATAAGATCTCCGAGTTAGATCTTTGGCACAAAAGACTTGGACATTTCAATGAAAGAGGTATTAAGGATATGGTTACAATGGTTCAGTGCTTGGATTGCCTAATGTTGCAGGTCAACCTATGACATACAGTTGTGAGGCATGTCAATTAGGTAAGGCTCATAAGCAATCATACAATAAGCATGAGTTTATGTATTCAGAGAAGCTTGAATTGGTACACACAGATGTGTGGGGACCATCAAAGGATTTCAGTATAAATGGTTCAAGATATTATGTGATTTATGTTGATGATGCTACCACGTGGATCACTATCTATGTGATCAAAGATAAATCAGAGGTATTTAATACATTCAAACATTATCATGCAGAAAGAATTACAGGTCAGAAGTTGAAGAGACTAAGGTCAGATGGAGGGGGAGAGTATTTCTCTAATGATTTCAATGATTATTTATGGAATGCAGGTATAAAAAGGAAAGTTACTTATAGGTACTCTGCTCAACAAAATGGTGTAGCAGTATGGAGAAAGA
This sequence comes from Ceratopteris richardii, assembly GCA_020310875.1. NCBI lineage: Eukaryota > Viridiplantae > Streptophyta > Polypodiopsida > Polypodiales > Pteridaceae > Ceratopteris > Ceratopteris richardii. The sequence goes on along the minus strand of CM035444.1, from coordinate 40,838,476 downwards.
GAACTCTTGTTGAGTTTGCAAGATCAATGTTGAAGGAGAAAAATTGTCCAAATTATTTGTGGGTTGAGGTTGTAAATATAGCTACATATTTGGTAAATAGATTACCATGTAAAGCTTTGCAGGGTATGACACCATATGAATCTTGGTGGGGTAAGAGACCTAGCTTAGATCATTGCAAAATATTTGGATGTTTGGCTTATGCAGATGCGCCATCGGAGAATAATTCAAGGATATGAAGCTCTATCAAAGTTTGGTTGGTAGTCTTATCTATGCAACTTTAACTAGACCTGATTTGTCATACGCAGTTGGAGTATTGTCTCAATTCATGCATTGTCCTAGGAAAGAACATTGGGTTGCAGGACAAAGAGTGTTGAGGTACATTAAGGGTACACTCAAGGAAGGTTTGTATTATGGTTTTACATCACATACAAACATCAAGATATATAGTGATACAGATTGGGCAGGTAATCCTGATGATAGGAGATCAAATATGGATACTTGTGTTATGTGGGAGATAAACTTATCTCTTGGTGCTCTAAAAAGCAACATACAATTGCTTTGTCATCTACAGAGGCAGAGTACAAAGGTATGGTTGAAGCTACAAAGGAAGTTATATGATTGAAGACTCTCATGAAGAGTTTTGACATCATACAAAGTACATCCACTATTCGTGGAGATAATATGAGTTCATTGTATCTAGCTGCTAATCCCGTTTTTCATGCTAGGACTAAACACATTGAGATTCAGTATCACTTCTTAAGAGACAAGGTGATTGATAAGGAGATTGAAGTCATACATACTTCAACAAAAGATCATATTGCAGATATGCTAACCAAAAGCTTGGATGGACCAAAGCTACAAAGATTCAAAGACATGGCAGGTATAAAGAAGATAGAGAAAACCTCAATTGATGATTGAGGGGGAGCTGTTGGTGCAAGTCAACCACCAATTGATGTTTTGGATGAAGGATTGAAGTCAAATATTGAAGAAAAGATTAGCCTATGAAGCTTGAAGATAGTGCACATTGAGAAAATGAAGACTTGTATACATATGTACATTAAACTTATAGTTAGCTCACTTATACTTTTGTTATGGTCATGAGCTTGTACATATATGCCTATATATACAAGTAAAAAGTCGAGACAACTATGAGAGAGCATGATATAAGAATAATTAGATGCTAGAAGAGTGATTAGACACTTTAGAAGTGAAGGAGATCTCTCTCATCATTTAGTTGTAAAATTTTTCAGAGAAGAAGAAAAATTGCACCCGATCTTTTGCTGAGTACTCCTTCTGTGTTTAATCTTTTGTGAAATGCTTTTGTACAAGTCTAAATCTATAGATGATTGACCTTTGTACAAGTTTTTAGATCCTAATTGTGATCAAGCTGAGAGAATTGAGAGTATGAACATTTACATGTGTAAATGTGAAGAAGTGAAATTGCAACATGCGCAAAATTTGATGTTAATGTTTTGGTCAGTTCTCCTTTCACATTGTAAAGTTTTGAGCAAGCAAGAACTCATTCTTTAAGTTGGAAGGTAAGCTACTTATGGCTAAAAGCATTTGATTAAACAGGTTATATTTTGGGAGAAGCATGCTTAAGAAGTTGCAGGTGTCAAAGTCGACTATATTGGAGAACAATTTTAGACATAGGTGAACTATTTGAATCATTTCTCAAGATCTACTGAGTCTTTTGAGATGATTTGACTTGGAGAAGGTGCATAAACATTAGCCAAAACCTTGCACAAAGTTTCATTAGAAACTTTACACATTTGATTAGTCAATTAGTGAGTTATGTGCAACAAACTTTCTGAGTAGTGATTATCTTCACAGTCAGTTCAAGATTTTGATAATTAAGTATAGATCCTCCAAATTGGTAAAGGTTTTGAGTTATTCTTGATATAGAGGTGCTGTAACATCAAGGATAGCTTGTTCTTTTGGAGATTAACACTCTCCATCAACAAGCCGGGGGCAAAAAACCTCCTAAACAGGGAAAAAGGTGCCCAAGTGGTTCTAGTGTGTTCACACACATCACTACCTAAATATATCAACAAATCCCCCCTTGGAGTGATGTGGTGAACAAAGATTTGGCACTCATGTATAAGGAAGTGCCAAGCTATTTAGAAATCACTCCACAAAAGGAAGTAAGCCCAAAGCTTTGCGGAAAACTTCAAACTTCTCCCTAGGCAGAGCCTTCGTGAAAAGGTCTGCAATGTTCTCCTGCATGGGCACATATGCCAAGCTAATCTCCACAGCAGAGAACCTCTCCCTAACATAATGATAATGCACCTTAATGTGCTTAGTGTGAGCATGGAACACAGGGTTCCTCACAACTGCCAATGCACTCTGACTGTTAGTGAAGATGGTGGTGGCAGAAGACTGACCAACACCCAAATCAGCCATAAGGCGTGTGAGCCACACACACTCAACTATCGTTGTGAAAGCTTCTCTATAGTCAGCCTCAAAACTAGAAGTGGCCACAGTAGAGCAACCAACCCAATCAAAGTTAGAAAAACATGCAAATCTGGCGGTAGTGATCCCCCCTTGGGATAAAACAAACCAAGTAGCCGGATACCAGTCAAGTAGTGAAAGATGCGCTTAACCACCTACCAATGCTTGACTCCTGGCCAATGCATAAACCTGCTCATCTGTGAGACAACAAACTGAATATCTGGCTAAGTAATGCATAAGTAAATCAAGCATCCAACAGCCTGCTGATAGAGAACAACATCAAATGCATCTCCAACATCATGAAGACTCAGTCGTAAACCTGTCTCCATAGGAGTGGCAGTAGGTTTATAGTCTTCAAGGCCAAAACGTTGCAATAATGTGTCAATATATTTTGTTTGACACAAAGCCATTCCACCATCAACATGCATGAATTGAATGCCCAAATAATGATGCAAATGCCCCAAATCAGACATCTCAAATGAGGCATGTACATCAGCCTTGAAATCAGCAATATGCTTCTCATGAGGACTAGTGAGCAGCATGTCATCAACATACACCACAATGATCAGAAGTACATCATTAGCACGCTTGACATATAAGGTGATTTCAGTTGGACTATTCTCAAAACCATGTGCAATCAAATAGGCATGTATCTTTTCATACCAAGCATGCGGTGCTTGCTTTAAACCCTATAATGCCTTCTTTAACCTACACACCTGGTTTTCATGCCCTTTTTGCACAAAGCCACGGGGCTGAAAAACATACACTTCTTCATGCAAGTCACCATTCAGAAATGTTGTTTTAATGTCCAGTTGATGTACATTCCAACCATGATGAGATGCAAGTGCACAGATGCTACGAACAATATTCATACGGCAAGTAGGAGCAAAGGTTTCATCAAAATCAATGGCTTTTTCCTGCATATAACCCTTTGCAACAAGCTTACCCTTATACCTGTCAACTGTACCGTCAAGCTTAAGCTTCAACTTAAGCTTGTATACCCACTTAGTGCCAATGGCCTTCTTGCCAGGAGGCAAGTCACATAAAGAACAAGTACCATTCTTCATTATAGCATCATATTCAGATTGCATAGCAGCCATCCAATTTTCTGAATTTTGTGCTTCATCAAATGAAATAGGCTCACTCTCATCACAGAGATAAAATGCAGCCATAGCATAGCAATCTGATGCAAAACTTAGGCACTATGAGAGCCTGAACGAGTACGATATGACAGAGGTGCATCTAATTTTCTATCACATAAAGTCTACACCAGCCATTTTGGCATAGTTTTTGCCTCCTCAATATCAGTTCTCTTAGAATCAACAAGTGCATCATGTAAATCTGCATCAGAAATGGGATGATCTACATCATCACATGAAACCTGCAAAGGCCGAGAAGTTGCCTCATTAGGACTAGCACTAGACTGTCCACCTGTAAAAAGAGGCAGCAACATATCATACCTGTCTTTGGAGCTAACAGAGGTCTCCTTAGTACATGAAAGCAATAGCTGAATAGCATCTTCCGCAAAAACAACATCACGGCTAACGAGAATGTGTTTAGTCTGTGGATGATAGAGAGGATAGCCTTTACTTTCAAAACTGTACCCAACAAAAATAAATTTTACTGCTTTATCATCCAATTTTCTGCGATGTTGTTCAAGCACTAATGCATATGCCAAACAACAAAAACATGCAGATGAGCAACAGATGGCTTGCAGTCATGCCAAGGCTCATATGGAGTGATAGACTGCAGCGCTTTAGTGGGACACCTGTTAAGTGCATATGCTGCACACATGACAGCCTCAAGCCAAAAACTATGTGGTAAAGCCTGACTCTTGACCATAAACCTCGCCATCTCCATGAGTGACCTGTTCTTTTGTTCAGCAACTCCATTTTGTTGAGGTGTACATGGGACTGTACACTGGTGTTTTATCCCACATTAAGCCATAAATGCATTAAAATCAGAAGACATATATTCCCCCTCTCGATCAGAACGGGGGGTGCCCATTTTACATGTTGAAAAATTTTCAGCCAAAACCAAAAACTATTTGAAGCAAATGAACACTTCGGACTTTGCCTTCAATGGATATATCCATGCATGCCTGGAAAAATCATCGATGAAAGTCATGAAATAAAGATAATTTCCAAAAGAAGGTGTCTGCATGGGACCACATACATCACTATGTACAAGCTGCAATTTCTGAGTAGCCGAAACTGAACCATCTTTTGGAAAGGATGAACGCTACATTTTGCCCAAAATATAGCCTGCACAAACATGTTTTCCAGGTGCCTCATGTTTTCCAGGTGCCTCAAACATGTCGCATCAGGCGACAACACCAAAGAACCAGGTCCTGAGGAATGGAAATAAAGAAAGATAACAACCAGGACTTTTCTTGGGAGGTTGCACGCAACTTCCTCATCCACTAGGTGCATGCGATGGAAAGAAAGGAACAGGCTAAGCAATGCATCAGGTGACAACACCAAAGAACTAGGGCCCGAAGAATGGAAACAAAAGAATTACAACCAGGCTCTGTTGAAGGGAGACAGCACACAAAGGATTCTTCATCGGATAAGATAACCAATTGTCTGAGAGTTCTAGATGCCTCTCCCTCCGCTGGATGCGTGCAATGGAAAGAAATACATCAGGTTCTAGAGGATGACAAAGAAGAGTTAAGAACAGTGCCTTTGAAACGTAATGCTAACTTAGAAGAGAGCAAAGGCCGGCAAAGTAAGGTGTGCAACGGGAAAAAGTAAACAGGCTCCAGACAATACCACAAGGTCAGATGTGTGAAGACAAAGACATATCAGAAGACCAAGAGTTAGAAAGGGGAGAGACTGAAAAGTTGAAGAGAGTGACTCAGAATATCACATTCTTAGCCAGTGATGGCGTGTGTGGTAACCCGATTTAATACAGCAGCCCAGATTTATGAATGTATGGAATACCAAGGGGATTACAGAAGCAAAGGACTAATTTCGGATAAAGTAACAAATTGTCTGACAAACCTTATCGCTTCTTCGAACACTGGGTGTGTGTATTTCGGAGCCATAGACAAGCTGCGAACAAAAAGCAAAGCATCTCAAGGGATGACAGAGACAAAGAGGGGGAGAGTGTTGCAGAGAAAAGAGGCACAAAAGAGGAGCCCCAATGGTGCCAAATTTGGTGTCACTCTAGCACAATGGCAAGTACCAACGTGAGGAGATTCACCTCATAAATGTCAATCCGCGAAGATGTGAGGACTAGTATGAAGACCGTGAGCAAGTGATGGCACAAGTGCGTGAGTGAAAGCACACAAGCATGCACACACATACACACACACACACGCACAAGGCAAGAGCAAAGAGTGGAACAATGGAAGGACTTCAATTACAAAAGAACTCTCTTGCAAAAGCTCAAATCTACAAAAAGCTACCTCAAAAATGAGCTCTCCAGCCCTTTTATAGTTTTTTTAGTGGTTTTGGCCCTGTCCAGACGTAATGTCTGGCCTAGTTGAAAAATAGGTTCTAGGGCTTATTTGGGGGCTCAAACGGAGTCTAAAGATTATGGAAATTCATAGGATGATAGTTCTAATACTCCTCAAGCTCGAGGACTCCTCAGCTTGAACAAAATGGAGTTACAATAATGGAAAATGGTATTTACAACGGTTTTTAGTGATAAAAATAACTATTTTTATAGGGATTTCTTCTAAAAATTTGACATGTGCTTCTTGGAGCTCCATACATTCTCCTTCTTCTTGTGTGTCCACTTCCTTGATGCACTTCCATGCTTTGTCCTTAACCTTGAGTGTCAACACTCCCCCCCCCCTCGAGAGTATGTCATCCCTGACAGACCCTTGTTGTAGTGGTTGTTTCATGTAGTACTTTGAGAGGTAGTGTCGCTTATGTATCAACCAGAGTTGTCCATCTTCCAAACATAACATGGTCGATCGTTGAGTTCTTCATGTCCTCTGCTACTTTTTGCAAGATTTATTTCTTGTATATGTACTTCTGCCTTGGACTATCGCATGATGGTGTATTTATGAGCTTCCCCAAAAATTGTTGGTTGCTCAAAAGAGGTTGTCAATGGTGATTTTGAGCAATTGTTGACTGTGAATTACTCCATAGGTTTTGATGTTGTAGCCTGGATGTCCTCTAGATCTTCCAAACATGGCTTTCACAATGTTTATGCCAAGTACTTGTAACCCATAATGGATGATGGCTAAGTGCATTAGTGCATGGGTTGAACAAAATATTTGTGCACGACCTTGCAATGTGGCCCTATGTATGCATACTTGGGGAATGCATTGGAAGAAGTATGGTGCAACAAATGGGGTCTTGAGCAAAGTGCTCAAGGGTATGCTGACGAAGAGGTTTCCTAATCTATCATGGTTATATTGTTGGAGCATACAATTCTTACCATGGTGAAATGTCTGTCAATAGTCGTCTCTTCGTGTTGTACTCCCATCATGGTGATTGACCATGGGCTTGTCCTTCGTTGTGATGTCCTTGCTGATGATCCACTGATGAGATTCTTGGCTCGCGTGGTCCTGTTTCTTCTTCTCGTCTCTCTTTTTTTTTCTTCCTTTTTTTTTTGAGGAAAAATGTCACAAACAAGAAGACAATGGCTAGTGGCAATAAAATATTTTACATATGTCAAGTGTGTTTCATGTGGTAAGGATTTCTCAATTGTGTCTATGCACGGCCATGTAATGTGGCCCTATGTTAATGCATACTTTGGAAATGCATGACCTCAATGGTGCAAAAGACATGGTTATGCCAAAGGCACATGGTTGTTGCTTGTCGAGGCTTTTGATGTTACTTGCAGGCTTGATGCAATCTTTGTTTGGAGGTGTCGATTGGATCTCGAAATGATGTAATCCTCCTTATTGGGATCCATTTTAGAATAGTATTTGGCCCCATAGAGATCAGCTTAGGCCTCTTCATCTTTGGATGCTTTCTGAAATTTGGTATCTAGTGTGGTTGGCTCTTTGGCTCTATGGAGGTTACTGGTACTTTTGCCTTCCAAACCCATACCCTTTTTGCATGTCTTCCTACTATTGTCGAAGAGGTGACTTGATCTTCTTTCGGTCTCTTTTCTTGGTTCTGACCCTTTTCTCTCTTTGGCTTCTTTGTTGAGACCTGTTGCATGGTGGAGAGCATAGGCCTTTGTGCATGTAAGAGTCCTATGGGAACCCACATGTGTAATTGCCCTTATTGAGCTGCAGCTAATTTCTTAGGCACCCAAATTTGTTGGAGATCTTTTGGTTGAGCTAGTCTTGGCTGCTTGTTTCTTGCCTTTAATTGGTGGGCTTGCCGGAGTGGGAAGTGTGTTGTTAGCAAGGCGGTGCTAGCTTGCCTTTTTGTACCCAAATCTGCTTCATGCCCGGAACTACTTTCTTCTTGAAATCTCTTCGTCTATTTGATATAGTGGTTGTCATGTACTGTTTTGCTTGCCTTTTTGGTTGAGTTGTGGTGGCGGGATTAGTCCTTGTATAAGAGGAGGAGTCTGCTTGTCTTTGAGCTTGTTCTTCCATGATTGAATGCTTCTGGAACATAGAGCTTTTGACACATACAACATCTTTTTTGCTAAGATGAGTCCTATAAGAACTAAGAGAATGTGTGACATCTAGATTTGTGAGCATGCAATTCTTTAATTCTAATGTAATGCATTGTTCCTATACCCAAACTTGAAGAAGTTGACTTCTTAGGTTCAAGTTGACTGCATGGTCATAAATCCAATCTTGACCCAAGACAAGTGGCTCCATAAGGTCTTCATCGTGACATACTAGCATTTTGACTTTCATTGGAACATCTTGAAGGTAGCTGGTAAATTCCACATCGCCCAAACAAGGGGTCTCCTGTTAGACGGCCGTCGAAAAAAGGACAGATGTAACGGCACAGATGTCATAAATATAGAGGAACATTTTGAAATGCATGTGCAATTATAGATTCGCGCATCTTTGTAAAAACTTCTATATAAAGCAATGAAAAAAGAGTAGTCCAGAGCCCATTTTTGGGAATTGTGAGCATACTGTTTGAATCTGTGTGTGCTGTGTCGATGAGAAGATTGAGCTCTGTTCTGTCTGTCTATTCGTCTATTCAGTGCAGAGTTACGACTCGGTAGTATTGTGTTGTGAATCTGTTTGGTAATAGTTATATGCGGTTTTGGATATTATCACGGAATAAGTGTTGTTTATCAGTTTTCTATTGAACAAGGGGATGTGTAAGGCCGAAGCGAACTATCTGCGTGTTAACATTTTTTTGTTAAGTGACCGGGTTCGATACAGTAGTCTGCGTTCACTGTTGATTCCGATCACAGGAAGGACTCGTATCGGTAATGGTCTGAACACGAGTGGAAACAATGATAAGTTTGTGACGAGTCGACTGTTGGTAGGAACTTGTTGCTTGAGTTTGGCATACGGTAAGTTTGCATACCTTCGAGTATAACTGTCTGTTGTGTTATTGTTTGGTATACCTATCTGTCACGAAGAAGTGCATATTGAGTGGCATTCGGTTAATGAAGTTGAGTATTCTATTAGTTATAAGTCAGAACCGGACTACTGCTCTGTTGCTATAGCAGGTCCAGTCCGGAAGTTCTAAGTCCCAGTACGCCGAACAGTTATCAGTGTTCAGAGTCAAGTACTGAGCTAAGACGCGATAGAGCATTTATGATTGTGTGAGAAGTTGGGAAAATAGTACAGGGCCTCTGTCTAACAGACCCCTACCACTCCCAAGAACCCACGTGGCTAAGAGGTAGCTTAATATAAGTTATCTCGGTATTGCCAATTGATTTACCTGAACATGGAAGAGTAAAGATTGAAGGGTTCGGGAACGTCCGACTTTTGAAAGTGTTTTGAGTCTGAAGTCAGAAGTTTAATGACTAACATTTGGCACCGTTTGCGGGAAAGTGGCATCAGATTGCCAGTGATCTGTGGGAAAGTGGCATCAGATTGCCAGTTATCTGTGGGAAAGTGGCATCAGATTGCCAGTTATTTGTGGGAAGGTGGCATTAGAGTGCCAGCTGTTTGTCAGAATCAAACATCCCGTTTATCGTTTGATTGACTGACAATAGCAACAGAGCCAGATTGTTGCAAACTGCTCAGATAGTGTTACTGCGCAATGATACATGCCAGTTACTCGGTCTGGCGAAACGTATCCTAAGAACCATAAGGCTGGAGCACGTAAAGTGCTAAAGACAATCCTAGGAGAAGAAGGTATAATGCGGTGTGACCTAGTGGTCAAGCAAGTTAAGGACGTTAGAATTAATTCCGGTTATATTCCGGTGGAACGATCAACGCCTTTGGTACATTCTGGTGCTACGTCTATCCAGCCTATCAAAGATATAGTAATTCCAGAATCTACCAAGACGCCGTTGGAAACCAGTTTAACAATCTTGGATAAAGATTCAGAGTTATCTACGATCAGAAACACTCTAGGAAAAGAAATCGGTAAAAGCGGAAAAACACTGCACTCTGGCACAATTTCGGTTCATTCCGGTGATATTCCGGTGATAGAATCACCAACTGTCGGCGAAGGCTTAGCATTTTTTGCGGAATCCTCAGCCCAACCATCGTGCTTGGAAGAAAGATTTCAGATATTGGACATCCAGAAGGAAGGAAAGTTATTCGAAGCAGAGATCCGAAGCATCCTAAGCAAAAATAGCACACTGGAAGGCACACCATCCGGCGATACAAGTTTCGATAGTTCAACCAATCAACCTCAAGATACAGAAGGAAGGCCTAATACACTCACAATGAACGGACAACAACAACAACAGCAGTTATGTCAACCAAGGCCGCCTCCAACAGGAGTAACATACACGAAATTCGGTGGATTCCCAGGAGATGATCCGGATGCTCATGTACGCACTTTCGAGATAAGTTATGCAGTTCTTAACCATCCACTGGATCAGGCGTATAAGGCCATTGTTTTTCAATCTACACTGGTCAATGAAGCAGCCAGATGGCTTACGGAATACGATATTAATCATTTCGGTACCTATGACGTAGTACGAGACGTTTTTTTGCAACGATTCAGGCTAAAGAAGAATCCCGCCGAAATTTTTGATTATTTACAAAACAACCGTCAGAAGGCAAATCAGACTGTCCAGGAGTATGCTACACTTTTTAGAACACACTTGCGGCAGATACCACAGGCCCACGCTAACTTACCTGATGATGTCATCACTTAGTGGTTCATCAATGGCTTAACCCCACAATTGAAGCAGATCATGATCATAAGATGTGTCGGAGCGATGACGCTGGATGCAGTCATTGCAATGGCTGTGCAACTGGAATCCAAAGTCGGTGGATTTACAGAGGACTTGGAGTGGTTAAAAACAAACAAAAATATGGCTGAAGATATAACCAGACAAGTATACTACATCACATGCAAAAATTCAGGTCATACTAGTACCAATTGTGCACTAACTCAAACGTTCTGCGCTATCTACAACACTGCCGGACACACCACCGGAAACTGTGTCTACAACGCCAGAGTACAGGGAACAGCAATGGTCAATCCAGTTATTTAAGAACGTGGACATCCAGCGAATCACTATGTACCTCCGCAAATGAGAAACAATCAACCGCAAGGATATCAGAACTACCGAGGACAGAGGAACAACAATTATAATGCAAACCGCTTGCAAAATGGACCACCACCAAAAAATCCCAATTTACCACCACCACGCTATCATTTTTGTGGTGAATTTGGACACATTAGAAGATTTTGCAAAGATGCAGCTGAGTATGATCAAAGGAAGAAGGAACGACAAAACCCAATGGCCAAGATGGTACAAATCACACCAGTAGAAACACAGACTGCTACAGTCCAGACCCGATCCGATAAACAACTGCAGTCGGCAGCAAAAATATTCGAACCGGGGATACGAGAACAATATAGGATGTATAACAAGGCTAGTCAATGGACTGCAACAGAACCACCAGTGTTCCCAGAACCTATTCCGGTGACCCAGGCTTCGTCGACAAAGGAAGGAACACAACAAAAGGAAGCAGCAGCGGAGCCATCATCAGTAGTAGACATGCCAGCAGATACTTCTGCATCGGCAGAGACCTCAAGTTCAAAGGAGCAGGACAACCAATCTCAACAGGCCTGGGAAATTTTATCCAAGGCATTTATCACCCTGCCTCTAGGCCAACTTCTGGCATTAGTACCTAGGATTCGACAACAGTTCCAGTTCAGTCCGGTGCCGTCTTGTATTCCGGCGACAGCAGCAGTTCAACCGGAACCTGATTCTACGGTTGATCATTCAGTTCCCTTGATTACAGTATGGTATAAGAATCATAAGATTACGCAGGTATTAATTGATGGAGGCTCTGGTGTAAACATTGCGACTGCGGCATTATGCAAAAGGTTAGGATGGACCGAAATCGAACCAGTTCAATTTTTTGTCAGAATGGCAGATCAATCTAGAGTCCATCCCGTAGGACTTGTGCGGAATGTACCCATTACTTTACAAGGTACGACCTTCAAAATGACCTTTGTTATACTAGATCTGCCGAAATCCACTTTGGATTACAACCTTCTTTTCAGCCGACCTTGGCTGAAGCATGCGAAGGTAATACAGGACTAGTCTGCACAAGAGCTTACGTTCAAAGATGCCAATTGTAGATATGTGGTAAAATTAGATGCTATACAACCTTGTGAACTTCACGCCAGACCATATTTTGCTGAACCAGTCCACATGTTAGATGGACTATCAGATGATGAAGAAGAGGAATTTCTGAAGAATAACGCTGATTTAATGTCCTTAGGGACTGTTGATCTACAGTCCGTTATAGATAACTGGAACACTTCAATTTGTACAATTGTACCTATCACCGAAAAAGCTAAGCAGGAAGATACTGTCTCAACACATGACGATGAATTACAACCACTGTTCAAGTCAACAGACGATACAGAGAAACCTCAACAGTTTTATGTCCCCGAAGACCAGTTGACCACGTACAATCTAGGAGACGAAGAGCATCCGCGACCTGTAAAGATAAGGCAAAACTTACCAGAAACATTTAAAGCTGATTTGATTCGACTACTTCGCGAATTCTCAGACGTCTTTGCATGGGATTACAAAGATATGAAAGGATTAGATCCGCGCATCTATCAGCATAGAGTCATGTTGAAGCCTGAAGCTAAACCGAACAAACAACCCAGCTACCGGATGAATCCCAATTATGCATCACAGGTAAAAGCCGAACTTGATAGATTATTAAAAGTCGGGTTCATCGTACCAATAGAGCATGCTGAATGGATCTCACCAATTGTGATTGTGCCAAAGAAAAATAAGCAACTGCGAATCTGTGTGGATTACCGGAAATTAAATGCAGCAACAGTACCAGACCCTTTCCCGATCCCCTTTTTGGATACCATGCTCGATAGGGTAGCAGGTCATGAAATGTATTCATTCTTAGATGGATACAGTGGTTACAATCAGGTTAGAATGGCTGAAGAGGATATACCAAAAACTACCTTCATTACCAATTGGGGTGTCTTTGCCTGCACCGTAATGTGGTTCGGATTGAGAAATGCACCAAGCACATTTCAAAGATGTATGCAGGAGATATTTTCTCCTTATCTCACTTCATTTATGCAAGTATATCTCGATGATTTTTCAATTTTCGGTAAGATGATAGCACACCTGTTCCATTTACGGTGTTGCTTTCAGAGGTGCAGAGAGTACAGACTCTATCTTAACCCAAACAAATCTGTGTTTGCGGTTTCGTGTGGCAAAGTACTCGGTCATATTGTATCTGCCCAAGGTATCCGAGTAGACCCAGATAAGATTTCGGCAATTTTAGAAGCCCCGGTACCCGCCACTCCAAAAGAAGTAATGCATTTTATGGGTCAAGTACGGTGGCACGGCAGACACTTACGGTGGCTTGCTCATCTGGCTGTACCACTGAACAGGCTAATCACAAAAACTCCCCGACAGTTTGAATGGACTCAAGAATGCCAAACTACATTTGATCGACTCAAGTATTTATTGACGCAGGCCCCAATCTTACAAACACCAGACTGGGCAATCCGTTCCATGTTTTTTTCGACGCTTCAGATATTGCGATTGGCAGTATTCTGATGCAGCAAACACATAAGTGGTTTCGCCCAGTTTATTCTGCCAGCAGAAGGCTTGCACCTGTAGAGAAGAACTATTCTACCACCGAAAGAGAATGTCTAGGATTAATTTACTTCATCAAAAAGTTCAAACATTATCTACTAGGCCGGAAATTCACCTTCCATGTGGATCATGCTGCCCTCGTCTATCTAGTAAGACAGCAGCATTTAGGTGGACGATTAGCACGATGGGTGCTACTCTTGCAGGAATTCGACTATGAAGTCATCCACCGACCCGGAAATGCACATGCCTTAGCAGATTTCTTATCTCGCCTAGATTCCGGTGAAGCTCCGATAGGCATAGATGACACAACTCCAGCGATCTATAGTTCTGAGCCACTGCCCAATGAGACTACCGAATCACAAGCACCACCTACATATTATGATTAGATTCTAACTTTTCTCACCAAAGGATGCTTTCCATCCCAGACAGCCAAGGCAGTCCGAAGGAAAATTGCAGTCTTTAGCTGTCGATTCCGGTTAGTTGCTGGAGAACTATATTATGTAGATCACACCGGAATCCTACTTCGCTGTGTTCCTCCGCATGAAATTAACTCAGTCATCACGATGGCTCACTCGACCCCTACTGGTGGTCACTTTGCCACAGATTTGACTCACCGGAAAATTCTGCAAGGAGGTCTCTGGTGGCCAACGATATACAGAGATGTGGCCCAATTTGTCAAACACTGCGATAACTGTCAAAGGTCTGGACAACCGCTGCAACGACACTTCTTTCCCTTGCAGCCAGTCATGCCATTAGAACCATTTCAGAAATGGGGATTAGATTTTATCGGTCCGATCACACCTCCAACAGTCTTCAGTAACAACAGATACATACTAACCTGTACAGACTACGCAACGAGATGGGTAGAAGCTTGGTCTTTACGGTCTACTACAGCGGTTGCAGTAGCAAAATGTCTGCTGAATGATGTCTTTCCACGTTTTGGCTTACCACTAGAAATTGTCTCAGATCAAGGCACTCATTTGGTAAACAATTTAATGAAGGCACTTACACATTCGTTCCAGGTCACACATAAATTTAGTTCTCCTTATTATCCTTGTGCCAATGGTTTGGCCGAAATTACAAACAAATCTCTTTTGAATATCCTCCGAAAACTGATCATGGAAGCACCGGAAAGATGGGATCAACTACTACCTGCAGTATTATGGGCATACCGAACTACCTATAAGGTAACAACAGGCTTGACTCCTTTCAAACTAGCTTATGGCTTAGAAGCAATAGCACCCATGGAAGTAGTCATCCCAAGTCTGCGTGTAGCAATCACTCAGAAGATGCTACTGGAAGATTCGCTGACAGCACGAATGGACGCACTCAGAGAACTTGATGAGCACCGATGGCTGAGCTTTTTAACCATGCGCGAAGTACAACTAAGGCAAGCCAAGACACACGATCGATATTTGAAGACTCCAATCTTTTTGGTAGGTCAGCTTGTACTCTTCTATAACGCAAAGTCGGATAGAGCAGCAGGAAAGTTCAAACTACAATGGTTCGGCCCTTTCAAAATCTCAGAACAAATCGGTCCGGCAACTTTTCGGTTGATTACATTGACCGAAAATCCACTTCCAAAAGTAATCAATGGGTCGAAGCTGCGGCCGTATCATCACGCTACTAGTCCGCATTAAATTATTCGGCAGTGGGCCGCGTTTTGTGTAATCTTTTTCTTTTTTCTTTCTTCCTTTTTATAAATAGCCGTGTTTTGTAAAAATCTTTATGTTACCAGCCGCCCCCTTACCAGTCACTCAAGCACGCATGCCAGCATGCAAACAGTATTATTCCCGCACCGCACAATGATACCCACCCCCTTTCCCCTCCCCACCGTGTTGTTCCTACTTAACCCTTTCGGCAGCGCCAAAAATCGCTACTGTGTTGTGTGTTAGTGTTCTGTGCGACCTCTCGCGTTCTGTATTCGTGTTCATAGTCTGTATCAGCAAACGCCATGGAAGCACTAGCCAATTATGCTGCCTTCCGTGATGGTATCCCTACCGAAGTAGGTGAATACCAGCGTTGCAGAGGGTTGGCCAACTTCGCTGAGTTGCCTTGGCACTCAGTGGAAGCCCATCCCTTCTTCGCGCAAATCATCCCTGCCATTGCCCAATCCCCCGCCACCGAACGCCAATGGGTCTTCCCCTCGCTACCTTCGCGAACCGTCATCACCTTCCAAGCATTCTCTGAAGCCTTCCGCCTCTCCCCACAAGGCCGAGAAAATGGCCCTAGTATCCCCCTCGCCTGCATGACCGAACTGTTCCCCCGATCTTCGTCCAACGAATACGCCATTCTTTGTCGCCCTGAACCCGAACGATCTGCTCTGCAATTCCTAGTCGCCATACTCAACCTTCAGAAGCGCACCTACGGCATATCCCGCCCCTTCTATTCCGCCTTAGATTTAGCTGCCCGAGAACCCGTGAACTTCGCCTCGTACTTTTTCCATAGAATTCATAAAGAGTGTGTAGCTATAGTGAAGCAAGTCAAAAAGGGAACCACCCCACGCTCTCGCCTTCCCCATATCATATCTTTTCTCTTCCCAGCCATCCTTGCGGCACAACCACCACCCCGAGGACCAGTTCTAAGGCATGAAGAATCAGTACAACCACTCGAAGACGATGAAGAAGAAGACGAAGAAATAAACCAGTTATTCCGCCGCAAAAGAATCAGAATCAGCTCATCAAAAAGTGAGGCACAAGGTTCTACCGGAAAAGACAAAGATGCTGAAGACGCGGAGCAAGAGACCTTCCATGATACAGCCACCTCAATGCACAATGAATCATCAGCAGACCAACAAGACCAACAGAATCGAACTGAAACAGAAACGGTTTCAACCGAAGAAGACTCAGAGCAACAGAAAGACGAGCAGCAATCCGCTAGGGATGCACTAAACACACTTCTGAAGGCCGTCGAATCCACAAACGACAACAATGCAGATGAACAACAACCAAGCAATCAGGTAACAAACACTGACTCTGCCATTCCCAGACCTCCACCAGTCAACCCCATTCCCACACCGGATTCGGAATCCTCTTCATCCTCCCTCAATTATTCACCCCCAACATCCCCCCAAATCCACACCCAAACCTCTGCGCAACCACAACACCCACTTCTCCTTCCCTCCGTTCCGGTCTTCTTCAAGCTTGCTGCCATGGGACAAATGCTTATTTCCCTTTCTCAGCAACTTCCAGTGCAGCTTAGCGATGTCACAAATACGATTCTTCAAGACCTGCCTACTGGAAGCCGACATCATCCCTCTCCAAGAAGAAATCAATGCCGTAAAAGCAGAGAATCATCAATTACAGATGCAATTAGCAGATCTCCAAGGCCAAGTTTCGGCACAACAAGAATTGATACAGCAACGGAATGATGCATTGGAGCAACTTGCCGCCAAAGACCAACTATTGAACGCAGCCCAAGAAGAAATCAGGGAACTGAAGATCGCACTACAGGAAAAGGAAGATATCAGCACATCACTCGAAGACTTGGTAGAAGAAACGAAAGCACAATTGCAGGAGATAATCCAGAAGAATCAGGAACAGCAGCAAGAAGCAAAACAAGTTGAAGACGAGCTACGAAGAGCCCAGGAATGCTTGGACGAGGCAAACAATATGCTGAGACACCAATTAACCAGGGAAGCCAAATACCAAAAGGATCTAGCAAATGCTCGCAGAGAACGAGATGCATACTACAAAACTATCGAATTTTAGAACCAACAACTCGAGCGACTAGATAACCAGTTGCGAAATCAGAAGGATCGAGTCACTGATATGCAGAAGAAAGTCACCGAAATAAAGACATCCGGGGACGCTGCATTATCCAATGAGTTTTATTTACAAGAGGCCTTCTTACAGACCCAGGCCGAAATTTTGTTAACCCAAGCCATAGCTCTTAGCTCCGTTAGAACGGACGCTCAGTTAGCAGAACCGAGTACTCTAGTTCAGATGATAGAAACCATTAAAAAGAAAATTACCCGAACGTTTAGGCTCGCCCGAAGCATGTATTTAGAAGGACTCGTAGCAGAA
Organism: Ceratopteris richardii; assembly: GCA_020310875.1. NCBI lineage: Eukaryota > Viridiplantae > Streptophyta > Polypodiopsida > Polypodiales > Pteridaceae > Ceratopteris > Ceratopteris richardii. The sequence goes on along the minus strand of CM035444.1, from coordinate 40,820,891 downwards.
CCATAGGAACCTGCGGGTTCGAGTCCACCGTGCGTGCCAGTGTTAGACGGCCGCCAAAAAAAGGACAGATGTAACGGTGACAGATGTCATAAATATAGAGGAACATTTTGAAATGCGCGCACAATTATAGATTCACGCATCTTTGTAAAAACTTCTATATAAAGCAATGAGAAAAGAGTAGTCGAGAGCCCATTTTTGGGAATTGTGAGCATACTGTTTGAATCTGTGTGTGCTGTGTCGATGAGAAGATTGAGCTCTGTTCTGTTCTGTTCTGTCTGTCTATTCGTCTATTCTCCTTGTAGTGCAGAGTTACGACTCGGTAGTATTGTGTTGTGAATCTGTTTGGTAATAGTTATATGCGGTTCTGGATATTATCCCAGAATAAGTGTTGTTTATCAGTTTTCTATTGAACAAGGGGATGTGTAAGGCCGAAGCGAACTATCTGCGTGTTAACATTTTTTTGTTAAGTGACCAGGTTCGATACAGTAGTCTGCGTTTACTGTTGATTCCGATCACAGGAAGGACTCGTATCGGTAATGGTCTGAACACGAGTGGAAACAATGATAAGTTTGTGATGAGTCGACTGTTGGTAGGAACTTGTTGCTTGAGTTTGGCATACGGTAAGTTTGCATACCTTCGAGTATAGCTGTCTGTTGTGTTATTGTTCGGTATACCTATCTGTCACGAAGAAGTGCATATTGAGTGGCATTCGGTTAATGAAGTTGAGTATTCTATTAGTTATAAGTCAGAATCGGACTACTGCTCTGTTGCTATAGCAGGTCCAGTTCGGAAGTTCTAAGTCCCAGTACGCCGAACAGTTATCAGTGTTCAGAGTCAAGTACTGAGCTAAGACGCGATAGAGCATTTATGATTGTGTGAGAAGTTGGGAAAATAGTACAGGGCCTCTGTCTAACAGACCCCTACCACTCCCAAGAACCCACATGGCTAAGAGGTAGCTTAATATTAGTTATCTTGGTATTGCCAATTGATTTACCTGAACATGGAAGAGTAAAGATTGAAGGGTTCAGGAACGTCCGACTTTTGAAAGTGTTTTGAGTCTGAAGTCAGAAGTTTAACGACTAACATTTGGCACCGTCTGTGGGAAAGTGGCATTAGATTGCCAGTGATCTGTGGGAAAGTGGCATCAGATTGCCAGTTATCTGTGGGAAAGTGGCATCAGATTGCCAGTTATTTGTGGGAAGGTGGCATTAGAGTGCCAACTGTTTGTCAGAATCAAACATCCCGTTTATCGTTCGATTGACTGACAGTAGCAACAGAGCCAGATTGTTGCAAACTGCTCAGATAGTGTTACTGCGCAATGATACATGCCAGTTACTCGGTCTGGCGAAACGTATCCTAAGAACCATAAGGCTGGAGCACGTAAAGTGCTAAAGACAATCCTAGGAGAAGAAGGTATAACGCGGTCTGACCCAGTGGTCAAGCAAGTTAAGGACGTTAGAATTAATTCCGGTTATATTCCGGTGGAACGATCAACGCCTTTGGTACATTCTGGTGCTACGTCTACCCAGCCTATCAAAGATATAGTAATTCCAGAATCTACCAAGACGCCGTTGGAAACCAGTTTAACAATCTTGGATAAAGATTCAGAGTTATCTACGATCATAAACACTCTAGGAAAAGAAATCGGTAAAAGCGGAAAAACACTGCATTCTGGCACAATTTCGGTTCATTCCGATGATATTCCGGTGATAGAATCACCAACTGTCGGCGAAGGCTTAGCATTTTTTGCGGAATCCTCAGCCCAACCATCGTGCTTGGAAGAAAGATTTCGGATATTGGACATCTAGAAGGAAGGAAAGCTGCTCGAAGCAGAGATCCGAAGCATCCTAAGCAAAAACAGCACACCGGAAGGCACACCATCCGACGATACAAGTTCCGATAGTTCAACCAATCAACCTCAAGATACAGAAGGAAGGCCTAATACACTCACAATGAACGGACAACAACAGCAACAACAGTTATGTCAACCAAGGCCGCCTCCAACAGGAGTAACATACACGAAATTCGGTGGATTCGCAGGAGATGATCCGGATGCTCGTGTACGCACTTTCGAGATAAGTTATGCAGTTCTTAACCATCCACCGGATCAGGCGTATAAGGCCATTGTTTTTCAATCTACACTGGTCAATGAAGTAGCCAGATGGCTTACGGAATACGATATTAATCATTTCGGTACCTATGATGCAGTACGAGATGCTTTTCTGCAACGATTCAGGCTAAAGAAGAATCCCGCCGAAATCTTAATTACTCGATCAGGCCCAAAGTGCCCACCTGCAACACCACTATGTGCATTTTCTAAGACTTTCAAGTAGGTCTGATTCGTGAGCACACAATCTTAAGTATCCATCTTTGCCTCTCTGATATAGGTTGTCTCCTACTAAGGTGTAGTCCTGAGCCTCCTGCTCCATACTCTGTTTTCTTGCGAGACTAGCCTCATTGGGTAATGTTCTTGATCCCATGAATTCTACCAATGGAGTGCTCCATTCTAGAATTAACGATACGTGATAAAGAGTTGCATGCTCCACTGGGGGTCTCTCCTCGCACACTGGAAAATTCTTAATCCACTCATGTATTTCTTTGTCCATGCTAGGCCAATACGCTCCTAAACGTTTTAGATTCTGCAATGTTCATTGTTTAGAGTAGTGATTTCCTAGCAATCCTTCATGGGCTTGTTGCAACCAACTGTTATGTTCATCGTCTTCAACACAACAAGCTAATACACCCTCTGAACCTTGTTTGTACATGCTTCCTCCTAATATTTGATATTTTTGTGATTTTATAATTTCCTCTTTGTGGGTTTTCACATTCTTGTTTGCAGGTCCGAAGGTTAGGACAGGTACCAACTTATTTGCCCATTTAGGAACAACTTTCGAATTGAACAGATAAGCATCGGGCAATTCATTAGACACTCCTTGCAGTGACTCTCCTGAAGTGATGCGAGAAAGGTGATTTGCCTTGAGGTGGGTTCTACCTTTCCTAACAACCACTTCAAAGTCATATTCCATTAGTAAGAGAAACCATCTTACTAAGTGTCCTGTATTGCAAGGTTTATTGACCAAATATAATAAAGCTTGATGATCAGTAAAAAACTTGAACTTGTTGGCCAACAGGTAGTGTCTAAACTTCTTCACAGCATATACCATGCCTAAGCCTTCTCTTTCAGTTGTGGTTCATTCAGCAACGTTCAATTGCCTGCTAGCATATGCTATAGGCAAATCTAAATTTCCCTCACCTGTTGGTTGTGACAACACACATCCTATTGCATAATTGGATGCATCCATGTGGACATGGAAGGGTTTATTCCAATCAAGAGTGGTCAGTATTGGTGTTGAGCACAAACGTCTCTTCAACTCATTGAAGGACTTTTCGCATGCATCATTCCAACTCAAAGTTTCTCAACAAGGCATAAAGAGGTTTAGCTATGATCACATACATGTGGATGAACCTGTGATAATATCCACAATGGCCCATAAAGGATTGTACCTCTTTAATGTTCCTTGGCCTGGGCAGCTCCGCGATGGCTCTTACTTTATCCTCATCTGTTGATATTCCATTCTTCGAAACAATATGACCTAAGATTTTGCCTTGTCATACCATGAACACACTTTTTTCTCGGTTCAGACACACTCGATATTCTCTACACTTGTTGAAGATCTATTTGAGCTCAGGGATGTGGAGTCTTCTTTCTTGGGAATGAGCACATAAATCATCCACATATACTTCTAAGCTCTTTCGCAAGAACTCTTTGAAGACATGACACATGAGCCTTTGAAATGTTGCAGGTGCATTGGTGAGCCCAAATGGCATCACACAGAATGCAAAGATTCCCCACTCTGTGGCGAAAGCCGTTTTGTGTTGATCTTCTGGGGCAATGGCTACTTGATTGTAACCTGAAAATCCATCAAGGAAGCTATAAACTTCCTTGCCTACAACACGCTCTAATAGATGTTCAGTGATTGGAAGCAAATAACTATCTCGAATCGTAGCAGCATTAACTTTTTTAAGGTTAATACACACTCGCAGCTTTCCATTCTTCTTGGGCACCACTACAATGGGGGACACCCATTTAGTATGCTCAATCTCATAGATAAATCCAGCTTCAATCAGCCTATCAATTTCTTCTTTTATTTTAGCTGCATAAGTGTCATTATATGTGTAGGGCTTTTGTTTGGTGGGTTTGGCATCCGCAGTCATGGGGATCATACATGAGAGCAAATTTTTGGATCTACTCCCTTCAAATCTCTATAGTGCCATGCAAACATGTCCCTATATTCGCTTAATAGAGCTACAAGCTCTACTTCTTCTTTTGCACCTAGGTCATCTCCTATGTACGTACATCTCTCTTCGTTCTCTTCAATGGTCAGTACAATCTTTTTGGTCTTTTCTTTATTGTCATATGCTTCTCCTATAATGGCCTCTCTCTTAGGCATTCGTACCAAAATTTTTCGATCCTCGACTTCATATTTCTTGAAATTTTCTGGTACCTCAAACAATGATTCCTCCTCTTCTTGTTTCACAGCTTTTCTCCTTTTTTGCTTTTGACCTCCTTCACTTCCGTCCTTTGAATTTACTGTTTTGATACTTGTGAGAGGTTCTTCTTCTTATACTCCTACATCTTCTAGATAGTGCTTTTCTGAATTAAAGTAACTATCCATCACAATGGACTCTAGATCGTCATCGTTATCTTCTTCTTCTTCTATGAAGTCACTAGGGTCACATTCTTCTAGCAAGGTCTGACACATGAACACTGAAATATCATAACCCTCCTCATCACAATGAGGTTTCCACTGTTCATTGACAACAATGTCCATGGTGGCCAAGATTTCTGCCCAACCATGAGGCTCAAATTCCTCATCTAGAAAAATCATCGGTGTATAGGCTGAGTCTTTGATTGGTCTATCTTCTTGAGAAGTTCCTTCTTCTCGTGCTTTTAGGCATCCTTCCTCTTCCTCTACGACCTTGCATACCCATAAATGGTATCTTCATGCATCCAAGATGGATCAGGTGAACTTCCAGAATGCATAGAGATAGAATCTTCTTTTGCTTTGTGGATAGGGTTCGACTGTAGGGGTGGTACATCTGTGAAGGTGTAATCCTTCATATTGACCTTGGTTGTGACCTCTAAGTGTTGTAAGTACAAGGAGTTGATTGCCCAATCTTGTACTATTTGCAATTGTCGTAGGAAGGGTCTACCTAGGACCATCTCATAGACATTATTTTTCTCAAAGTCACATATAGCAAATGTATGTTCAAACTCTACACCGCAAGTGGTTAGAGTTATCCCTTAGAGCAATCCTAGAGGTCTTTCAAAATGATCATCGACCATTTGAAGCTTCATTCTAGTTGGTCTTAATGTGGGTTTGCACCATCACTTCCACAAGGAGGTGGTTGCAATAGCAACACCAACACCTGAATCTATGATTGCTTTGGTTGTGTAACCCTGGTAGGTGATAGGAAGATAAGTATTACCTTCTTCACCTTCACTAATGTCTCCTATTTTGTCTAAAGGTATCTCTGGTACTTTCTGCTTAGAGCCCGCTTTTGGCATATTGGAATCAAGTTCTGGAACCTGATCCTTCACATGATTCCATAGCTCAGGTTTTTCTTTGAGCAGCTCTTCTACAGTGAGATGACACTAAACCTTAGTGTTCTTCACGACGTCAATGTTTCTTGGAACCACTGAGTCTTCATTTCTTACCAATATTGTGGGAGCTCTGATATGAAGAGATTCAGATTCCCATGGGCCTATGAATTGTTGCAGCTCTTGAAAGGAATTAGATTCAAAATCTAATCTTTCATCTTCTTTTTGCTCTGCTTGGTCTCCATAAATAGATGGAATGTCTTGGGGAAATTGATCGTGAAGATCATCAATTTCAGGAATAGGAGGGGGTTTACCCTTCTCCTTGGCCCATTTCTCTTCTTGTATTTCCCGCAAGAACTCTTGAGAGTACTGTTGAATAGAAAGAGGTGCTCCCTCATCCACGGAATTAGGAACATAAGATTGCTCTAATCTTTCTAATAAGCCTTGAAAATGCAAATCCGGTTTGACAGAGTTCATCAGATTGAACTGTTGATTGGTTTCAAGCATATCTTGAGCCAACTCTACCATTTTCATGCACATTTTTGTCCATTCAATCTCTAAATCTTCTCTAGGGTAAGTCTTGCCTAGGTTTGCAGCTATTGGCCCTTCTTGAAGACAAGCCTAGTAGGCCTTAAACATCATGTCCAAACCTTCTAGGGTTGGATCTGCAAGAATAGACCCTGGTTGCGGTCCATTTACAATGGCTGGCGGGGTGGGATGATGTGGACTGGATGGAGCTTCATCATGCGAGGGGCTTTGTGATGTAATGTCTTCTATTTTAGTTTTTGCATCTTTCACGCTTTCTTCTAGTTGAGATAACTTTTTATTCCACTTGCGATTAGCTTTCTCTCTGGTATCCTTCCAAGTTCTTGTTTTCCTCTTACTTGGCTCTCCTGATTCACTTGACTCTGATTGATCAACTGGTTTTGCTTGTTGTACAACTTGTGCCCTAGTAACTGCCTATACAGGAGCCACATTATTGCCACTTGAACTTGAATCTTCCACTAAGCCTACCACATTGATGGGTGTAACCTTGGGTGTGCTAGAGGGATTCATAGAACAATCTCTTGGAAGATGTTCCTTGCTGCACTCAGGACAGAAGCCTTGTATTGTGATGTTCTGTCCTTGTCCCGGAGTCGGTGAATGGGGACATTCATGAATGATTTGGTCGCCCTGACATCTAAAACATGGACCTCTAGGGGCTTGTGGTCTTACTTGTCTCGCTTGGGGCCTGGGATTGGGATTTGTATAGATGACATTGGAGTATTCTGGCTCCCAATTTTGTTCCATAGGTGGTGTCTCATATGGATAGGAACAAGCCTCACTATGGTCTAGTGACTCTGTGTAATAAGCTTGTGGACTATCTTCATGGGAGTAGTCTGAATTATGAGCATGAGAGTCATTTTGTGAGACAAATGGGGCTAGTGGCACCAATGCTCTATTAAAGTTCTCCTCTACCACTGCATACTTAACTGGGATCACATTGATAGGAGCTGGTGGTTGGTTTCCTAGGACTGGTTGTGGTCTATGTGGTGCCTGATATGGATGTTGTGGCCTATAATACGATTGTTGGTATTGATTCTGATACCTGCCCTGCTGGTAAGGTTTCTGATAATTTTTTCTGACAACCTGCCTATTGTAGGGACAATCTTGAGCTATATGATTTGTGTATTTTCTCTCAATTGTGCAATATAGAGTATTAGGATTTCCTTGGGGTTGAGCCATCATCAGGCAAACATTAGCCATGTGGTCTCCTCCACAGTTGTAACATCGCTTCAATGAGGTGACCCTTGACATTTGTGTGTTTTGGACTCCTAGCTTTTTGGCAACTTGCTCAGCTATCTCATCTATCTCAGTGGAGGTCCTTGAGGTATGACTAGTAGAGCTGTCTGAATCCTTATAGATTTTAGATAGTCCTAAATCCTCACCCAAGTTGTCCTCTATGTCAATACATATTCGCACACACTCTTCTATGGATCTAGGCTCTTTCAAGTACACATATGATCTCAACTTGGTGCTTAGCAAGCCATCTAAAAACAAGGCCACTTGTTTGGCTGATGTGGGTAATTCTGGCACAGGGCATCTTTCTAAGTACTATCTAAACCTTATTCCTGCACTATTTCTTGGGGTTTTTGTTTGAAGCTATGGATCAAGGAAGATGTGTTATGCCTGATGCCACTCTTGGAAAATTCTACAATGAATTCTTCTAGCATTTGACCTATCTCTCTATAGTTGTGACTGTTTAGAGGTTGAAAGCTAAGCCAGTACCCTTGAGAGTCAAACCAAATGCCTCAAACTGTGTGAACAAGTCCTCAACCTGCTCAACTCTTAATACTTGTTTGAACTCGCCACATGATCATAAGGGTCGCCGAATCCATCAAAATAGTTCTTCATAGCCTTGACCACTTGAGAAGGTCTAAGGGTTCTTGGGTGATCTTGCGGTCTAGGCAATGGAAACATACGAAGCACGCGAACATCACAAGGAAGGAGAAGAAGCTTTGAGCACAATACACAATACTTAATGTATTACTAGAGAATGTACAAAGATAAGTAGCCCATTAGGGCAATAGTTGTATATACAAGCCGGGGGAAAAAAACCTCCTAAAGAGGGAAAAAAGTGCCTCGACGGTCCTAGAGTGTTCACACACATCACTACCTAAATATATCAACAAATCCCCCTTGGGAGTGATGCGGTGAACAAGTAGCTGGCATTCATGTATAAGGAAGTACCAAGCTTTGTGGAAATCACTCCACAAAAGGAAGTAAGCCCAAAGCTTTGCGAAAAGCTTCAAACTTCTCCCTAGGCAGAGCCTTCATGAAAAGGTCTGCAATGTTCTCCTGCATGGGTACATATGCCAAGCTGATCTCCCCAGCACAGAACCTCTCCCTGACATAATGGTAATGCCCCTCAATGTGCTTAGTGCTAGCATGGAACACAGGGTTCCTTGCAACCACCAATGCGCTTTGACTGTCAGTGAAGATGGTGGTGGCAGAAGACTGACCAACACCCAAATCAGCCATAAGGGGTCTGAGCCACACACACTCAACAATTGCTGTGAAAGCTGCCCTATACTCAGCCTCAAAATTGGAAGTGGCCACAGTAGGCTGCTTCTTGCTACCAAGCATGAAGCAAAAGCCACTAGTCGACAGACGAGTGTCATAGAAACCAGCCCCATCAGAGTCAAGAAAAGCATGCAAATCTGGCGGTAGTGATCCCCCCTTGGGATAAAACAGCCCAAGTAGCCGAGTACCACTCAAGTAGCGAAAGATACGCTTAACCGCCTGCCAATGCTTGACTCCTAGGCAATGCATAAACCTGCTCATCTGTGAGACAACAAACTGAACATCTGGCTGAGTAATGCATAAGTAGATCAAGCATCCAATAGCCTGTCGATAGAGAACAACATCAAATGCATCTCGAGCACCATGAAGACTCAATCGTAAACCTGTCTCCATAGGAGTGGCAATAGGCTTACAGTCTTCAAGGACAAAATGCTGCAATAATGTGTCAATATATTTTGTTTTACGCAAAGCCATTCCACCATCAACGTGCATAAACTAAATGCCCAAATAATGATGCAAATGCCCCAAATCAGACATCTCAAATGAGGCATGCGAATCAGCCTTAAAATAAAAAATATGCCTCTCATGAGGACCAATGAGCAGCATGTCATCAACATAAGCCACAATGATCAAAAGTACATCATTAGCACGCTTAACATATAAGATGCTTTCAGTTGGACTGTTCTCAAAACTATGTGCAATCAGATAGGCATGTATCTTTTCATACCAAGCACGTGGTGTTTGCTTTAAACCATATAATGCCTTCTTTAACCTGCACACCTGGTTCTCATGCCCTTTCCGCACAAAGCCACGGGGCTGAAAAACATACACTTCTTCATGCAAGTCACCATTCAGAAACGCACTTTTAATGTCCAATTGATGTACATTCCAACCATGATGGGCTGCAAGTGCACAAATGTTCCAAACAGTAGTCATATGGCATGTAGGTGCAAAGGTCTCATCAAAATCAATGCCTCTTTCCTGTGCATAACCCTTTGCAACAAGCCTAGCCTTATACCTGTCAACTATACCATCAGGTTTACGCTTCAGCTTGTATACCCACTTAGTGCCAATGGCCTTCTTGCCAGGAGGCAAGTCACATAAAGACCAAGTACCATTCTTCATTATTGCATCATATTCGGATTGCATAGCAGCCATCCAATTTTCTGAATTTTGTGCTTCATCAAATGAAATAGGCTCAGTCTCATCACAGAGTCTAGATGCAGCCATAACATAGCAATCTGATGCAAAAGAGGCACTATGAGAGCCTGATCGAGTACGATATGACAGAGGTGCATCTAATTTGTTGTCATGCAAGGTCTGCACCAATAATTTTGGCATAGTTCTTGCCTGCTCAATATCAGCTCTCTCATCAATAAGTGCATCATGTAAATCTGCATCAGAAATGGAATGATCTGCATCATCACATGAAACCTGCAAAGGCTGAGAAGTTGCCTCATTAGGACCAGCACTACACTGTCCACCTATAAAAAGAGGCAGCAAAGTATCATACATGTCTTTGGAGCTAACAAATGTCTCCTTAGTACATGAAATCAATGGCTGAATAGCATCCTCCACAAAAACAACATCATGGCTAACCAGAATGCGTTTAGTCTATGGATGATACAGATGATAGCCTTTACTTTCATAACTGTACCCAACAAAAATACATTTTATTGCTTTATCATCCAATTTTCTACGATGTTGTTCGGGCACTAATGCATATGCCAAACAACCAAAAACACGCAAATGAGAAATAGATGGCTTGCGATCATGCCAAGCCTCATATGGAGTGATAGAATCCAGTGCTTTAGTGGGACACCTGTTCAGTACATATGCTGCACACATGACAACCTCAAGCCAAAAACTATGTGGTAAAGCCTAACTCTTGACCATACACCTCGCCATCTCCATGAGAGACCTATTCTTCCATTCAGCAACTCCATTCTATTGAGGTGTATATAGCACTGTACACTGGTGTTTTATCCCACGTTCAACCAGAAATGCATTAAAATCAAAAGACATATATTCCCCCCCTCGATCTGAACACAGGGTGCCCATTTTACGTGCGGACAAATTTTCAGCCAAAACCAAAAACTGTTTGAAGCACATGAACACTTCGGACTTTTCCTTCAATGGATATACCCATGCATGCCTAGAAAAATCATCAATAAAAGTCACGAAGTAAAGATAATTTCCAAAAGAAGGTGTCTTCATAGGACCACATACATCACTATGTACAAGCTGTAATTTCTGAGTAGCCCGAACTGAACCATCTTTTGGAAATGAGAAACGTTACATTTTTCCCAAAATACAGCCTTTACAAACATGTTTTCCACATGCCTCAAGTTTCAGCAAAGAGGATACCATTTTAGATTTCTGTAGGCGTGGCAAACTAGCAAAATTCAGATGACCAAAGCATGCATGCCAAAACTTTGCATCTGACATAGCCTGAGAATCATGTACTGCACATGCCGAATCACTTACAGATCTTTCATAGTCTATGAGCTTATACAACCCACGACATAAAATTCCAGAAGCAATAATCACGTCGCCATTTGATAGATCATGAACTCTACACCTGTCATCAATAAATTCACAACCAAGCCAAGCTTGGCTAATGCAGAAACTCATAATAGGTTCTTCTTGATCCCTGGCATAAATAAAGCATCTGACAAAGTGAATTAACTACCATCAGCAGTAGTCAAAATGATCTTACCAACTCCCATAATAGGATAAGAGGAGTTGTTGGTGCATGTAACAGTATTCCCTATGGGGGCAGGCTCGAGTGAAGAGAAGAAACTGCGCTGTGAGGTAATATGTTTGCTAGCCCCACTGTCAAAATACTGGAACATCTGAGTCTACTGCAGACATGCACTACTCATAAGAAGATGGGTCAAAACTGCAGACAGTAGTAAACGCCCATTCTTCTTCCTCCACAAGATTAGCAGACTCAATTTTTGGTGTAGGGGTCTCTGCAACAACCATTCCAGCCTCTTTCTTCTTTGCCTCTTTAGCAACCAGTTTTGGACAATTCTTCATGATATGATCATTCCCTTTAAAGTACTTACAAAACAATTTCTGCTTTTCTCATTTCTTCTCATCTTTATCTTCCTTTTTCGAAATTGCAAAATTAGCAGATTTTTGCTTACTAGTTGAAGAGCTCCATTTTCCTTTGCCCTTCTGACTAGCCAGGAAAGCTTGATCTGCAACTCGTATAATGGACCTGTTCTGCCTGGACTGATCTTCCTACAATAGAATAGAGACTAACTCCTCAAATGATAAGCCATTTGGATTTCCTTTCATCATCAATCGAAGAGTAGAAGCAAAACTCTGATATGAATCAAGAAGACCATTCAGAACGGTCTGCACAAGTGAGCTATCTGGTATAACCTCATCAACGGAAATCAACTGTTCCTTGAAGCCTTTGATCTTCATTAGGAAACTGTCCATAGAATCACCTTCATTCATGTGCTCACTCTCCAACTGTTTTTAGAGGTAAGCAACACGAGCCTCATTCATAGCTTGCTACAATGTGGTAAGTGTATCCCGCATCCTTAGTTGTTCTGCAAGAGCGAATGTGAGGAATAATGGCACGTTTGACAGACAAAGCTATCAATGCATGTGCCTGGGCATCTCTACCATCCCAGTGAATCTGCTCTATAGCAGGTGCAACAGAAACCGCAGCACGAACAGGAATATGCAGAATATCATCATCTTCGACACCTTCTGCATCAGCTTTAGTACCTGTAGTTGTAACAATTGCAAGTGTGATAGGACATTTTTTGACACCCTACACAATGTTCCACAGTCCGTTTGCAACCAACAGATGTCGCATCATATAAGCCCATAATGGGTAGTTGGTACCATCCAACTTATCCTCAACATCCAACATATGGAATACATCACAACTTTCAGCCATGGCCGGTGACTAAAATACCTTGATGCAGAAAATTGATTGTATCTCAAAAAGTTGAACAGAACTACCCAGACAAATTCTGCTAGACATGTAGCAGACTTCGAGACGCTTATACTAGCGAACAGAAACTGGTATATACCTTTGACACAAAAAGACAAAATAGCCTGCACAAGCACTGCGATAGTGTGATAGTATGCTCTCCAAAATTTGTGCGATTCTGAGACTGCAACCGGAGGAGTGTGATGGCACCCTAGATGAAGCGACGACTTGCTTTGATACCAATTGTTGGAGATAGACGTCAGTGGAAGCACGCGAACAGCACAAGGAAGGAGAAGAAGCTTGGAGCACAACACACAATACTTAATGTATTACTAGAGAATGTATAAAGATAAGTAGCCCATTAGGGCAATATGCATATATACAAGCCGGGGGAAAAAAACCTCCTAAAGAGGGAAAAAAGTGTCTCGGCAGTCCTAGAGTGTTCACACACATCACTACCTAAATATATCAACACTGATCTGTCTCTGCCCACAGTGTGTGCAAAGCTTACCTCCGGTCTCTCTCTAGTTCTTTCCCTTTCGGTTTCATGAGCCTTGGATGATCCTGCTCCTTGGAGACCATGGGAAACACTGGATCTTAGTGGAGGGAAAATCAATTCACCTTGCCAAGTGTATGCATGGTTATCCTGTTTGATACCAATAACATTTTCTCTGATGTGTGATCTAGATAGACAACTTTGCCTGGTGTCTCTGGATCCTTGAACTCATAGATGGTGACTACTGGGCTGGGTTGCTCTGGCCTAAATCTTCGAAAGACTTCCTCTGTTTCTCCATTCAAGAAAAGTTCTATGCTTTTGTTATCTTGAGGGATCCAATCTAGAGTGATTACTCTAGTCAAATCTGACTTACCTCTAGGAGTCTTGGGTTCTTGTCCTAGGTCTCCTTGCTCTTGGTCTCCTATATTGTTTTCAGGAATGATATTTCCAAACTCATATGTCTTGTCTGGTAAGTTGGTAACCACATACATGGTTCCTTCCTTGTCAATGTATGAACCCTCTTCGAAGTTGACCACTAGGTGTTCAAGTCCAAAGGGTTGATCTGGATTTTTGAGTTGGACCACTGATCGTCTTAGGCCATCCTCATAGATGCGTGCACCTAATTGGTTGGTCCTGATATACTCCAATTGTGTCTTATAAGGACCTTGTGGTGTCTGTAAATAAGCAGTACCTGAGGTACGTGTGGGTGTCTCCATGCTAAAAGACATTTCTGAATCACTTGTGTCAGAACTTAGTGTGTAGGGATAACCACTTAGTTGCTATGCCCAAAACCTAGTTGTATGGTTGACACTAGCCTCAGATGATTTAATGCTTTGTCTATCCTTGCCCAGGTGTCTACCAGATCTCAGGTTCATAAGCCTTGTTTACAAGTCCAAAATTTCCCCTTGTATTGCTCAAAATCCTTTGGAACACCTTAGTTTTTAGTCCCACCTGAGGATCACTTCAAAATAGTATATCTAATAATCCACGTAGTACTCCCCATGAGCTTTCCAACGAACCCAAAATCACAACAAAAGGATTTCGTATGAGAAAGTTATGCTAGTTCAGCGTTCTAGGGGTTAAAACAGGGCATCAGGCGATACGATACCACCAAGGCAATACCAAGTTCCACGATAGGATACTGCTATCTAGATGATACGATACTGGAAATGGCCACGATACCTGTGATTGACACGATACGATACCTTCTTGACCATACGATACCACTTGACCACACGATATGATACCACTAGGTAGATGATATGATACCACTGGGTTCACGATATGATATCACTCCAACTGCGATGCGATACTGCTTGTGTTACACGATATGATACCTCCTGTTGCGCGATACGATACCACAAGGTGCACAATATGATACCAGATTAAGAGGCGATACGATACTAAGTGCACGATATGATACCAATCATGCACGTGATACGATACTGGTCAGTCAATGATACCATACCATGATCGATACGATATGAGACCAGGTGGACCACGATATGATACATCAGGTGACCGCGATCGCGATACTAGCACTTGATCATATGATACCAGAATGGTATCACAATACCTCAAGTGGGTGTGCATGATACGATACCTCGACAAGTATCGCGATACACAAGAGTTCTGGTATCATGATACCAAAACTCAACCGGACATGATACTTGGAGATTTTGACACCCAAATTCAAAAATTTTTGCAAATACGAGTACCTTGTGTCCTCCTTGTCACTCCTATGTGCCTGTAGATGCAAAGTCACCCACCAAACTCAGAATACCACTGCCGCAATACCAGACGTAGGTCTTGTCAGCCCACACGATACTTTGCTCAGTTTTGATGTTTCAAATGGATTTCAAGGCTATTTCTTCAGCGTTTGAGCTCTCAACACCCTCTCCGCTTGTTCCTCACAGTTGCAAGTGAAAAATGAGGTGAATGTAAACTTGAAAATGAGAGAAGATGAAGATGGGGAGGAAATGGTGGTGATGGTGAAGATGAAGATGAAGAAAAACTCAGAAACTGAATTAAAAATGGTGATTTTTTTACCTTGCAACATTGGTACTCTACGTCTTACCATCACACGCTCGTCCTCTGAGCTCTCTCCTCGGCAACGACGCCAAATTTGGTGTCACTCTAGCACAATGGCAAGTACCAATGTGAGGAGATTCACCTCATAAATGTCAATCCGTGGAGACGTGATGACTAATATGAAGACCGTGAGCAAGTGATGGCACAAGTGCGTGAGTGAAAGCACACAAGCATGCACACACATACACACACACACGCACAAGGTAAGAGCAAAGAGTGGAACAATGGAAGGACTTTGTTGGCATACAAAGCAATAAAGGAGTCATGCACAATACGGCAACAAGGCCAGATCATTTTTTCCCATAGATTATGTACAACCCAAGTGATTTTAATCACTACACAAACATTGTAAATCCCGTTTTTGGTAGATTAGACTCCATTTTGTGCAAGCCGAGGAGTCCTCGAGCTTGAGGAGTATTAGAAGTACCATCGTACCAAATTTCATAATTTTTAGACTTCGTTTGAGCCCTCAAATAAGCCCTGGAACCTAATTTTTAACTAGGCCGGACACTAGGTCTGGACAGGGCCAAAAGCTAGTCAAAAACTATAAAAAGAGCTAGAGAGCTCATTTTTGAGGGTAGATTGTAATTGAAACGAACTTGTAAGAGCATATTGAAAGTAATCTAAAAGCTCCATTGATTCTCACTCTTTGTCTTGCCTTGTGTGCGCGTGTGTGTGTATGTGTGTGCATGCTTGTGTGCTTCTCACTCACGCACTTGTGCCGCCACTTGCTCGAGGTCTTCATACCATCCTCACGTCTTCCCGGATTGACATTAAAGGTGGTGCTACTCATCACTGAGCTACACCAAATTTTGGCGCCGTTGCCGGGGATCGAGCTTTGAGGACGAGCGTGTGATGGTAAGACGTAGAGTTGACGCGTTGGAGTTGTAGGTATTTTCTTCACTCTCATCGGTTTTCTTTTACTTTCTTCACCATCTTCATCATCATCATCACCATCTCCCACGTCCATCTCCATCATCACGAAAATTTCAGTTTTGACTATATCCCCATCTCCACCTCATTTCCCTCATTTCACTTGTGAGAGAGAGCGAGAGAGCGAACTTGCATGTGCTGTTTTTGCTTGTTTTCTGAGCTATTTTGCAGGTTTTTGCTGTACCATCATCCCCAGCAGTGTGCGCAGGTACGACAGGCTCTGCACAGGTCCCGGGACGACAATCTCTGTCTATCGCGACAGACAGAAAATCTTAACATTTTGTGAATGCATGATTACCACTGTAACCTACACCTTGTGGGCACTCTAGATCACTAGAAGTTTTTCAAAAATTTGCATTTTTTCAGTCTATCGCGACAGACACTGTCTATCGCGACAGACACCGTCTATCGCGACAGACACCGTCTATCGCGACAGACAGAAATCCACGATAGACACTGTCTATCGCGACAGACACCGTCTATCGCGACAGACAGAAATCCACGATAGACACGTCTATCGCGACAGACACCGTCTATCGCGACAGACAGAAATCCACGATAGACACCGTCTATCGCGACAGACACCGTCTATCGCGACAGACAGAAATCCACGATAGACACCGTCTATCGCGACAGACACCGTCTATCACGACAGACAGAAATCCGCGACAGATACCGTCTATCGCGACAGACACCGTCTATCGCGACAGACACCGTCTATCGCGACAGACAGAATTTCACGATAGACACCGTCTATCGCGACAGACACCGTCTATCGCGACAGACACCGTCTATCGCGACAGACAGCCCCCACGATAGATTGTGTCTATCGCGACAGACACCGTCTATCGCGATAGACAGGCATTTTCGGCAAAAAATTAAGGAGTGAATTTTTGGAAATTTAGGCTAAATTTTGGGCATATTTGCACTTTCATGTACTCATCTACTTACAAAGGCCTTAGAAAATGCATTAAAACCCCCGAAAGGTTCTGTTTGTCTAGTTAACCCCCTAAACCCTGAACGGTCATAACTTTTTCATACGAAATCCATTTTCTGAGCTCTAGGGCTTGTCGGAAAGCTCGTGACATATACTACACGCCCTCAACTGTTTTTTATAAGAATAACGCGTTGATTTTCAGTTAGGATATTTGGAAGTTGACACACTGAGGGGTAGGAACACCAAGGGAGCTCTAGAGTAAATTTCTAACAATGCAAAAGGGGGAACAAGGGTCATTAAAAAAGTGTCTGAAATAAATTGTCTGTCAATTGAAAGGTCTACTTGGAGCTAATCTTGGGATTTATGCAGGCCTATTGAGAAGCAATTGAGAGTATCCAAGCAAGGGTGTGGCACACGCTTGAGAATCAACTTCTCGAGCACTAAAGAGCAAGGTTCGGCAAGAAAGGTCGGAATATTCTCAACTCCTCTTCAATTCCTAGCCTAGGCTAAGAGCGATTAGAAGTAGGAGTAAGTCAGGGCGACGATAGGCCACTATCAAGTTGAAGACTACCTAAAAACTCAAGTTCAAGCTAAAAACTTAATCTCTGTACTGTCGACAACATAAAGGAAAGAACCTAACGTGGAACGATCAACCTGAAAGTACGAAGAACATTCAAGTATTCCTGACGACGTAATAGCAGACAAGACTTTAAACACGAGGAATAACTAAAAAGAATCAAGTGACTGGTACCACTTGATCGGCAACGAGGTTGTACTCTGGGCAAAAATTTGGGCTAATCAGTTAGGCATATGAACCTTAGATCAGGACGACACCTAGTAAGAGAGAGACAAAGCCTTAGGTCTTCAGAGGCTAGTGTCAACCACACTGCTAGGTCCTGGGCCCAGCAGTTGAGCCACCACTCGAACTACCCTCGCTCTGAGACCAGTGAGTCAGAGATGTCTCAAGGCATGGACAAACCTACGGGAAGTTCAGGAGTGCCCTACTTGTACAGGGTAGAAGGCCCTTACAAAACACAGTTGGAGTACCTGAGGACCAACCGATTAGGTGCTAGCATCTATGAGGACGGCTTAGGAAGATCTGTGGTCCAGATTAAAAACCCTGATCAATCCATTGGACTAGAACACCCAGCTGTCAAGTTTGAAAATGGTGCATACCTGGACAAAGAAGGAACTATATATGTAGTCACTAGTCATCCTGATAGGACAGATGACTTTGGGAATGTAATCTCAGAAGCGGACTTAGGTGACCTGGAACAAGGGAACATGGGTGCGGAACCTAGAACCCCTCGAGGTAAATCAGTTCTCACTAGGATTATCACGCCTGAGTGGATCCCCCAAGATAACAAGTGCATAGATTTGCTTCTCAATCGAGAAACGGACGAAGCCTTCTGGAGGTATAAACCGGATCACCCAACTGACATAGGAACAATCATGATCTATGAGTTTAAGGATCCAGATAGCCCAGGTAGAGTGACCTACTTAGACCACACGTCAGAGAGGATTTTTGTGGTGACAGAAAATGATAGGCATGCTTACACTTGGAAGGGCGAATTCATTTTCCCCCAACCAAGATCAAATGTAGCCTATGGTCACCCTGGAGCTGGAACATCCCAGGCTCATGGTATGCAAAGAGACAGAAGTAAAGATAGACCAGAGGTAAGTTTTGCCAATCCAGTGGGCAGAGAAAGAACGAGAACGGAGACGAATAGGGTAGAACCTGAGATGCATAGAGCCCACAGGAACCAAAGAAATGTAGATGGATTCCCTCTGCCGAGGCCTAGAGAGCACACAAGAACTTTGAGACCCACCCAGCTAGTTAAGTCCATGAAGAATTACTTTGACGGCACAGGAGATCCCTATGATCATGTGGCAGAGTTCAAGCAAGTCTTGAGAGCTGAACAAGTGGAGGATCTGTTCACGCAGTACAATGCCTTCGGTCTAACCCTTAGGAACACAGCACTTACGTGGTTTCAGCCATTAGATGAACGCCAGTTCAGGAGCATAGATCAACTCCTAGAGGCATTCATTATAGAGTTCTCTAAGAGCGGCATAAGACACAACACCTCCTCACTGATTCACAGCTTCAAGCAAACCCCTCAAGAGACTGTGAGACTTGCAGGAAGAAGATTTAGACAATATCTCGAAAGGTGCCCTATTTCGGAGCTACCCACATCTGCTAAACAAGTAGCCTTATTTCTTGACGGATTGCTGAGCCCAAAATTGAGATCCTATGTGTATCTGAAAGACCCTAGGACTATAGAAGAATGTGTACGTATGTGCATTGACATTGAAGATAACCTAGGAGAAGAGCTAGAGTTGTCCAAAATTTACAAAGATTCAGATAGTGCATCTAGTCAATCTTCCACACAAGCCACATCAATTGAAGAACTTGCCGAAAAAGTAGCTCAGAAACTAGGTGTAACTAGCAAACAAATCCCAAGGTTTGCCCCTGTGAAAAGATGCTATACATGCGGTGGTGACCATATGGCGAATGTCTGCCCTATTATGGCTCAACCCCAAGTAAACCCTAGTAGCCAGTACTGCACCATAGAACGGAGATACACCAATCACACCGCACAAGATTGCCCATACAACAAGCAGGCAGTTAGGCAACCCTACCCGCAGCCCTACCAACAAGGCAGATACCAAAACCAAAATCCACCACCACAATATGCTAGACCCCAACAAACCTACCAACCACAGTATCAGGCCCAACAAAGGCCTCAGCCTGTGCTAGCACAACAACCCCCTGCCC
The DNA here is from genome assembly GCA_020310875.1 of Ceratopteris richardii. NCBI lineage: Eukaryota > Viridiplantae > Streptophyta > Polypodiopsida > Polypodiales > Pteridaceae > Ceratopteris > Ceratopteris richardii. The sequence goes on along the minus strand of CM035444.1, from coordinate 40,801,035 downwards.
CAGCTAATGTGATTCCGGTAAAGTATACTGCTGCAGAAGAGAACCTGAATAGAGCTATAGTCCCTGTAACATCCTTGATCTCTGAAAATGACCCAAGTGACCATAGCTTTGATTCTACCCATGTGGATAGCCCCCAGGCTTACTACATGCAGTCCCCAGAACATGGAGAGTCCTACTATGGTGAAGAGTCGAACGAACCTAGTTGGGAGTCAGATTACACGAACATCATGTATACAAACCCCAACCCTAGACCTCAACCTAGGCAAGTACGACCACCATTTCCTAGAGGACCGTGCTACAGATGCCAAGGAGATCACCTCATTCGTGATTGTCCCTTGCCTCCACCTACGCAAACCCAGTCGGTGACGATCCAAGGCTTCTGCCAAGATTGCGGAAAAGAGCATCTCTTACGAGATTGCCCAAAGAACCCCAATAGCATGCCAAAAATCACCCCTATCAACGTTGTTGGGTTAGTGGTAGACTCCTCAGGAAGCGTCACTTCCACTGCACCAGTACAGGTAGTCACTAGGGCTCAGGCATTGCAGCAAAACCAAGGGGTAGGCCAGGAAAAGAGCCTAGATGCTAGCGATACTGAGAGCCAAAATAAAAAGAGAACAAGAGCTTGGAAAGATAGCCGCGAACGCATGAAAAGGCAATGGGCAAAGAAGATGAGTGAACTTGAGGAAAGTCTACGAGAAACCAAGGCTAAAATCATAGAGATCACGTCTCAACCGCACTCTCACACATTCCCACCGCTACCATCCCCATCACCCTCCATCCCTTCACCCTCTAAGACAGCCCACGCCACCCACCCACCACCCCAAACAGGATCAGTATTAGCTGATCCCACTCCTGAAGACATAGACATGATGCTTAAAGCATATCAGGCCAGAATCCAAGAAGGGCCAAATGTTACAGATCATGACAAGTGCTATCCTAGAGCTGACCTAGAGATAGAAAGAACCAAACTGTGCGCGAAAATGGTCGCATTGGCTCAGACTATGTTTGAAGCCAGTCGCCTTTTCAATTACTCAGGCTCAGCCAAAACGCAATTACACTTGGATGGATTCCTAGAGAAGTTAGAGAGGATAATTGCAAGATCTGACAAGGAAGAAAAAAATCAAGACCAAGAAAAAGCAAGCAAAAACAGGAATCATTCCCAATCAGAAGTGTATGTGGCCGATGCCCCTAAACCGGACAACTTTCCCTCCTTAGAAAGAATAGAGAGGCCAATAGCACAGCCAGAAAAGGAACCTACCCCTCAAAGAAAGGAAAGGGCAAGAGAACGGATAAGCCAGCCTCTTCAGAAAGCCCATGTGCCTCCTCAAGGAGCCTATCTTCCTCCCCAAAGGTCACCGGAGCCCCCCTCGAAAGCATATGTACCTCCACAGGTAACCCACATTCCTTCCCAGAGAGCGTATGAGCCTGTTCGGAAAAGTAATAGAATAAGTAATCCTCCCCAAGAAGCTTGTGCTCCAGCCATTTGCGAGAACGAGGAGAGAGTCAACAATAGAATCAGCCCTCCTTCACAGGTTGCTTATGCGCCCAATTCTACGGAGCCAGACACTTCTTCTTCTATGAATCGGTTTGCCCCAGACTTCCTACGAGAGATTCAAGAAGACAAATGGGATAACGAAAGCGAGGTCGCCCCTCCTTTTGAACTTGTGGACGATGCACACGACCAATTCCCACAAGACATCCCATCTATTTACGGGGAGCATGAGAGTGTTCAGTCTCACGAGAGATTGGACTTTGAGTCTAATTCCATACAGGAGCTACCCCACTTCACAGGCCCATGGGAAGCAAAGTCCACATGTATGAGAGCACCCATAGTCATGGTAAGGAACGACGACTCAGTCATACCGAGGAACACGGAGGTAGTAACGAACACCAAGGTGCAACGCGATCTCACTTTGGAAGAGCTGTCTGAGGATAGACCAAACGCGCGGAAATATGTAGCTAGTCAAGTAACTGAAACTGCAGAACCTCGTTCCCGGGTAGGATCCCATAGGACAGTACCGGAAATTCCCTTGGATAAGATAGGAGATATGTGTGAAGGTGAAGAAGGGAACACCTACCTTCCCATCACCTATCAGGACTACACCACGAAGGCAATTTTGGACTCAGGTGCAGGAGTTGCAATTGCCACCACCTCCTTATGGAAGCGTTGGGGCAAGCCAGCACTCAGGCCAACAAGAATGAAATTGCAGATGGCCGATGGTCATATTGAGAGACCCTTAGGATTGCTGGAAGGGATAACTCTCACCACTTGTGGTGTTGAGTTTGAGCATAGCTTTGCTATATGTGACTTCAGCAAAAATCATGCTTATGAGATGATTTTAGGAAGACCATTTATGCGACAGTTGCAAGTGGTACAGGATTGGGGAACCAACTCCTTGTATTTGCAACACTTGGGCGTTACAACCAAAGTCAATCTCAAGGACTATTCTCATAGAGATGTCCCTCCTATCCAGTGGAATCCCATCCATAGAGCCAAAGACGATACAGAATCGGTGCGCTCCATAGGGTCAGGATCCTCATGGATGCATGAAGACACTCACTTATGGATGTGCAAGGTAGCAGTAGAAGAAGAGAAGAGAGAGAAAGCCAGAGAGGTAGGTGCGAAAGAAACCCATAGATCAATCCAAGACCCAGCCTATGCACCTGTAGTTTTTCCAGACGAAGAATTTGAACCTCACGGTTGGGCAGAAATCTTAGCAACAATGGACGTAGCCATCAACGAAGAACAATGGACACCTCACTGTGATGAGGATGGCTATGATATTTCAGTCTTCTCCATAGAGCCAATCATGGGAGAGGCAGTCCTAGAAGAATGCGAACCTAGCCCTGATGCATTTGAGGATGCAAGTGACTCCGATCTAGAGTCAATCATTATGGACCCTCCATTTGCATCAGATGAAGAATACTTCTATGAAGTAGAATTTCAACCCCAGAGGCATGGAGAAGTTACAAATGACGTAAGATTAGCAACACATGTGAGTCCGAAGGAAGAAGGGAAGAAACGAAAAAAGAAAGAAGCCTCACCAGAAGAGGAAGAATCTTTGTTTGAGGTCCCCGAAAATTTTAAGAAGTATGAGATAGATGACAGGAGAGTCATGATAAGAATGCCTAAACGAGAGGCACAATCAAGAGAGGCTTATGATAACAAAGAAACCACCAAGAAAATAGTAGTGGCCCTAGAAGAAGGAGAGGAGAGATGCACGTATATAGGCCATGACCTGACAGAAGAAGAAGAGCACGAATTGATTGCCTTGCTAAGAGAATATAGAGATGTATTCGCTTGGAGTTACAAGGATTTGAAAGGGGTTGACCCGGACATATGCTCGCACACCATCCCCATGACCTCAGATGCCAAACCCTCTAAGCAAAAGCCTTATACATATAACGATAATTACGCTGCTAAGATCAAAGAAGAGATAGATAGATTGGTCGAAGCTGGATTTATCTATGAAATTGAGCACACCGAATGGGTATCCCCCATCGTAGTGGTGCCCAAGAAGAATGGCAAGCTGCGTGTGTGCATTAACTTGAAAAAGGTTAATGCCGCCACGATTCGAGATAACTATCCGCTTCCCATCACAGAACATCTCTTAGAAAGAGTGGCAGGCAAGGAAGTGTACAGCTTCCTTGATGGATTTTCGGGCTACAATCAAGTAGCCATAGCTCCAGAGGATCAGCATAAGACAGCCTTTGCCACAGAATGGGGCATTTTTGCTTTTAGAGTAATGCCATTTGGGCTTACCAATGCACAAGCGACCTTCCAAAGGCTGATGTGCCATGTGTTTAAGGAGTTCCTGAGGAAGAGTTTAGAAGTCTACGTTGACGATCTCTGTGCTCATTCCAATGTTAGACAAACTCATATTCCTGAACTCAGACAAATCTTTGACAAATGTAGAGAATATCAAGTCTGCCTGAACCCCGAAAAGTGTGTTTTTATGGTCAGGCAAGGCAAGATCCTAGGACATATAGTGTCAAAGAATGGCATATCTACTGACGAAGAAAAAGTGAGAGCCATAGCAGAGCTACCTAGGCCAAAGAATGTCAAGGAAGTACAAGCTTTCATGGGGCATTGTGGTTATTATCGACGATTTATACACATGTATGCTGTCATTGCAAAGCCCATGTACGGACTTCTGACAAACTTTGAGTGGACGGATGAATGCGAAAATTCCTTCCAAGAGCTTAAACGAAGATTATGTTCAGCACCAATCTTGACCACACCAGATTGGAGTAAGCCATTCCATGTTCATGTGGATGCATCCAATTATGCCATTGGATGTGTGCTCGCACAACCTACTGGTGAAGGTAATATGGATCTTCCAATTGCCTATGCCAGTAGACAATTGAATGCGGCTGAACGGAATTACACCACTACAGAGCGCGAAGGATTAGGCATGGTATATGCAGTTAAAAAATTTAGACACTATTTGCTTGCAAATAAGTTTAAATTTTTTACTGATCATCAGGCGTTGTTATATCTTGTAAACAAGCCATGCAATACAGGAAGATTAGTGAGATGGTTTCTCTTGCTAATGGAATACGATTTTGAGGTTGTGGTAAGGAAAGGTAGGACTCATTTGAGAGCCGATCATCTCTCTAGGCTCACATCGGGAGAAGCCCCACAAGGAGTGTCAGATGACCTTCCGGATGCTTACTTGTTTAATTTGGAAGTGGTGCCGCAGTGGGCCAAGCCATTGGTACCAGTATTGACATACGGGCCTAACCATCCTGTGGTAAACACACGGAACAGAGAGGTTGTAAAAGCCCAAAAATACCACATCATGGCAGGAAGCATGTACAAGCACACAGATCAAGGGATCTTGGCTTGTTGCGTAGAAGAGGATGAGTACGCTAAATGGTTGCAATTAGCACATGTAGGTGCGTTAGAGCAACACCATTCAAAGCAAAGAACTTTGCAGACTCTAAAGAGATTCGGAGTGCATTGGCCAACTATGGAAGCTGATGTCCAAAAGTTGTGCAAGGAATGCCCAATCTGTTGCACTAAACCACCAGTGGAACATGCCACTCTTTATCAAGTATCCATTGTGCCAGATTGGAGTGAACCTCTAGTATCATTCTTGAGAACAAACACATTCCCTCCAGACATGACTCTAGCTAGGAAAAGGAGTTTAGAACAAGAAGCCCAGGATTACTCACTCATCGGTAATAATCTATATAAGCGCGGTAAAGATGGTTACCTGAGACTATGTGTCCACGAAAGTGAATATCTGAAGATCTTGGAAACTGCTCACCAAGGTGTAGCAGGAGGACACTTTGGACCAGATCGGGTAATCAAGGCGATACTATTTGCGGGCTTCTGGTGGCCTACCCTTCACATGGATGCACATACCTATGTGAAACGGTGTGATGTCTGTCAAAGGACTCAGTATCCTATACGCAAAGATGAGATGCCACTGAAACCTATGATGGGTGGACGTGCATTCTCTAAGTGGGGAATAGACTTCGTAGGTCCTATTAATCCCCCAGCTAAGGGTTCTCATGCGGAATACATCATTGTGGCAACAGATTATCTCACCAAGTGGGTAGAGGTAAAAGCTACAACCAAGAACGATGCTCAAACAACTGCCAAATTCTTGTTTGAGAATGTATTCACGAGATATGGACTACCTATAGAGCTTGTAAGTGATAGAGGCACTCACTTCTTGAATGAAGTTATTGAAAATCTACTCCAAGAATTTTTGGTAATACACAAGAAGTCTGCCCCATATCACCCTCAAGCTAATGGTCAAGCTGAGAGCACTAATAAGATTTTATGCAATGTACTGACGAAATTAGTGAACACTAAACGCTCTGATTGGGACAAACAGCTACACCATGCTGTTTGGGCATACCGAGTGGCCTACAAAACGGTACTCCAAGCCACTCCCTTTCAGATGGTATTCGGTCAAAACGCTGTGTCACCCTTGGACTTCTTGATCCCTACATTGAGAGTAGCACGAGAGCACGAATGGACAGGTCATGAGCTCTCCTCTAGGATCTTTGACCTTGAACGATTAGGAGAAATAAGACTGAGAGCCGCTGCAGGGATATATGCAGCCAAGAAGAGACAGAAGGCATACTTTGATGCCCACGTGAGGGATAAAGGCTTGAAAGCAGGAGATCTAGTCTTAGTCTATACACTAAAACAACACGCGAGGAAGCTAGAAAAGAGAGGCTACGGACCTATGATCATCAATAGGATCTCCACGAGCGGAGCAGTACAATTGGCCACATTAGAGGGTGATGTTCTCCCAAATTATATTAGCGGTTGCAGAGTCAAGTTGTATCAGGAACCCCTCACGGAGGAAATGCTCAGTCGACTCAATACTGCTAAGAAACGCAAAGAGGAAGAAAAGCGAGTTCGAGAAGAAGCTCAAGCTGAAGCTTTAGAACGCATCAGAAGGATGAAATTACGAAGGCAAGGTAGAGATCAGCCTGGAGCGAATGACTATGCAGACCAAGGATTTCCTATGGCCATGTGTGAAGTCGCAGGAACAAGCTCGCATAGGATAATTGATAGACGTCCTTTCGTAACCTTAGATATAGGACAAGGAAAGAGTGCAAGGACCGTAAGAGCCTTGATTGACTCAGGTGCAGCCACTAGTGCTGTTAAATTGTCTTACTGCCAAGAATTACAATTGACTGTCAATCCTGTGGAAGCATATCTTATAGGATTGGGAGGAGTGGAAACCCCTTGCATGGGCGAGGCGGAACTTCCCCTTTACATTCATGATGAGGCAATGACAGTTAAAGTACTGGTGTGTCAAGATGAGGATCTCACTGAACCTCTAGTCTTGGGTCAAGATTGGATCTATGACCAAGCAATTAACTTAAACCTAAGAAGTGGACTTCTCCAGGTTTGGGTCAATCATAGTCGAGTTACAGTAGAATTAGACAATGGAGCACTCAAGGAACTAGGAAAGGCACAGACTCCTGGTCCTTCCAGGGGTACACATGAAGATGACCATGCTGTTCTTGTTCAAAACCCTGTGTTGCAGAGGAATGATATTTGCAAAAAAGGAATCAGGGATGCAACGGAACTCCCTTCTTTTCCAAAGGCCAGAAGGAGGCAGCAACCAAAGGCGGATCACAAGCAGAAGAAGCCGAGTACTACCTATGTCCGAGATCAAAAGTACCTGCGCAGCAGAATGTCCCAGAAAATAAACCAGGTGTGGGTGCGGAAAGGCGAACGACCGGGTGCACCACCGTCAACTACACGGGCAAAGCCTCTTATTAGTAACCAACAACACGACGCTAATAAGAAGTCTGTCAGAAATTCTTCTGCTAAAGTAAAATCTATTTGGGTGCCCAAGAAGTCGATGAAGGCAAGCCCACAATCTAGACAAATTTGGGTGCCTAAGGCTTGCTTGAGGGCACAAGTAGTTACGCCAAGGCCACAACCTATGCAGCATAACCCATCTACGAGTACAACCAGTATTCCCTCGTGCTCAACACTTAGGAACACACCAAGACCCATGAGCATGCATGTAATCACTTATAAGTGGGTCCCTAAAAGGCCCCATTCCCAAACAGCGACATCGACACAGCTCTCTGGAGTCTCTACGAAACCGAAAGCAAAGCCCATCCACTGCATTTGGCAGTCTAAGATCTGTGATAAACCCCCCGACCCCGATTTGTAAATTCACCCCACTTACTAACGGCATTAGTCTCCTAGGAATACACAAACGTTAACTACACTCACTGTCTTCGTGCACTTACTAACCACTAACTCACCATATACCTCATGTTAATGTTGTAACGGGGACAGCAACGGATTTAGTCTGTCCATTACGATGTTAACACATGCTTCTATATTCTCACAGAATCAGAAGGCAAGCAGTAAAATGGCAGAAGCGACAGGTTCGGGCTCACAAGTAGGGATACTTACTGCAGGAATTGATGTGGATAGCCTACCTGTGGACGTGCCCCCGACTGAACGACCAGTGGAGATGCAACACCTTCAGCAACTCCCGGTGCCAGACCCACCTACAGGAATCACGGAAAGAGTCCATGCCAACTCTCATTGGTTCAATGGCATGCCCGGTCCATTAGGAGAGGCTAAGTATATCTGGGAGTCTAAATGCGAGTATGACAGATCATGGGTGCGTTTCCAATTTTTCTCCAAGGAGTTCGAGACTTTACAGAACACCGAAGACCTCCAGATCATATGGCAACGAGCAGGGTTGGCGGAATATTTTGAAGCCCCACTACCTAAACCCGACCTCCTCCGATGTTACTATCTGGTCTCTACATTACAAGCTCATGAAGATAAGGACCAACCCGGATCATTTGTTCTCCCCTCATTGCTGGGCAACAACGAGTTGAAGAGGTTTGAACTTACTGTGGAGCTAGTGAGTGATGCTTTAAAGATGCATGGCACGCATGTACCCTCAGAAAAGGATGCTCTCGTTCCCAACAACATGAAGGACAGGAAAGTAGTGAAGCTGAAAGACATGGCAGCCCTCACCCCAAATGTGTCCATCCCTCTCCGCATGTGCATGCAACATTTCGCCTTCCCCGGTCAAGACCGATTCACGCAACCACACAAGAAGATCTGGTTTGCTCTCTACTTGGCGGAAGCAGGTGCGCTACCTATTAAGCTACCAGTGTGGATTATAGATCAGTTGTATGAAGCGAACAAACGGGCTTCTAGGAAATTAGTGGTGAACGGATGCTGCGCACTCACACGCATCATTTACCGATGCTTGGCATATGATGTCCCCATTGAGCGTGCCTTAACTTGGGCACAATTACAAATGTTTAAAAGGCTCAAGACATCCACACATCAGTCCAAGCGCATGAGGGGCGCGATTCCGTGTGTCCAGACAAGGGAAGTCCTGACTACTCCTGAGGCATCACCATTAAGAGAGGGCACTGTACCTCCTTTTACCATTAGGATACCCAGGTCGGAATCTGACACTACGACACAACCCACCCCATCGGCTCCTCCGGTTACACCTGAATTCGAGTTTGCTGCCACTGGAGAGGCTGAAGGACTGGACCCCCAGGATTTCGAAGCATTCCTACAAAGCACACAATTCTCTGATGTGGAGTTCTATTCAGAGGCAGAGGAGCAGGGCACATCCTCACGGAGAAGAAGAAAGTCTACAGACGGTAGACATGTCCATTGGAGTGACGCTCAGCAAAGCCAACAACACGGACACCCGGAAGAAGAAGAAGCATATGAAGAAGAGACCACTGAAGCCCCAGCATATACAGCAGAACTCCGAAGGCTGTATCAGATTATGGAAAGAGTGCGATCGCAGCAGTTACTCACTGAACAGAGCAGCAGAGTACTTATGACTCAGTTGTTGGAAGAAGCGGGAGTTGACTCAGAGTACAGGGAAGGTCTCTTATTGATGGCAGAAACATATGGAGTTGTAGAAGCTGTGCGCACTGCCATTCAGAGGCCTTCAGTTCAATATGACCCACGAAGGTTCCAGACACGACCTCGCTCAGGTAAAAATATCCAAATTCCCGTTACAGTTGCAGAAGAGCCCACTACTACACCAACCTCCCAAACAGCTAGTCAACAGCACCCCGCCACCCATGAGGAGTCCACCGAACCACTACCATCCACTCCCCCACCATCACCTCCTAGAAGAGAAACAGTGGAAACCACATCGACTGCTCAACCCACCGACCCCACCTTCACCTTCCGTACTCCGATCTCCAGTGCCACCCTATTCTCTACCACTGATAACCCGGTCTTTGACGCAAACCCCATCACTACACCACCCACCGAAACCATTCCCGAGCCTGCCCTAGGACAACCATCCCCAATGCCTTCAGCCACCGGTCATCCTGACCCCAGATCCACATTCATGGGCTTCCCTGCTACCACGCAACCCTTTCAGCCCTCCTCAAATTTACGACCCCAACCCCCGATATCCCTCTCTCCATTTCTACAATCCCTCCAGGACATCTTTGCTAGGGCTTTTCAACCAGGCCCTCAACCATTCCCTGTCTTTTCAGCTCCCCACCCCACGTCACATCTATTCACCACTTCCACACACACACCACCTACCATACCAATGTATATGGCAGGCCCCACACTAACACCCACTCCTGAAGGTATGGACATTTCACCACCCACGGCACCTCCACCCACGGTTTCACCTCCTCCCATTCCCCCTCCACCAATTTCACCCACACACACAACTTTCGTAGACACATCATTCACTGTCTCCCTTCCCCAATTCCCTTCCCATGCATCTTCCACAGTAAACACCCCCCACTCATCTATAGGTAATGCATTGGACACCATGTTGGCTTGTATATCAAATTTAAGAACAGATTACATTCAGCTCCAGCAACAAAACGCACGCCTGCAAGAGCACTCAGCGACACTACAGCTCCGCCTTGCGATACTAGAAGAGGAGAATGCTCGCCTCCACACACAGTTCCACACCCTCCAAGAAGCCCACAATATATTGGAGGTACAGCTACAGAACGTAGATCAAGAAGCAGTGCAGGTGGTAGAAGGTCACCTACGGACACAGCTGGAACGCAACTCAAAACTTCAGCGAAATATGGCACTACTTAAACGCCATCTGGCGGCTGCTCAGGAAGAGAACAGACGACTGCAAATACAAAATCAAGAGAACCTGGAGGCAGCTATTGAGAGCACACCGGGGGCACCCATTAGTCCATCCAAGTTTCAAGCAGTGACCCCCGATAACATAAAGATTATATTGGAAGATTATGCCATGTTGCTCGAAGCACATGATAAGCTATCGGAGGAGCTGGGACAACTAAAGCAGGAACACCAACAAGCACCAGCAGCTGCCCCTCCAACCACCCCCTCTGCGGCTTCGCTTCACACAGACGCAGAGGCCATCAAAGATCTCCAGGAACAGGTTACTGAATTGCAGACACGCCTACTACAATATGAGAGGCCATCTTCCCCTCCGGAGGCGCCCACGGACGAAGAAGTTGTGCAAATTCCTGTGGAACAAACGTTTGACGAAGAATATGATCCGCAACCATTTCCAGGAGGCCAACAAACAGAAGAAGCGCAGGACACGTTCGAGGCACCACGACCGCCATGGTTACGACAAGTGGAGGAAATAGGGACCTCGCATGAAGAGCGCACTGTAGTGCAAAATCAGGCTATGAGGGTCATAGAGGAGACTGTTTTACAATCAGATTACTTCAAGAACTTGTCATCGAGATGCCTGATTCTCTCATCGGAACTCCAGTACAGGCCATATTATATTATCTTGGCTGATTATAATGCAGAAATACAAAGAGTCACGGGTCAGATTCCTACTTTTGCGACCCAATTTCAACCCGAAGACCTTCCTCCAGAGGTGCTAAAAGGCAAGATTCGTCAACCAACATGGCGGCAGAAACTTTTAGAGACTTATCCAGAAATGCTACGCACATGGAACAACGCGCCGTTGCACCTCCTGTACAACCCATGCTACGGTCCAGTCCCCCGCCGCAGGTCGTGGAAGGCATTTAATATCAAGGTACAGAACAATGCGCAATGCAAGGAATGGCTGAACTACCCGTACATAGCGCCACCACAAGGACCACCATCGGTAGCATATATGATGGGGACCATTCGCCACTGGATGCCGCGCTTGAAGCCCATGCAAGATGTAGCAGCGCAAATGATGCTTAAAATCTTAGATATGATGCAAGTGGTGCTGAAGACCTTTAGAAATGCAGCCGCACCACAGGTACGCCTTCCGGGGTTTAGCAATGGAAATTACGACTTGGTGTATGACATGAGCACCACCCCCAGTATCCGTGTGGCTTACGCTTGGCATGCACGCATCAAATACCTCCCCGCCTGCTACAAACAGACCTTCGAAGAAATGTTCAGATCAGGGTTCTGGGAGTACCACTCGGAGATTTTCGCGCCAAAGCCGACACATCTGCTTCAACTGTTTGCTTGTGAACAAGCAATGTATTCAGAGTACTACACCACCCCGCAACCAGAGACCCCCGGTGCAATAAATTGGGAGGCATTGGAAGCCGATCTAGCAAGAGGCTTAAGGATAGGAGAACATGAACTGGCCACCAATGTCATCCAATATTACATCGACCAACCGAGGGAACAAAGGTCTGTCAGGGGCGACAGACGCTAGGAAGGGGGGAGTGTTGGCATACAAAGCAATAAAGGAGTCATGCACAATACGGCAACAAGGCCAGATCATTTTTTCCCATAGATTATGTACAACCCAAGTGATTTTAATCACTACACAAACATTGTAAATCCCGTTTTTGGTAGATTAGACTCCATTTTGTGCAAGCCGAGGAGTCCTCGAGCTTGAGGAGTATTAGAAGTACCATCGTACCAAATTTCATAATTTTTAGACTTCGTTTGAGCCCTCAAATAAGCCCTGGAACCTAATTTTTAACTAGGCCGGACACTAGGTCTGGACAGGGCCAAAAGCTAGTCAAAAACTATAAAAAGAGCTAGAGAGCTCATTTTTGAGGGTAGATTGTAATTGAAACGAACTTGTAAGAGCATATTGAAAGTAATCTAAAAGCTCCATTGATTCTCACTCTTTGTCTTGCCTTGTGTGCGCGTGTGTGTGTATGTGTGTGCATGCTTGTGTGCTTCTCACTCACGCACTTGTGCCGCCACTTGCTCGAGGTCTTCATACCATCCTCACGTCTTCCCGGATTGACATTAAAGGTGGTGCTACTCATCACTGAGCTACAGACTTCGATTGCAAAAGAAATCTCTTGCCAAGCTCAAATCTACAACAAGCTACCTCAAAAATGAGCTCTCCAACCCTTTTTATAGTTTTTTAAAAGTGGTTTTGGCCCTGTCCAGACCTAGTGTCCATCCTACTTAAAAAATAGGTTCTAGGGCTTATTTGGGGGCTCAAATGGAGTCTAAAAATTATGAAAATTGGTAGGATGATAGTTCTAATACTCCTCAAGCTCAAGGACTCCTTGGCTTGAACAAAGTGGAGTTGCAATAATGGAAAATGGTATTTACAATGGTTTTTAGTGATAAAAATCAATATTTTTATAGGGATTTCTTTTGAAAATTTGACATGTGCTTTTTGGAGCTCCCTACATGCTCCTTCTTCTTGTGTGTCCACTTCCTTGATGCACTTCCATGCTTTGTCCTTAACCTTGAGTGTCAACACTCAAGTTTGGGCAAAGAGGACACCATTTCAAATTTCTACAGGCGTAGCAAACTAGCAAAATCCAGATGACCAAAGCATGCATGCCAAAGCTTTGCATCTGACATAGCTTGAGAATCATGTACTGCACATGCCAAATCATTTATAGATCTTTCATAGTCTATGAGCTTATAGAGCCCACGACATAAAATGCCAGAAGCAATAATCACGTGACCATTCGACAGATCATGAACTGTATATCTATCATCAACAAATTTCACAACCAAGCCAATCTTGGCTAATGCAGAAATTGATAATAGATTTTTCTTGATCCCTAGCACAAACAAAGCATCTGACAAAGTGAAAGAACTACCATCAGCAGTAGTCAAAATGATCTTACCAACTCTCATAACAGGATAAGAGAGTTGTTGGTGCATGTAACTGTATTCCCTATAGGGGAAGGCTCGAGTGAAGAGAAGAAACTACACTGCAAGGTAATATGTTTGGTCGCACCACTGTCAAAGTACCAAACATCTGGGTCTACTGCAGACATGCACTGCTCATGAGAAGATGGGTCAAAACTACAAATAGTAGTAAACACACATTCTTCTTCCTGCACAAGATTAGCATACTCTGTTTTTGGTGTAGAGGCCTCTGCAACAACCATTCTTGCGTCTTTCTTCTTTGCCTCTTTAGAAGCCATTTTTGGACAGTTCTTTATTATATGATCATTTCATTTGCAGTACTTGCAAAACAATTTCTGCTTTTCTGATTTCTTTTCATCTTTGTCTTCCCTCTTCAATTGTGCAGAATGAGCAGATTTTTGCTTACTAGTTGAAGAGCTCCATTTTTCTTTGCCCTTCTGACTAGCGAGGAAAGTTTGATCTGCAACATGCATAATGGACTTGTTCTGCTTGGATTGATCCTCTTGCAACAGAACAGATACTAACTCCTCCAAAGACAAGGCATTTGGATTGCCTTTCATCATGAACCGAAGAGTAGAAGCAAAACTCTGATATGAATCAGGAAGACCATTTAGAACGGTCTGCACAAGTGAGCTATTTGGTATAACATCATCAACAAAAATCAACTATTCCGTCAAGTCTTTGATCTTTGTTAGAAAACTGTCCATAGAATCACCTTCATTCATGTGCTCACTCTCCAACTGTTTTCGGAGGTAAGCAACACGAGCTTCATTCCTAGCTTGGTATAATGTGGTAAGTGTATCCCAAGCATCCTTAGCTATTTTGCAAGAGTAAATATGAGGGATAATGGCACGTTTGACAAACTAAGCTATCAATGCATGTGTCTGGGCATCTCTGCCATCCCAACGAATTTGCTCTATAGTAGGTGCAGCAGAAATGGCATTACGAATAGGAATATGCAGAATATCATCATCTTCGACACGTTTTGCATCAGCTTTAGCACCTGCAGTTGTAATAGTTGCATGTGTGATAGGACATTTTTCAACACCCTACACAATGTTCCACAATCCTTTAAAAATGTTGCATCATATAAGCCCATAACGGGTAGTTGGTACCATCCAACTTATCCTCAACAGCCAACATACAGAATATGTCACTGCTTTCAACCATGGCCGATGACTAAAATACCTTGATACGGAAAATTGAATGTATCTCAAAAAGTTGAATAGAACTGCCCAGATGAATTCTTTAGGAGGTTTTTTCCCTCGGCTTGTATATATGCCTATAACCCTAACGGGTCACTATCTTTGTATATTTGCTTGGTAATACTTTCAGTAGTATGTGTTGTGCTCCAAGATTCTTCTTCTCCTTTGTGTTGTTTGCATGCTTTCATAGACCTCAAACTCGAACAATTGGTATCAGAGGAGGTCCTCGCTTCATCTGGGGTGTCATCAACACCCTCTGGTTAAAGTCTCCAAATTGCATGAAATTTGGTGAGCTTAGTCGGGGCAATTAGGAGTTTAAAACCACTTTGATTTGTGGCATTGAAATCATGATCTCAGCTCCTTTTGGCCTCCGAATGCATTATCATAGTGCCTGTGCAATTCATCTTTTTGTGCCAAAGATATATACATGTTTTGGTTTGCTAGCATAAGCACCTCAAAGTCTGCTAAAGGTTTAGTAGAAATTGATAAGGTAGTTCTGTCAACTTTTTGATATATAATCATTTTTTGCATCATGTTACTTTAGTTAGTGGCCATGGCTGAAAGTAGTTCCAGATTCACATCCAAGTTTTGCTTCTACTCTTCAATTGATGATGAAAGGAAATCCAAATGTCTTAACATTTGAGGAGCTAGTCTCTGTTCTGTTGCAGGAAGATTAGTCTAGGCAAAACAGGTACATTATGCATGTTGCAAATCAAGCTTTCGTGGCTAGTCAGAAGGGCAAAGGAAAGTGGATCTCATCTACTAGTAAGCAAAAATATGCTAATTTTGCACAATCAAAGAAAGATGATAGAGACGAGAAGAAAACAGAAAACTAGAGATTGTTTTGCAAATAATATAAAGGAAACAATCATGTCATAAAGAGCTATCCAAAACGGGTTGCAAAAGAGGCAAACAAGAAAGAGGCTGGAATGGTTGTTGCACAGACCTCGACACCCAAAACAGAGTATCTTAATCTTGTGCATAATGAAGAATGGGCATTTACCATTGTTTCCACTTATGCCCCATCTTCTAACGAACAATGTATGTTTGCAGTAGGCGCAGATGTTTGGTACTTTGATAGTGGGGCAACCAAACATATTATCTCACAGTACAATTTCTTCACTTCACTTGAGCCTGCCCCTACAGGGAATACCATCACATGCACCAACAACTCCTCTTATCGTGTTATGGGAGTTGGTAAGATCATTCTTTCAATTGACAATAGTAGTTCTTTTACATTGTTGAATGCTTTATTTGTGCCATGGATTAAGAAAAATCTGTTACTAGTTTTAGTATTAGCCAAGATCAGCTTGGTTGTGAAACTTGTTGATGACATATGTATATTCATGATCTTTCAAATGGCAACATCAGTATTGCTTCTGGCATTTTATATTGTGGGCTATATAAGCTCATAGATTATGCAAAATCTATGAATGATTCAACACGTGAAGTTCAAGATTCTTAGGCTATGTCAGATGCAAAGCTTTGGATGCATGCTTTGCTCATCTGAATTTTGCTAGTTTGTTACACCTGCAAAAATCTGAAATGGTGTCCTCTCTACCCAAACTTGAGGCACGTGGTAAACATGTCTATGAAGGCTGTATTCTGGGAAAAATTCAGAATTCCTCCTTCCCAAAAGATGGTTCAATTTGAGCTACAAAAAAATTGCAGCTTGTTCATAGTGACATTTGTGGTCCTATGCAAACACCTTCTTTTGGGAACTACCTTTACTTCGTGACTTTCATTGATGATTTTTCCAAGCATGCATGGGTGTATCCAGTGAAAGCAAATTCGGACGTGTTTATGTGCTTCAAACAATTTTTGGTTTTGGCTGAAATTCTATCAACATGTAGAATGGGCACCCTCCGTTCTCATCAAGGGGGGATATATGTCTTTTGACTTTAATGCATTAGTAGCTGAACGTGGGATAAAACATCATTGTATAGTGCCATATACACCTCAACAGAATGGAGTTGCTGAAAGGGAGAATAGGTCACTCATGGAGATGGCAAGGTGTATGGTGAAGAGTCAGGCTTTACCACATAGTTTCTAGCTTGAGGCTATTATGTGTGCAGTCCCACATATGTACTTAACAAGAGTCCCACTAAACCATTGCAGTCTATCAATATGAGGCTTGGGTGCAGTTTTGTTAGGTACAATTTTGAAAGCAAAGGCTATCATCTGTATCATCCGCATACTAAATGCATTTTGGTTAGCCGTGATGTTGTTTTTGTGGAAGATGCTATTCAGCCATTACTTTTATGTACTAAGGAGACATCAATTAGCTCCAAAGATATGTATGACACTTTGCTGCCACTTTTTACAAGTGTCCAAATGAGGCAATTTCTCAATCTTTATAGGTTTCATGTGATGATGTAGATCATTCCATTTTTTATGCAAATTTACATGATGCACTTGTTAATGAGAGATCTGATATTTGGCAAAAAGTATGCCAATGTGCTTGGTGTAGACTTTGTGAGATAGCAAATTAGATGCCTCTCTATCATATTGTACTGGTTTTGGCTCTCATACTACTTCTTTTGAATCAGATGGCTATGCTATGGTTGCCTCTACTCTTTATGATGAGAATGAGTTTGTGTCATTTGATGAAGCACAGAATTCTAAATTTTGGATGACTACTGTGCAATCAGAATATGATACCATTATGAAAAATGATACCTGGTCTTTATGTGACTTGCCTTTTGACAAGAAGGCCATTGGCACTAAGTGGGTATACAAGTTGAAGCGTAATCCTGATGGAATAGTTAACTGGTATAAGGCTAGGCTTGTTGCATAGAGTTATGCTCAAGAAAGGGGCATTGATTTTGATGAGACCTCTGCTCCTACATGCCAAATGACTATTGTTCGTAGCATCTGTGCACTTGTAGCTCATCATGGTTGGAACATACATCAGTTGGACATTAAAACTACATTATGAATGGTGACTTGCATGAAGAAGCATATGCTTTTCAGCCCTATGTTTTTGTGCAAAAAGGGCATGAAAACGAAGTGTGTAGGTTGAAAAATGCATTATATGGTTCGAAGCAAGCACCACGTGCTTGGTATGAAAAGATACATGCCTACTTGATTGCATATGGCTTTGAGAGTAGTCCAACTAAGAGCACCTTATATGTTATGCATGCAGATGATGTGCTTGTGATCATTGTTGTCTATGTTGATGACATGATGCTCACTAGTCCTCATGAGAAGCATAGTGCTGATTTTAAGGCTGATTTGAATGCCTCATTTGAAATGTCAGATTTGGGGCATTTGCATCATTATTTGGGCATTCAATTTATGCAAGTTGATGGCGGAATAGCTTTGTGTCAAACAAAATACATTGAAACATTATTGTAGCATTTTGGCCTTGAAGACTACAAACCTGTTGCCACTCCTATGGAAATAGGTTTACGGTTGAGTCTTCATGATTGTAGAGATGCATTTGATGTTGTTCTCTATCAGCAGGCTATTGGATGCTTAATTTACTTATTCATTACTCGACCAGATCTTCAGTTTGCTATCCCACAAATGAATAGGTTTATGCATTGCCCAAGTGTCAAGCATTGGTAGACAGTTAAGCACACCTTTTGCTACTTGAGTGATACTTGGCTACTTGGCCTGTTTTATCCCAAGGGGGGATCACTACTACTAGATTTACATGTTTTTTTTTACTTTGACTGGGCTGGTTGCTATGACATTCTTGTACTCACCAATGCTTTTTGTTTCATGTTTGGTAGCTCATGCATATCTTGGTTGAGCAAGAAGCCACCTACTATGGCCACTTCTAGTTGTGAGGCTGAGTATAGGCCAACTTTCACAATAACTATTGAGTGTGTGAGGCTTAGATGCCTTATGGCTGATTTGGGTGTTGGTCAGTCTTCTGCCACCACCATCTCCACTGATAGTTAGAGCACACTAGTAGTTGTGAGGAACCCTGTGTTCCATGCTCACACTAAGCACACTGAGGTGCACTATCATTATGTTAGGGAGAGGTTCTCTGCTAGAGAGATCAGTTTGGCATACATGCCCACACAAGAGAACATTGTAGACCTTTTCACAAAGTCTCTGCCTAGGGAGAAGTTTTAAGCTTTTCGCAAAGGTCTAGGATTGCTTCCTTTTATTTCACATAGCTTGTTACTGCCTTATACATGAGTGTTGAAGCTCAAGGTCAAGGACAAAGCATGGAAGTGCATCAAGGAAGTGGACACACAAGAAGAAGGAGCAAGTAGGGAGCTCCAAGAAGCAACTGTCAAATTTTCAGAAGAAATCCCTATAAAAATAGTGATTTTTATCACTAAAAACCATTGTAAATACCATTTTTCATTTTTGCTCAACTCCATTTTGTTCAAGCCGAGGAGTCCTCGAGCTTGAGGAGTATTAGAATTACCATCCTACCAATTTTCATAATTTTTAGACTCCGTTTGAGCCCCCAAATAAGCCCTGGAACCTTATTTTTAACTAGGCCTGACACTAGGTCTGTACAGGGCCAAAATCACTCAAAGAACTATAAAAAGGGCTGGAGAGCTCATTTTTGAGGTTAGCTTGCTGTAGATTTCAGCTTTGTAAGAGAGCTCTTGTGTAATCGAAGATCTTCCATTGTTCCACTCTTTGCTCTTACCTTGTGTGCGTGTGTGTGTATGTGTGTGCATGCATGTGTGCTTTCACTCACGCACTTGTGCCATCACTTGCTCACGGTCTTCATACTGGTCCTCACGTCTCCACGCATTGACATTTATGAGGTGTATCTCCTCATGTTGGTACTCACCATTGTGATAGAGTGACACCAAATTTGGCGCCGTTGCCGGGGAGAGAGCTTGGAGGACGAGCGTGTGATGGTAAGACGTAGAGTAGCGACGTTGGAAGGTAAAAAAATCACCATTTTCAATTCAATTTCTGAGTTTTTCTCCTTCTTCATCTCCATCATCATCACCATCTTCTCCCCTCTTCATATTCTCTGATTTTTTCCATTTTTCACTGTATCTTCACCTCATTTTTCACTTGCGGCTGTGAGGAATAAGTGCGGAGGGTGTTCAGAGCTGAAACGCTGAAGAAACATTCTTGAAAACCTCTCAAAACTCCAAAAATTTGATTTAGTATTGTGCGGGCTGAAGTGACCTGCGTTTGGTATCGCGACGGTGGTATCGTGAGATTGCAGTGTGATTTTGCATCTACAGGCTGATAGGAGTGACAAGGAGGAGACAAGGTACATATATTGCAAAACTTTTTTGAATTTGGGCTTAAAAATCTTTAAGTATCATGTCCGGTTGAGATTTGGTATCGCGATACCAGAACTCCCGTGTATCGCGATACTTGTTGAGGTATCGTATTGTGCATGCCCACTTGAGGTATCGTGATACCATTCTGGTATCGTATCATCAAGTGCTGGTATCGCGATCGCGGTCGCCCCGGTGGTATCATATCGTGCACCTTGTGGTATCGTATCGTCGACCAAACGGTATCGTATCACGCGTGACAGTGGTATCGTATCGCGTGTGACAGTGGTATCGTATCGCCACTTGCATAAGTATCGTATCGCGAGCAAAGTTGGTATCGTATCGCCAACTCGGTATCGTATGGCCTCCTAATTTGGTATTGTATCGTCTGATTTTTGGTATCGTATTGCGGGGTCATGTGGTATCGTATCGTCTACTGAGTGGTATCGTATCGCTTGCAAACAGGTATCGTATCGTCCCGAGAATTCACTGGTATCGTATCGTGGGCCAACCAAGTATCGTATCGTGAGGTTGGTATCGTATCGTGCAACTCAGAGGCATCGTATCGTGACCATTTCCAGTATCGTATCGTGGAAGTTGGTATCGCGATCGTAGTTATCCCAGTGGTATCGTATCGTCTAGGTGGTATCATCTGCACTGGTATCGTGAAGAACGAAGGTATCGTATCATGGAAATCTGGTATCGTATCGCCTGTCCTGAGTTCCTAGAGAGATCATGTTTCCTTGTTTTAAACCCCAGAACCCTGAACTGGCATAACTTTCTCATACGAAATCCCTTTGCTGTGATTTTGGTTTTGTTGGAAAGCTCGTGGGGAGTACTACCAAAACTTCCACTGGTTACGGTAAAAATAATACAAGAATTATTAGATAGGGTATTTTAAAGTTGACCCTCAGGGAAACTAGAAAACCAAGGAGTTCCAAAGGATTTTGAGCAATATAAGAGAACTTTGGGACTAGAAGCCAAGGCTTATGAACCTGATATCTGCAGACACTTAGGCAAGGATAGACGAAGCATTAGATCATCTGAGGCTAGTGTCAACCATACAGCTAGGTCTTGGGCACAACAATTAAGTGGTTATCCTTACGTGCTAAGTTCCGACACAAGTGATTCAGAAATGTCTTTTAGCATGGAAAGACGCACACATACCTCAGGTACTACCTATTTACAAACACCAGAAGGTCCCTATAAGACGCAATTGGAGTATATCAGGACCAACCAATTAGGTGCTCGCATCTATGAGGATTGTCTTAGGCGATCAGTGGTCCAACTCAAAAATCCCGACCAACCCTTTGGACTTGAACACCCAGTGGTCAAGTTTGAAGAGGGTGCATACGTTGATAAAAAAGGAACCATGTATGTGGTTACCAGCCTACCGGATAGGACAGATGAGTTTGGAAACATAATTCCTGAGAATGAGATAGGAGACCTAGAGCAAGGAGACCTAGGACGAGAACCCGAGACCCCTAGAGGTAAGTCAGTCTTGACTAGAGTGATCACTCCACAATGGATTTCCCAAGATAACAAAAGCATAGAGCTATTCTTGAATAGAGAAACGGAGGAAGCCTTTTGGAGATTCAAGCCAGATCAACCGAGCCCAAGAGTCACCATCTACGAATTCAAGGATCCGGAGACACCAGACAAAGATGTCTACCTAGATCATACCTCAGAGAAGCTGTTCTTGGTAACAGAGCAGGATAGACATGCATACACTTGGCACAGTGAATCAATTTTCCCTCCACTAAGATCTAGTGTTTCCCATGGTCTGCAAGGAGTAGGATCATCCAAGGCTCATGAAACCCAAAGGGAGAGAACTAGAGAGAGACCAGAGGTAAGCTTTGCAAACACTATGGGCAGAGACAGATCAGGACATGAGGGTGAAAGACCTGAAAGAGAGAGACACAGAGCACATAGGCACCAAAGAGATGAACATGAGTTTCCATTGCCCAGACCTCGAGAGCACTCAAGAACCCTTAGACCCTCTCAAGTGGTCAAGGCAATGAAGAACTATTTTGATGGATTCGGAGATCCTTATTATCATGTGGCTGAGTTCAAAAAGGTGCTAAGAGTTGAACAAGTTGAGGACTTGTTCACACAGTTTGAGGTATTTGGTTTGACTCTCAAAGGCACTGCCTTAGCTTGGTTTCAACCCCTGAATAGTCGCAACTATTGAGAGATAGGTGAATTGCTAGAAGAATTCATTGTCAAATTTTCCAAGAGTGGTATCAGGCATAACACATCATCCTTGATCCACAGCTTTAAACAGACACCCCAGGAAACAGTGCGACTTGCAGGAAGAAGGTTTAGACAGTACTTGGAAAGATGCCCTGTGCCAGAATTACCCACAACAACCAAACAAGTGGCACTGTTTTTAGATGGCCTATTGAGCACAAAATTGAGATCATATGTGTACTTGAAAGAGCCTAGATCCATAGAAGAGTGTGTACGGATCTGTATAGACATAGAAGACAACTTGGGGGAGGAGCTAGAATTGTCCAAACTTTATAAGGACTCTGACAGTTCTACTAGTCATACCTCTAAAACCTCCATTGAGATAGATGAAATAGCTGAGCAGGTGGCCAAAAGGCTAGGAGTTCAAAATAGACCAATGCCAAGGGTCATCCCATTGAACGGATGCTATACATGCGGAGGAGACCACATGGCTAATGTTTGCCCAATGATCTCTCAACCCCAAGGGAATCCTAATACTCTATATTGCACCATTGAGAGAAAATACACCAATCATATGGCTCAAGAATGTCCATATAATAGGCAGGCTGTTAGACAAAATTATCAGCAACCTTAATAGCAGGGTAGGTATCAGAACTAGTACCAACAGTCATATTATAGGCCACAACAACAATATCAACCTCAGTACCAACAGCAATATCAGACACCAAATAGGCCACAGCCAGTCCTGGGAAACCAACCACCAGCTCCTGCCAATGTGATCCCAGTTAAGTATGCAGTAGTAGAGGAAAACCCTAATAGAGCATTGGTGCCACTAACCCCATTGGTCTCAGAAAATGACTCTCACGCTCATGGTTCAGACTACTTCCATGAAGATAGTTCACAAGCTTATTACATAGAGTCACTTGAGCAAAGTGAGACTTCTCAGTATCAATATGAGGCACCACCTATGGAACAAAATTGGGAGCCAAAATACTCCAATGTCATGTATACGAATCGAAATCCTAGGCCCCAAGCGAGACAAGTAAGACCACAAGCCCCTAGAGGTCCATGCTTTAGATGTCAGGGCAACCATTTCATTCGTGAATGTCCCCATCAACCAACGCTTGGACAAGGATAAAACATCACAATACAAGGCTTTTGTCCTGAGTGTGGCAAGGAACATCTTCCTAGAGAGTGACCCAGGAATCCCTCTAGTGTGCCTAAGGTTACACCCATCAATGTGGTAGGCTTAGTGGAAGATTCAAGTTCAAGTAGCAGTAACGTGGCTCCTGTACAGGCAGTTACTAGGGCACAAGCCGCACAACAAGCAAAGCCATCTGAACAATCGGAGTCAAGTGAATCAAGAGAGCCTAGTAAGAGGAAAACAAGAACTTGGAAGGATACTAGAGAGAAGGCTAATCGCAAATGGAACAAAAAGATATCCGAACTAGAAGAAAGCCTAAGGGATACCAAAACAAAAATAGAAGACATTGCATCTCAAAGCCCCTCTCATGCCGAACCTCCATCCACACCACCTCATTCCACCCTACCGCCCATTGTAAATAGACCGCAATCAGGGTCTGTTCTTATAGATCCAACCCCAGAAGGCTTGGACATGATGTTCAAGGCCTATCAGGCTCGTCTTCAAGAAGGGCCAACAGCTTCAAACCTGGACAAGAGTTACCCGAGAGTAGACTTAGAGATTGAACGAACAAAAATGTGCATGAAAATGGTAGAAGTAGCTCAAGCTATGTTTGAGACTAGTCAAAAGTTCAATCAGACAAACTCTGTCAAGCCAGATTTGCATTTCCAAGGCTTACTAGAAAGATTAGAGGAGTTGGTAAACAAGTCGCAGGTTTCTTTACCTCCACAGGCTCAACCGGTTGTTGAAAGAGAAAGCTTACCACCAAGGAAAGCTTATGTTCCTGATTCCGTGGATGATGGAACACCTCTTTCAATGCAACAGTACTCTCAAGAGTTCTTGCGGGAAATACAAGAAGAGAAATGGGCCAAGGAGAAGGGGAATCCCCCTCCTATTTCTGAGATTGATGATCTTCATGATCAATTTCCCCAAGACATTCCGTCTATCTATGGAGATCAAACAGAGCAACAAGAGGATGAGAGATTAGATTTTGAATCTAATTCTTTACAAGAGTTGCCACAATTGACAGGCCCATGGGAATCTGAATCTCTTCAGATCAGAGCTCCCACAATATTGGTAAGAGATGAAGACTTAGTGGTTCCAGGGAACACTGATGTCGTGAAGAACACTAAGGTTCAGTGTCATCTCACTGTGGAAGAGCTTCTCAAAGCAAAACCTGAGCTATGGAATCATGTGAAGGATCAAGTTCCAGAACTTGATTCCAATATGCCAAAAGTGGGCTCTAAGCAAAAAGTTCCAGAAATACCTCTTGATAAAATAGGAGATGTGAGCGAAGGTGAAGAAGGTAACACTTATCTTCCGATCACCATCAAGGTTACACAACCAAAGCAATTGTAGATTCAGGTGCTGGTGTTGCTATTGCGACCACTTCCTTGTGGAAGCAATGGGGCAAACCTACATTAAGACCAACTAGAATGAAGCTTCAAATGGTAGATGGTCATTTTGAAATACCTCTAGGATTGCTTGAAGGGATAACTCTAACCACTTGTGGTGTAGAGTTTGAACACACATTTGCTATATGTGACTTTGAAAAAAATAATGTCTACGAGATGATCCTAGGAAGACCCTTCCTACGACAATTGCAAATAGTACAAGATTGGGGAACCAACTCCTTGTACTTACAACACTTAGGGGTCACCACCAAGGTCAATTTGAAGGATTACACCTTCAGAGATGTACCACCCCTACAG
The DNA here is from genome assembly GCA_020310875.1 of Ceratopteris richardii. Taxonomy (NCBI): domain Eukaryota; kingdom Viridiplantae; phylum Streptophyta; class Polypodiopsida; order Polypodiales; family Pteridaceae; genus Ceratopteris; species Ceratopteris richardii. Next base: position 40,776,037 of record CM035444.1, on the reverse strand, counting down.
TGGAATCCTATCCACAAGGTGAAAGAAGATTCTATCTCTGTGCATTCAGGAAGTTCACTTGACCCATCCTGGATGCATGAAGATACGCACTTGTGGATGTGCAAGGTCGCAGAGGAAGAGGAAAAGCGCCTAAAAGCGAGAGAAGAAGGAACTTCCCCAGGAGATAGACCAGTTAAAGACCCAGCCTATACACCGATGATATTTCCAGATGAGGAATTTGAACCTCATGGTTGGGCAGAAATCTTAGCTACCATGGACATTGCAGTCAATGAAGAACAATGGACACCTCATTGTGATGAGGAGGGTTATGATATTTCAGTGTTCATGTGTCAGCCCTTGTTGGAAGAATGTGACCCTAGTGATGTCATAGAAGAAGAAGAGAATGACGATGATCTAGAGTCCATTGTGATGGATAGTTGCTTCATCTCAGAGGAGCACTATCTAAAAGATGTGGGAGTATTGACTCAAAAAGAAGAAGAACCTCTCACGAGCATTAAAACTGTAAATTCAAAGGATGGGAGTGAAGGTAGTAAAAAGAAAAAGAAAAGAAAAGCAGTGAAACAAGAAGAGGAGGAATCATTGTTTGAAGTACCAGAAAATTTCAAGAAATATGAAGTTGCAGATCGGAAAATTTTGGTACGAATGCCTAAGAGAGAGGCCATTATAGGAGAAGCATATGACAATAAAGAAAAGACCAAAAAAATTGTAGTGACCATTGAAGGGAACGAAGAGCGATGTACGTACATAGGAGATGACCTAAGTGCAAAAGAAGAAGCAGAGCTTGTAGCTCTATTAAGGGAATATAGGGATGTGTTTGCATGGCACTATAGAGATCTAAAGGGAGTAGATCCAAAAATTTGCTTACATACAATCCCCATGACCGTTGATGCCAAGCCCACAAAACAAAAGCCCTACACATATAATGACACTTATGCAGCTAAAATCAAAGAAGAAATTGACAGGCTGATTGAAGCTGGATTTATCTATGAGATTGAGCATACTGAATGGGTGTCCCCCATTGTAGTGGTGCCCAAGAAGAATGGAAAGCTGCGAGTGTGTATTAGCCTTAAAAAAGTTAATGCCGCTACGATCAGAGACAGTTATCTGCTTCCAATCACTGAACATTTATTGGAGCGTGTTGCAGGCAAGGAAGTTTATAGCTTTCTTGATGGATTTTTGGGTTACAATCAAGTAGCCATTGCCCTAGAAGATCAACACAAAACGGCTTTTGCCACAGAGTGGGGAATCTTTGCATTTCATGTGATGCCATTTGGTCTCACCAATGCACTTGCAACATTCCAAAGGCTCATGTGTCATGTCTTCAAAGAGCTCTTGCAGAAGAACTTAGAAGTATATGTGGACAAATTATGTGCTCATTCCCAACAAAGAGGATACCACATCCCTGAGCTCAGATAGATCTTCAACAAGTGTAGAGAATATCGAGTGTGTCTAAACCCAGAGAAGTGTGTATTCATGGTACGACAAGGTAAGATCTTAGGTCATATTGTTTCTAAAAATGGAATATCAACATATGAAGACAAGGTAAGAGCCATAGCAGAGTTGCCAAGGCCAAAGAACGTTAAAGAGGTACAAGCCTTTATGGGCCATTGTGGATATTACCGCAAGTTTATCCACATGTATGCCATCATTGCTAAACCTCTTTATGGATTGTTGACAAATTTTTAGTGGAACGAGGAATGCGAGAATTCCTTCAATGAGTTGAAAAGACGTTTGTGCATAGAACCAATACTGACCACTCCGGATTGGAGCAAACCCTTTCATATCCATGTAGATGCCTCCAATCATGCCATCGGATGTGTGCTAGCACAACCCACGGGTGAAGGAAACCTAGATTTGCCGATAGCATATGCTAGTAGGCAATTAAATGCGGCTGAACGAAACTATACGACAATCGAAAGAGAAGGCTTAGGCATGGTATATGCCGTGAAGAAGTTTATACACTATCTATTGGCCAATAAGTTCAAGTTTTTTACTGATCATCAAGCTTTACTAAATATTTGTTCAATAAACCTTGCAATACAGGCCGCTTAGTAAGATGGTTCCTCTTACTAATGGAATACGATTTTGAAGTGGTTGTCAGGAAAGGTAGGACCCACCTTAGGGCGGACCATCTTTCTCGCATCACTTCAGGAGAGCCACCGCAAGGAGTGTCTGATGAATTACTGGATGCTTATTTGTTCAATTTAGAAGTTGTTCCTAAATGGGCAAATAAGTTAGTACCAGTCCTAACCTTCGGACCTGCAAACAAGAATGTGAAAACAAACAAAGAAGAAATTGTAAGATCACAAAAATTTCAAATATTAGCAGGAAGCATGTACAAACAAGATACAAATGGTGTATTAGCTTGTTGTGTCGAGGATGATGAACATAGTAGTTGGTTGCAACAAGCCCATGAAGGATTGCTAGGAAATCACTATGGTAAAGAGCGAACATGGCAGAATCTAAAATGTTTAGGAGTGTATTGGCCTAGCATGGACAAAGAAATACATGAGTGCATTAAGAATTGTCCAGTGTGCCAGAAGAGACCCCCAGTGGAGCATGCGACTCTTTATCATGTATCATTAATTCCAGAATGGAGTGCTCCATTGGTAGAATTCATGAGATCGGGAACATTACCCAATGAGGTTGGTCTAGCAAGAAAACGGAGCATGGAGCAAGAGGCTCAGGACTATGCCTTAGTTGGAGACAACCTATATCGAAGAGGCAAGGATGGTTACCTAAGACTGTGTGTTCATGAGTCGGACTACCTGAAAGTCTTAGAAACTGCACACAACAGTGTTGCAGGTGGACACTTTGGTCCTGACCGAGTAATCAAGACATTCTATTTTCAGGACTTTGGTGGCCCACTCTTCATATGGATGCACATACCTATGTGAAGAAATGTGACACATGCCAACATGCCCAATATCCTATTAGAAAAGATGAAATGCCTTTGAGGCGAATGATGGGAGGACGTGCATTTTCGAAGTGGGGTATAGACTTCATAGGTCCTATTAATCCCCCAGCTAGAAGATCCCATGCAAAATACATTATTGTAGCCACAAATTACCTTACAAAGTGGGTAGAAGTAAAAGCCACAACAAAGAATGATGCTCAAACAATGGCTAAGTTCTTATTCGAAAACGTGTTCACTAGATATGGGTTACCAATAGAGTTGGTTGGTGATAGAGGTACGCACTTCTTGAACGAGGGCATTGAAAATCTCCTTCAAGAATTCATGGTGATACACAAGAAGTCTGCCCCTTATCATCCACAAGCCAATGGACAAGCCGAGAGCACGAATAAGATCCTATGTAACGTATTGACAAAACTCGTAAATAATAAACGCTCTGATTGGGACAAACAACTTCATCATGCTGTTTGGGCATACCGAGTTGCCTACAAAATGGTACTCAATGCCACCCCATTTCAGATGGTCTTTGGATAGAATGTTGTGCTACCATTGGACTTCCTAATCCCAGCCTTGAAAGTAGCACAAGAGCATGAGTGGAATGGACACGAGTTGTCCTCCAGGATCTTTGATCTAGAACGCTTAGGTGAGACGAGGCTACGAGCAGCATCAGGCATCTATGCTGCAAAGAAAAGAAAAAAGGCATACTTTGATGCCCATGTAAAGGACAAAGGATTGAAAGAAGGAGATCTGGTGCTGGTTTATACGCTAAAGCAACATGCCCACAAATTGGAGAAACGAGGATATGGACCCATGATCATTAATAGAATCTCCACTAGTGGTGCAGTTCAATTGGCCACTTTAGAAGGTGATATCTTGCCAAACTATATAAGTGGTTATTGAGTCAAGTTATATCAAGAACCTCTTACAGAGGAAATGCTAATGAGACTCAACACTGCTAAGAAGCGAAAAGAAGAGGAGTTAAGGGTTAGAGAAGAAGCACAAGCAGAGGCTAGAGAGCGCATCAGAAGAAATAAGTTACGGTGACTAGGCCTAGATGTCAACACAAAAGCTCCAAAATATCACATGGACATTTGCCAAAAACCAGACCTAACTACTTCTCGAATAATTGATCGACGCCCCTTTGTGACCATAGAGGTAGGACAAGGAAAGAGTGTAAGGATTGTGAGAGCATTAGTTGACTGAGGTGCAACAACTAGTGCAGTTAGACTTTCATACTACCAAGACCTGCAAGTGGACATCAAGCCCATAGAAGCATATCTCATAGGATTGGGAGGTGTGGAAACCCCTTGTTTGAGCGAGGTGGAACTTCCCACTACCTTCAAGATGTTCCAATCAAAGTCAAAATGCTAGTGTGTCACGATGCGGACCTTACAGAGCCACTTGTCCTAGGTCAAGATTGGATTTATGACCATGCAGTCAACTTGAACCTAAGAAGTCAACTTCTTCAAGTTTGGGTACATGAACAATGCATTACATTAGAATTAGACAACTGAATTCTCACAAATCATGGCACCACACACTCTCTCAGTTCCTATAAGACCAATCTTCATGAACAAGATGTTGTGTGTGTCAAAAGCTCTATGACCCAGAAGGACTCGATCACGAAAGAACAGACTCAAAGGCAAGCTGACTCCTCCCGTCTGAAGACTAATGTCGTCACAACCAATCAACCAAAAAGGCAAGTGAATCAGTACATGAGAACCACTAAGCCAAATCGACTAAGAGATGTCAAGAAGAAAGTAGTTACGGGCATGAAGCAAATCTGGGTACAAAAGGGAGAGCAACCACCAGCCTTCCCAATGCAATTCCCCCTTAGGCAAGTCAACCATGGGAAGACAAGAACCAAGAACCTATGCCACGCTCAAGCATGAAGAAATCAACAAATTTGGGTACCGAAGCAATTGATGAAGGCCGACCATAATAAGGTCCAAATTTGGGTGCCTAAAAAATTAGCTACAGCTCAACAAGGACGATTACAGATGTGGATACCTAAGAAGCTCTTACATACACAACAACCTATGCTCCCCTTCATGCAAAAGGTCTCAACAAAGAAGCCAAGGAAAGAAAAGGGTAAGAACAGAGCACAAAGACCAAAAGAAGATAAAGTCAACCCTTCTGCAAAAGTAAGCAGGCAATCATCAAGGATATGAGTTTGGAAGCCAAAAGCACCAGCAACATCCTCGGAACCAAAGAGCCAACCACACTGGATACCAAAGTTTGGAAAGCATCCAAAGATGAAGTGGCTTGAGGTGATCTCTACAGGGCCAAATACTATTCGAAAATGGGTTCCAATCAGGAGGATTACATCGTTTCGGGATCCCATCGACACCTCCAAACAAAGAATGTATCAAGTATGCAAGTAACATCAAAAGCCTCGACCAACGACAACCATGTGCCTTTGGCATAACCCTGTCTTTTGCACCATTCAGGTCATGCACTTCCAAAGTATGCATCAACATAGGGCCACATTACACGGTCGTGCATAGACACCATTGAGAAATCCCAGGCACATGAGACACATATGACATATGTACAATGTTTTGTTAGTACTAACCTCTTTCTTCTTGCTTTGTGATATTGTCTAAAAAAAAAAAAAAAAAAAAAGAAAAAGAAAAGAAGAGGACTATGTGCTTGAAGGTGCTCATCAGCGAACTATTAGCAAGGACATCCATCAACAAAAAAGACAAGCCGATGGTCAAACACCATGATGGAATTACAACACGAAGAGATGAAGATCAACAGACCTTTCACCATGGTAAGACGTGTATGCTTCAACAACACTATAACCATGATAGATTATGAAACCTCTTCGTCAGCATACCCTTGAGCACTTAGCTCAAGACCCAATCTCTTGCACCATACTTCTTTCCATGCATTTTCCAAGTACACATACGTAGGGCCACATTACAAGGCCATCCACAAGGCACATATTTTGTTCAACCCATGCAGTGATGCACTTACCCATCATACATTATGGGTTACAAGTACTTGGCATGAAAACTATGGAAGCCATCTTTGGAAGAATCAGAGGACATCAGGGTGACCACTACAAGAGCAAGGAGGCCATCCACCACCGAGAGCTGCTCATAATCAACATTGACCACCTCCTTTGAGCAGCTAGCAGTTTTGGAGAGCTCACAAATGCACCATCAAGATGGAATACAAGGAAGAAGTACATACAAAGGGACTACAAACTCCAAGAGTTAGCAGTGGCAAAGTGAAGAACCAAACAAATGACCAAGCTACATTGGGAAGATGGATCGCTCCTATTGATACGTAAAGGACACTACCTCTCAACGTACTACATGGAACAACCACTACAACAAGGGTCTGTCAGGGATGACAGACTCAAGAGGGGGGGGAGTGTTGAAGCTCAAGGTCAAGGACAAAGCATGGAAGTGCATCAAGGAAGTGGACACACAAGAAGAAGGAGCAAGTAGGGAGCTCCAAGAAGCACCTGTCAAATTTTCAGAAGAAATCCCCATAAACATAGTGATTTTTATCACTAAAAACCATTGTAAATACCATTTTTCATTTTTGCAATTCCACTCTGTTCAAGCCGAGGAGTCCTCGAGCTTGAGGAGTATTAGAATTACCATCCTACCAATTTTCATAATTTTTAGACTCCGTTTGAGCCCCCAAATAAGCCCTGGAACCTATTTTTTAACTAGGCTGGAGACTAGGTCTGGACATGGCCAAAATCACTCAAAAAACTATAAAAAGGGATGGAGAGCTCATTTTTGAGGTTAGCTTGCTGTAGATTTCAGCTTTGTAAGAGAGCTCTTAGGTAATCGAAGATCTTCCATTGTTCCACTCTTTGCTCTTACCTTGTGTGTGTGTGTGTATGTGTGTGCATGCATGTGTGCTTTCATTCATGCACTTGTGCCATCACTTGCTCACGGTCTTCATAGTGGTCCTCACGTCTCCACGAATTGACATTTATGAGGTGTATCTCCTCACCTTGGTACTCACCATTGTGCTAGAGTGACAATGAGTGCTAGCTCCTTGTTCACCGCATCACTCCTAGGGGGGAGTTATTGATATATTTAGGTAGTGATGTGTGTGAACACACTACGAATGATGGGGAACTTTTTTTCCTCTTTAGAAGGTTTTTTCCCCTCAGCTTGTATGGACGCCTATAAACCTAACATGTCACTTATCTTTGTATATTCTTTTGGTAATACATTCAATAGTGTGTGTTATGCTCCAAACTTCTTCTTCTTCCTTGTGTTGTTCATGTGCTTCCATAGACCTTAAACTCCAACAGCTCTAGATACAAAATATGAGAGAATTGTGCCTTAAATTATAAGAATAATATGTATGAAGGTGAAAATCTACTACCAAACTTGAAATTACTTCTTCTTTGATATACTCAACAACAAGAACTTCTATACTTGAATTAGAAGGCTAGAAGAACTTGGTACAACAACAATAAGAAAAGTGGAGTAGAAAATAGTAGCTTACATGCCATAAAGAAACTCATAGAGTGTGTGTAGAAGAGGTATGAGTAGCAAAAAAACATGAGAATGGCAACACCTTAGTATAAATGGCACTCAAGAGTGTGCAAGAGCTGATTTATGAGCTTGTGGTCATGTATTTATGTATTTTTTTGCAGCCTTGAAAATGTACAAGTAAAAAAGGTTTTTTCTTTAAGTCTTTGTAATCAAAGGTGTCCAAACTTAAATAGCTACTTTTAATAGGATTTTTCCATGTGGCATGTGAAAAGAAAGTTGAAAAAGCAAAATTTAGGGTTTTAATTTTTAGGGGCTTATATATCATTAAATAGCTCTCATCGAGTACTGTAAGAATATACAATATAAATTTTGAACAGTTTTGAACTAGAACATTTTTTGGAAATGGTGACTAATTTTTAGGCTTTGCTAGAAATAGGATTTAATGCTCACAAGATGACATTGTTTTCCAAAAACCCCCTTGTTGGTTGAGGCACAAGCACAAAGTGCAAGTAGGAGTACAAGAAAAAACAAGAGAAGGTAGAGAACCTAAAGAGAAGCCCCATTGAGTTTTTTGAAACCTTTATCACATGAAATTGTATAAAAAACCATTTTTGTCCTTGACCTTGGGGAGTTTAGGTAGAGCATACATACCCAGTTACATAATTTCTAGGGCCTATTTGGACCCAAAATGTGTTTGACAACTTTATTTTTTAAATCTGTCACATAGTAGATGCAAAACTAGTCAAAACGAGTTCAAAAACTATAAATAGAGCATGTAGGCTCATTTTAAGAGGTTTTCTTATAGATGAAAGTAAATACATCTTGTAATCTTGATCCTCATAATTGAAGACTTCATCTTTCTTCTCTCTTACCCTTTTGTGTTTGTGTATGTTTACATTTCTTGGTATCTCATATGCACATTTATATTTATCACTTGCTCACGATCATCATACTACCCTCTTATCTCCACAGATTGAGTAGGATCCTTCTTGACATTGGCACCCATTATTCTACACTAGGAATACAAACACCTTTTTGATGCCATTATCAAGGAGATATATGTAAAGGATGAGCATGTGATGGTAGGAGTAGGTAGAGAAGAGATGTCGGAGTCATTCGATAATTTTTTGGTTTTTCCTTCATTTTTGGCTTACTCCACATCCCATCTATGGTCCTATCACCTCCATTAACCTCCCACACCTCCCCTTCCATCTCCTTCTTCGTTGAAAAATAATCTTTGGGGGCATAAAATGCATTTCATCCTTCATTTGCCTCATTTGCGAGAGAGAGAGAGAGAGAGAGAGAGAGGGGGAGGGAGGGAGGGAGGGAGGGAGGGAGGGAGGGAGGGAGGGAGGGAGGGAGGGAGGGAGGGAGGGAGGGAGAGAGATTGCATCAATCTGTGTGTGTGCTCCTCTTTGATTGTGAGAGTGTGTGTGTGTGAGCTCTCTTCCTTATCTCCTTCCACATGACATGGTATCAAAGCCAGTGTGGTTGTAGAGAGCTCGTGGAGAAGGTCGATAGTGAAGAGTACATGAGAAGGTGTGGAAAAAGTGCGATTCATAAATGACCTCAAATTTCAATTTTGGACCCATCTCAAGCTTCGCTTCGAGCCTGCAAGCTGGGGCCCAACGATTTGGTGTATTGTTGGTACATGAAAACTTTGTTTTTTTGAGATCGAATTGTCATGTTATGTGACAATATTCAAGGAGAGGTACTGCTTCTAGTGTTTGTATGATGTTGCGAATTGCTAGAAAGATGGAAAGTGCTGATGGAATGAGTCAACTTATGAGCAATAACCTGGACAACAACAACTCCCATGCTTGGAGGTTCAAAAGGAAGAATTTCTTGATGGGAAAAGGCTACTGGAAGTACATCAAAGGAGAGAACAAAAATGCTCTACAATTACTAGAGATGAATTGGACTGTGGACAAGTTAAGAGCATATGAGGAATGGAATCAAGGAGCATGAAAGGTAATGTATTGGCTATTTTCTAGCAAACAACATAGCATGATTGGGCACATACAAGATGCCAAGACTCCAAAAGAGGTTTGGAAAAATTTGGTCACATTGTATGAGATCAATACAAAGGCACATAAATTGCAACTGAAGAACAAGCTCTATACATTAGAGAAAAAGGACATACTGATAAGTGAATACACCCGAAAAATCAAAAGCACATGTGAGTCACTTGCATCTTTTGGCATGAATGTAGATGATAATGATAAGGTGGAAGTGTGCCCTCATGGTTTAGGAGCTGCATATAAGCAATTTAGAACTTGTATTCAGACCAAGGAAAATATTTTGAATTTTGTTGATCTCATATCCATGCTGATTATTGAAGAAAAGAATCTTGGTGGGACTTGGAGAGCCTAAAGACAACCTAGTTCTGATTAGGTATTCTACTCTAGTAGAGGAAGAGGTAGAGGCATCAGAAGTGGAAGAGGACACAATAACCAAGACCAAGGTCAACAACATAATCATGCAGGAGGTAGAGGAAAATTTCAAGGCAGGTGGAGCCAAAAAGGCCACAGAAATTTCCAAAGAAATGATTTTGGTAATGACAATAAAGGATGCTAGAATTGTGGTAAACCTAGACACTTAGAACGTGATTGTAAGTTGAAGAATCAAAATAACAGAAGGGAGCCAAACAACTATGCATCCACAAGTGCAGATGATTTTGAGAAGCTATTCATGGTCCAACATCACATGGTGAATACGATGTTTGCTGATGTTTCAAAATCAAATGCTAATGTCTAGTATGTTGATTCAGTTGTGGATATGTTGAAACATGTGATGACACATCACACCCTATCGACCATACAGGAAATAAGCAGACATGAAGGTAAAACATCTTCCTAATGTGCTTCATGTTTATACATAGAACAACCACAAGGATATGAAGATTCAAAGCATTTAGAATATGTTTGCCGGTTGCAAAAGGCCTTGTATGGCCTTAAACAAGCCCCACATGCTTGGAATGCAAGGATTGTTGCAACTTAACCACCATTGGATTTTCTATGTGTGATGCAGATCATTCATTATATGCAAGGAAGGGTGATGATGGCATCACGATTGTGGCTATTTATGTTGATGACTTGATTGTAGGAGGTGATAATGAAGCAAGAATTAAAGAGGTAAAGCAACTCCTTATGCAAGAATTTGACATGAAAGATCTTGGTGTGTTGTGCTATTTTTTGGGCATTGAGTTTATACATATAGAAGCAAGTATATGGATGTCACAAAGTCAATATGCCTTGAGTATGCTTCAAAAGTATGGTATGGCTGATTGCAAATTTCTAAGCCATTAGATCAAAATTTGAAGTTGGATACTACATTTGGTGAAGCATTGGAAAATGCTACTATGTTCAGGAAAATTGTGGAAAGTTTGATATATCTCATAATTACAAGGCTTGATCTAAGCTACATGGTTAGACTTGAAAGTCAATTTATGTAGGCTCCTAAGAAACAAAACTTTGAAACTCTGAGGCTCACTCTACATTATGTGAGTGCGACTTTGGATTATGCATTGTTTTATGAAGCTAGTGTAGATTTGCAGGGTCATGGATACAGTGATGCAGATTGGGCTGGTAGTACTCTAGATAGAAGATCTACTAGTGTCTTTCTATTCTCACTTGGGAGTGCAGCTATTACATGGAGTAGCAAGAAACAACCCACTGTTGCTTTGTCGAGTTTAGAGGCTGAGTATAGAGGTGCTGCAACGGTAGCATGTGAATCATCATGGTGAGAGATGCTACTTGTAGATTTAGGTGTGGGAGTGCAAAAGCTGATAATCGTGATCTATTGTGATAATTTTAGTAGCATTCAATTAGCACGAAATCTTGTTTTTCATTCTACAACAAAGCATATTAAGGTACATTATCACTTCACCAGAGAGAAGGTATAAGCAGGTGATATTAATCTTGTTTATGTGAGGATAGATGAGCAAGTTGTTGATATTTTTACTGAAGCACTTGGAGTAGAGAAGTTGAAGACGTTTTGGAAGATGCTTGGATTAGAGGACATGATGTTGAGCGTGAGGGGCTGTGTTGAGATATCAATCTCAAGATGTGATGATTGAGGATGACACATATCACTTTTTCATTTCTCTAATATGTATAGTGGTCACGCCGATTTATGTCAAGGATACTTCATTGAGCTTTACTAGATTTACCTGTCGAGAGTGATGGCACATTTGTTTCTTGCCAAGTCACCCATTAGCAGACATTAAGATTTTCCTTATGTATTTTTCTTTACATATTGTACTACATGTATTGTTGTATTAGGTCTTTCTTGTACATACCTTTTATGTAATAGAAGAAGAAGATCTTCCTTGCCTCAATATGTGTGTGTACTCCACTTTGATTGTGAGAGTGTGTGTGTGAGCTCCCTTCCTTATCTCCTTCCTCCTGACATGACTTACCCCATCTATCTCAATAGAACACCCTCTCACATTTAATGGAATATCCTAACTCATCAAACCATTGTGATAGACATCTTGTTTAACAATTTTTTTTGTGAAAAGATTCCTAATTTAATAAACTTTTTGCATAATTTTTTGGATATTTTGGAGATCTTTGTGAACCAAGGAGTGTGATCTACTCTGTGCTCAAATGATCATGAGCTCATAGCTGAAATTGGTGCTCGTGTGCTTTTATTGCATAACACAAGAAGCTAGGACGACCTGTTTAGAGGCCTTTTTGAGGAGCCCATGGTGAGAGAATATCTAGGAATATCCCCATTAGCTTTGCATGCATAATATTGTTCATGATCATGTTTCTTTGTATCTAGATAGTTGGCAATGTTTCTCCTTTGATGGAATTTCAAAGAAACATGGAGCATCCAATGCTCTCACTTAGGGGTGCTTGTTTTTTTTTAATATAAAGGAAGTTCGGCATTAGCCTACTCTCCCAGACTTGAATTAAATAAAGAAAAGTACAAGAGAAGGGGATTAGTGCCCACGGGACCCCCCAAATCCCACAAAGGAGGGGAAGCTTTTACAGAGCTTAGATGGCATTACAAAGAAGGTTAATCACCCTCTCATCACCCTCATGTGGGGCCCACTTGGGTTTAAGCTTGTTATTGATCAAAAGGAGTACTTGATGATGCCTGAAGGGGGGGGGATTTCTTACACTTAACAATCCTTTTGCCAAGGAGGAACAACGATTTCTCAATTGACCACTCCTTGGGGGAGTCACCGAAGTTGAAAGCACATCTTTCCCGCCAGATTTTCCATAGGACCTCCCCTCTGATGGCGTTCCAGAGAGTCGTGAAGCAGCCGATCGCTTGTCCTAGCAGGGCCTGCTGCCAACTGAGATGTTTCTGAAGTCTAATTTTCTTTTCAATTGTCTGCCAGAGTCTGTTGGAGTTGGGGCAGGTAAAGAAGATGTGTGATACATCTTCGATAGACCGGTAGTAGTGTTTGCACCAGGGAGGAGTCCCACAAAATTTGCTAACCTTAAGGTTGGTCCAGATTCCATGATGAAGAATTTGCCATAAGAGGATAGACTTTTTGATTTCTATGAGGGGGTGCCAGTTAGCCATGAACTTCATGTCCCACCGAAGCCGCGTCCATGACAGGCACCACTTCTTTTTGAGGTTAACCTGATAGTCAATCATTTATTTGATGTTCGGGATTTTTGATAGGCTATTCCCATTGTGCCATTTGAGACCAAGCGAGATTGACGTGTCATGTCCCATGAGAAGGCGAACTTTGTGTCGGTCCCAGGCGAGACATCTGCTTTGCAAAGTGTTCCATTCTTCGTACGAAATGTTGATGCAAGGGTCAATATCCTCGAAGTTGATCCAGCGGTTGGTGTCTTGTTTCCAGAGATGTTTCCATTTTTTGAAGCCTTTGTTCCATAACTTCTTGGCATTTTGAATGTTCCAAGATTCCACACTCCGAATGCCATGGATCGGAAACCAGATAGAGTTGTTTTTTCTGATACCGGCTTCCCAATTCCAGTCTTCACTTATTCTTCTGTAGCTTTTGACTTTATTCCAACTTTTCCATAGGGAGCACATGAGATTTGAGCCTTTTGGGAAGACGGGGATCGGGGAAAATAGCAAGGTCAAGATGTCAAGATTCTTCCAATTTGGGAAACCCATGAGAGCCAACTCATTCTTGTTTCTGAAGATCAACTTGGCCCATGAGGCCTCCCCATTGCACCAAGCCTTAATCATCCATTTGGCCGCCAGTTTGTTAGCCATGCACCCAATGTCTAGGATACCAAGTCCCCCACTATCTCTATGGCTGGTGGAGATGGACCATTTGATTTTAGGCACCCCCTCCTATTGTGGTCGCCTGTACAAAGGAAGTTTCTACAAATACTATCCAGTTTGGACAGATCTTTCTCTTTCGGTCTCCAACAAGAAAGGAAATAAATGGTAGATGATAAGAGGAACGTGTTGATAACCATAGCACGACCAACAAGATTGATTTGCATACCTCTCCAATAGTTAATCTTGTTTTCGAGTTTGGCTAGCACCCAGTTCCACTGCTGTTCCATAGAGACGCCAAACCCCAAGGGAATCCCAAGAAGCTGAAAAATTTGGCCTTGCGTAATGATTTGACAGCCTTGATCTATGAGAAGGTCGGGCTGTGACCCAACAATAGCTCTAAAGGCGGTCTTAGAGTGGTTGATTGTGGATCCAGAGGCTTCACAAAAAGTAGCCAGACAGCTCCAAAACGTCTCCAGGCTGGTACTATCATTGTGGACAAACGCGTTCATATCATCGACAAAAAGTCTCATGGTGATCTGACTGTGGTCATGAGGCAAACGGAGGCCTTTGATTTTACCAACTGCCACCTAATGCTCCACCAGCCTGCTGAGCCCTTCCGTGACAATGGCAAAGAGAAGGGGAGCCAATGGGCACCCTTGTCTGATAGATCTTCTAAGTTTGATCACCTTCAAAAGTTTGCCATTAATGTTAATTTGGGTCGATGCATTACCGAGAAGGGTCACGATCATCTTGGTGAATTTTTGACTACATCCAAGATCTTGGAGCGACTGCAGAATATAGTCCCATTCCTGCCTGTCATAGGCTTTATCAAAGTCGATCTTGAGGAAGACCACATCTTGTTTAGACTCATTTGCAAATTCAAGACCTTCCTAGATATCTATAATGGTTTCCAAAATTGACCTGCCTTTGATGAAACCTTTGTGGTCCTCGCTTAACCACACTCTCAAGTGGCAAGAGATTTTGTTGGCAATGACTTTGGCAATGATCTTGTATCTTGTTTGGAGCATCGTAATAGGACACCAGTTCTCTATTTTGTTCTTTTCCCCTTTTTTGTGTATTAACTTGATAATGCCATTGTTGAGACAAGATGGAAGCATGCCAAACTTGAGCGCCTCTTGCCAAACCAGACAAAGAGGGGTGGCAACCACCAACTTGAAGGATTTAAAGAACTCATTAGTGAGCTCATCGGGTCTCGGGCTTTTACCAGAAGGGAGGGCATCGATGACCTCAATGATTTCTGCTTCAGAGATAGGGGCATGTAGCAGGGAGCGAAGGCTGAGTGGTATCCTGTGGGGGGAAACCCTAGATATAGCTGCCATACAGTCCCTTCTATGGTGGGAGAGGGGGTTCGAGGTCCCCAGAAGTCTCGTGAAGTGCCCTTCAATGATCCCAAAATTATCTTCTTCCGTATTGCATACATTGCCATTTAAGTCTAGCAATAAGGGGATCGATTCTCTGTTATGTTTCCTTTTAAGGATACGGCACATCTCTTTGGTGGGTTTGTCGGCTTTGCCAGCCCACCACTCCTTGAAGAAAATTTGCAAATTTTTCCTTTGTATTTCTTCCTCGTATCTCAGTAGCGCTCTAATTTTTCAAAGACCTTTCTGGGCTTGAGATTTTCATTTCTTCACTTCCTCCTCGAGCCTCCAGAGTCTATGATATAGAGCTTCTCTACGAGCCTGCCGCACAATCTCGAGCATCTTCCTGGATCTAATCATGATCTGTCGTGACTTATCGACCGCACTTCTCTAGCACTTGGCTGGGGACAAGCCTGAGGCGAACGCCTCCTTCCACACATCAGCAATTTCTTGATGGATGGAGGGGAGAGAGAAGGAGGGCGCACTGGCGTGGAACCAAGGAGTCTTATGGATCTTGGTGGAAGGTTGGAAAGTGATAAGGATCAGGTAGTGATCAGAGATGGTGAGGTTGGTGCATTGCGAGAGGGAAGGGTGGCCCCACTGATGAGTAAACCTATGAGAAATGTAGCATCTATCAACTCTATCTTTCCTGAGGTCCTCGCCCGCTTGGAGATTTGACCAAGAAAAGCCATTCGAATCTTTGAATTCGATCAAATCCAAGTGTATTTTGGTTTTGTCCCACGTTTCTTTCTCCCAACTATCGAGGACCCTGCCCTTGCCCATCCATCTGTCCATAGGGTCCTCCACCATGTTGAAGTCACCACAAATAAGCACGTTGTGGGGGAGCGAGTCCAAGGAGGCCCAAGTGTTCAGTCTCTCTAACTCCCCATTAGGGGTATACAAAGAAACTAAAGTAAAACAAAAGGGAGCACCAAAAGAAACAGCAATCCATCGATGGCATTCATCTTCAATGGGGTTCTCAAGCTTTTCAAACCAGAATTGATTAATACCGATTACCGTTCCACCGGACCCCTGCTGGTGCGCCGTTGAAATCCAAACATGGGTCGAGGAGACATGTCTAAGCTGTTTTTGGAGGTATTCTCCGTCAATTTTAATCTCTTGAATACATATAAATTCTGGGTTTAGGCTAATGTTGCGAAGCCATTGACCAATGATGGTCGCTCTTGAGGGGTCGGTTATCCCTCCAGTGTTTAACGAGATGATGATCATTGTCGTAGTGAGCCCTCTTTGCGGGAGGGAGCTTTGTCCTTTCTTTTCTTGGATTCATCTTTCTTTTTTGCTGGGATCGGATTCCGAATTAGCAATAGGTTCTTGTGGGGGCTTTTCCAGGGTAACTCCATAGGTTGTTTTCCTTTGTAGGATGCCTCCTGTTGGGAAGAATTGGGCACCGTTTTTGACACCATTTCCGGAATAGTCGATCCGATGATGGAACTTTCACTATCCATGTTATCTTCATTACTAGTAGTAAAGCCGTCCTCTTTGCTTGTAGTGTAACCCTCTGGGAGGTTTCTTTATTGTCAGGGATCTCTAGGGCTTTGTCGTTGGTGTCCACCTCAAGTTGGTTCCCACCTGGGTAGTCAAACTCATTGATCTCCTTTTCCAGATTGCAATACAAGTTGCTGGAGGGGGTAACTGACATGTTGTTTCGCTCAGAGGTTGCGCTAGGGCTTCTTTTCCTTCTTCTTCTGACTTCGATGAACTCGTCTGCATCAGCTTTTGGATTAAGGGAGCCCTTGACTTCCTCTTCCTTCGTCGAGTGAGTCAATGCCCCTTTGTTGTCTTGAGCATTTTTGGGGGCTTCTTGATTTCACTTACTTTTTTGTCTCAAAGGGCAATCTTTAATCTTGTGACCTTGTTGGCCACAACGAAAGCACGCGTTGGGAAGGTTTTTTTAATTGATGTCTTGCTCCCAAACATCCCCTTCGCCCAAGTCCACTTTGATCTTCGATGGAAGCGGCATGCTGAGGTCAGCCTTGACACAGATTTGAGGGTGCCACCGAGCGTTGAACGAGTGTCTTGCCCCTTCATAAATGAGACCACCAATGTCCTCGCGTGAGGCGAACGGCTTGCCGATAGGAGAAACAATGTCCCACATGAAGTTGTACAAGAAGTATGGCAGGTTAGGGAGCTCAACCCAGAGAGGGTACCGAAGTGATTTCGATTTGTCGGGAGTAAAATCAGGGGACCATCTGAATAGGCACAGAGTTTCCCAACCGAGTTGCCAGGTTCCGACACTTAGGGCTCGAAACCCATATCTTCATTTTCAAAGACTAGCAACATGTGGCTTGCCGGTAAGAACTGACACTTACAAACAATTAGCCCACGGGAGAACCACTCGTTGCGAAGCCACTGTCGCACAGTTTCGAGCGGGGGCCTAGGGCCAAACATTTGGCCGACGAGGCAAACTTTCTTGAGTTCCTCTTGAGTTGACAGAATTGCAGATCTACTGAGGGAGACCAAGGGGGGTTTAGCACTCTCGGAGGCCCCAAGGGCGACACAAGATCCCCCCTCCAGCAGAGAGGCCAGGTTACCGGTCTCCCCCGGAGGAGGGGCCAGGTTACTTCTCACAAGTGAGGGGGTCGCCAAATCCATGACAAAGGCCCGACAAGAAAGGAACCTCCCCCTTTTATCTATAATTCACCAAACCCACACGAGGTTCCTTTAATGCTTCAGGACAACATTGTCGAACTTTTACAAGTGCAAAGCAAAAAAAAATAAGTGTCCCTTTAACCATCGCACCCGAGAATTCATGGCAATAGATAGATAGATAGATAGATAGATAGATAGATAGATAGATAGATAGATAGATAGATAGATAGATAGATAGATAGATAGATAGATAGATAGATAGATAGATAGATAGATAGATAGATAGATACATAGATACATAGATAGATAGATAGATAGATAGACAGATAGATAATTAGATGGAAAGATAGACGGATAGATAGGTGGATAGATAAATGGATAGATACATGGATAGATAGATGGATAGATAGATGGATAGATAGATGTATAGATAGATCTGTTGATGTGTGAAACATCACAAGAAATGAATGAATGTGACACTAGAACAACTCTATGGTCACCATTAACTCAATGGTTCTCCAAACTTTGAGAAAAGATTGCTTAAATTGAAAACTTTTCTTCTATAGAAATTTCTAGTCACTGAAATGACATACCTTCACCCTTTTGCTTATTTCTCTTAGCAGAGATATTGTTTCTCCAAGATATTTTGGTGAATGAAACTAGAAGAGGTAGAGCTTTCCAACATGCTATTATTTGCAAGAAATGGATCTCTAGAACTCAAGTTATGGCCTTCACAAGATCACCCTATATGAGTTGTCAAAAGTGGAAATTTTGCCTCTTTTAGGAAAACTGAGTGTCTAAAAATGAAAATTCGATGCCTAGCATCGACTTGCAACCAAATTTGATGCCAAGCATCAACTTTGTGCTTTTTTAGCCACTTTTTCAGCTCCTAAAATAGGCGCATAAAGCACAGGTATGAACAAGACCACTTTTATGTGGGAAGTCAATGCCAGGAATCGACTTTATGCTGAAACTCGATGCCAAGCATCGAGTTGCTCCACAAAGGTCATGTTTTAAGAAGATTCGACAACAAGCAAAACTTTGAAAATGAAAATAATGACTTATCATCACAAACTCGATGCCAAGCATCGAGTTGCTTGGAAACCTTAAACTTTTGAACTCATCACACAGTAGCCAAGCATGGAGATGATGGAGAGAGTCTCATACACAAAACTTTACTTAGTTCTTCTCATAGCTATGAAAACTCAGAAGTTTACAGGTGCTTTCTCACTCAAAGAAGCCCGACTATACTCAATCATACATAATGAACTTTTCCTCACTCTAACTACTTCTGTTCCACATTGCGTGAGTTGATACAAACTAACTTATATAGTTTTTCTCAATCTCGTGATTTTTTAAAACTTCTAGAACTAAAGTGAACTAACTTTACAAATATAATACACTTGTGAATTTGTCCCTTCACATAGGCATGTGGATTTCTTCTAAAGCTTTGACCTTCAAATATATGTCCAATTAGTGATTGTTTCTCCAACAGCTCCCCCTCAATCACTAATTGACATTCTTTGTTTCTTCATATTATCTTCTTTTCTTTTACTCCTGCCATGCTTTTGAATCTGCTGGTCTTCAAACCATCCAATCTCTTTGTCATTATGGCTGCTATCTGATCTTTTGTAGAAATGTACTCCACTTCAATTTCTTTCTCCATTACCTTCTCTCTCAAGAAATGATAATGTATCTCCATATGTTTTGTTCTTGCATGAAATACTGGATTTGCTGCAAGATAAAGTGAACTCATATTATCTCCATGTATTGTAGGTATACCTTGATCAATGCCCAAGCTTTTGAATAGTCTCTGCATCCATATGACCTGCTTAGCTGCTTCCACAAGTCCTTTGTACTCAGTTTCAGTTGATGATAATGCTACTATATGTTGTTTCTTTGAACACCAACTTACAAGCTTATCACCAATATATATCATGTATCCATGTGTTGATGTCTTGTCATCTTGATTACTTGCCCAGTTTGAATCACTATAGGCTCTCAACTTCAAATATGAAGTAAAAGGATAATATAATCCTTGCTTTATGGTTCCTTTAATAAATCTGAGAACTCTTTGACCTGCAATCCAATGTGGATTCTTTGGACAATGCATGAATTGTGATAGAACTCCCATTGCATAACTAAGATCAGGTCTTGTTAGTGTGGCATAAATCAAACTACCCATAAGAGATTGATACTTCCTCATATCTTTGTATTCTGCAACATCATATTTACTGAGCTTATGATTAACTTCAAGTGGAGTTGAATCTTCTTTGCAATTTTCCATATCAAACTTCTTCAATAGATTCAGAAGATACCTTTCTTGTGATACATATATGCCATGATCTATATAGGTGACTTCCATACCAAGAAAGTATGATAACTTTCCTAGATCACTGATCTTGAATTCTTTTTCAAGTAATCTCTTTACGTCCTTGATTCCTTCATTTGAAGTACCTATGATTATAATGTCATCCACATAAATACAAATGTAGATTGTACCTTCCTCTATTCTTTTGATAAGTAGACTTGGATCTGCTTTTGAACTTTGATATCCAAGATCATTGAGATAATTCACCAATCTATAGTTCCATACTCATGGAGCTTGTTTCAATCCATAGAGTGCTCTTCTCAATCTGCAAACAAAATTTGGATACCTGGAATCTATTGAGGTTGTTCCATGTATACCTCGTCTGATATGTATCCATTCAAGAATGCATTCTTTATATCTAGTTGACTTAGGGAGCAATGATTGTCCTTATAGTTGACATCTTCGCTATAAGGCTGAATGTCTCATCATAATCTATGCCATAGGTTTGGGCATAGCCTTTCACCACTAGTCTAGCTTTGTATCACGCTATACTTCCATCTGCAAGCTTCTTCACTTTATAAACCCATTTATTTCCAATTACTTTGTTACCATTTGGTTTAGGAACAAGTTCCCATGTCTTCTTCTCCTCTAGTGCATTGAATTCTTCCTTCATTGCTTCTTCCCATTGTTTCTTACCTTTAGCTTCATCATAGTTATGAGGTTCTTCATCATCTTTGACCATATATGCATAGTTCTTCTATGTTATGTAAGAAGTATCATAAGAATACCTTTCTGGTTGCCTTCTTGTCCTACTTGACCTCCTTGGTTCACATTCTTCATAAGTGTTTGGATACACTTCTTCATCAAATATAGGAGCTTCTTCATTTCTTCTTGTTAATCCACTTTTGGATGTACTTGCTTGCATATAGTCTTCATCTTCATTTACTTGCACAATTGGTTTTCCTTTCTCACATCTTCTTACCTCTTCTTCAAATTCTTCAACTGTATGACTTTGATCTGCATACCAACTTTTCTATTCATCAAATCTAACATCTCTGGAAATAAGAAATTGTTTGGTTAGAGTATTCCACAACCTGTAACCCATCTGCTTTTCATCATAACCAATGAACACATATTTTTCTGCCTTTGGTTAAAGTTTATGTCTAAGTTGTGATGGCACATAAGCATATGCAATTGATCCAAACACTCTACAATGATCTAGTGTTGGTTTCTTACCCCACCAAGCTTCATATGGAGTCATTCCATTGAGAGCTGCACATGGTAATCTATTCACAAGATATGTAGCTATATTTATAGCTTCAGCCCAAATATAATTTGGACAGTTCTTCTCCTTCAGCATAGCTCTAGCAAACTCAACAAAGTCTTGTTTCTTCTTTCTGCTACACCATTTTGTTGTGGTGTATACCTGCAGGTTATTTCTCTCTTAATACTTGCATTCCAAAGATAATCATTGAACTCTTTGGAGAAGTATTCTCCCCCTCCATCAGACCTTAGTATTTTCAGCTTTTGACCTATGAATCTCTCTGCATATGCATGAAAATGCTTGAAAGCTCGAAACACTTCTGATCTTTCCTTCAAGACATACAAAGTTATCCATCTTGTAGCATTTGATGGAGAGTGTTAATCTCCAAAGGAACAAGCTACTCTTGAAGTTAGAGCACCTCTATATCAAGAGTAACTAAAAAACTTCACCAATTTAGAGGATCACTGATCAATTATCAAAATTTTGAACAAACTATGAAGAAGGTGACTACATAGAAAGTCTATTGCACATAATTCACTCTTTGACTTATCAAATGTGTAAAGTTTTTGATAAAACTTTGTAGAAAGTGTTGCCTATTGTTTTCACACCTCCTCCAAGTTAAATCATTCCAAAAGACTCAGTAGATCTTGAGAAATGATCTTAACAAGTCACCTATGTCTAAAACTATAGTTCTTTATAGTCGACTTTGACACCTGTAACTTCTTAAGCTTGGTTCTCTCAAACTAGAACCCGTTTATGCAAATGCTTCTAGCCATAGATGGCTTACCTTCCAACTTAGATTTTGACTCCTCATTTTTGCAAAACTTTACACTGTGCACTGAGAAATGATCAAATCTTTGACCATCGAGATTGCGCCTGTTTTAGAAAAGACTCAGCACTTCTTCACATATGAATGTTCCTACTCATAATTCTCACAACTTGTTTACAATAAGGCTCTCAAACTTTAACCATAGACTCATCAACTATGGAATTAGGCATCTAAAAAAGGATTCTTGAAATGATCAAGCACAGAAGGAGAACACTCAGAAAAATCGGGCGCAACTTTTCTTCATTACTGAAAAACTTTACATCTGGATGAGAGAGCTATTCTACACACTTCACAAGTGTCTAATGACTTCTAATTTGCTTCAATTATTGTTCTCACACACTCTCTCATATTTTCCCCGACATTTTTCCTTGTATATATAGGAAAATATTTACAAGTTCATGACCATACAAAAGTATAAGTGAACTAACTCTAAATTAATGTACATATGTATACACATCTTCATTTTCTGAACATGTACTTTCTTCATGCTTCATATCTGGATCTTTTCTTCAGTCCTTGAGTTTAAACCTTCATCAAACTTCAATTGTTGATTGCCCTGCACCAACAGCTCCCCCTCAATCATCAATTGAGGTTTTCTCTATCTTCTTTACACCTGCCATGGCGTTAAATCTCTATAGCTTTGGTCCATCCAAGCTCTTTGTTAGCATATCAGCTATCTGATCTTTTGTTGAAGTATGTATTACTTCAATCTCCTTATCCATCACCTTCTCTCTTAGAAAGTGATACTGAGTCTCAATATGTTTAGTCCTGGCATGAAAAACAGGATTAGCAGCTAAATACAATGAGCTCATGTTATCTCCATGAATAGTGGGTGTACTCTGAGTGATGTCAAAACTCTTCAGAAGAGTCTTAAGCCATATTACTTCCTTTGCAGCTTCAACCATACCTTTGTACTGAGCCTGTGTGGATGATAAAGCAATTGTGTGTTGCTTCTTTGAACACCATGAAATTAACTTATCTCCCACATAACACAAGTATCCATAAGTTGATCTCCTTCATCAGGATTATCTGCCCAATCTATATCACTATAAATCTTGATGTTTGTATCTGATGTAAAACCATAATACAAACCCTCTTTGAGTGTACCCTTAATGTACCTTAACACTCTTTGACCTGCAATCCAATGTTCTTTCCTAGGACAATGCATAACCGAACTTTGATATAGCTTCATGTCCTTGAACTCTTCTCCTCCATATCTACTCAATTTGTGATTCATCTCCATTGGAGTAGGTGCTACCCTACAATCATTCATCTTAAACTTGATCAACAAGTTTTTCAAATACCTTTCTTGAGTTACATACACCCCATGTTGAGTGTAAGAGATCTCCATGCCCAAGAAATATGACAAGTCTCCCAAGTCACAAATCTTGAACTCTTTCTCCATTTGCTTCTTTAGGCTTTGAATGCCTTTCTCATCTGTACCTATAAGAATTATATCATCAACATATATGCACATGTAAATGAACCCATCATCACTTGCTTTGACAAGCAAGCTACTATCTGCTTTAGATACTTGAAAACCAAGTTCTTTCAAGAACTTCACAAGTCTATAATTCCATGCCCTTGGGGCCTGTTTCATACCATACAAAGCTCTCTTGAGCTTACATACATGATCTGGATACCTTTCATTTCTGAATCCTTGTGGTTGCTCCATGAAAACATCATCTGAAATATAACCATTTAGAAAAGCATTCTTCACATCTAGCTGACATAATTTCCAACCTTTACATGTAGCAACTATGAGTGTCCTGATGGTTGTCATCTTTGCCACAGGACTATAGGTCTCATCATACTCTATACCATATGTCTGAGCAAACCCTTTCACAACAAGTCTAGCTTTATACCTAGACACACTTCCATCTGCAAACCTCTTTGTCTTGTAGACCCATTTGCATCCAATGATCTTCTGATTATTTGGTTTAGGAACCAAATCCCATGTCTGATTCTCCATCAATGCATCATGCTCTTCCTGCATAGCTTTCTCCCAATTTTCCTTACCTTTTGTCTTCATCTGCCTTTATCATATAAGCATAATCTTTGGTAGCCAAAAAAGGAGTGTCATAACTATACCTTGTAGGTTTCCACTTGTGTCTTGATGACCTTCTGAGTTCTCCACTTCTTGAGGTTTCTGGTTCATCACATTCTGGATCAAACCTTGGCACTTCTTCAACTTCAACCTGTAATTCATTGTTCTCCTCTTCATCAAATATCTGAAGAACACATCCAATCTGCTTATCATCATATCCAATGAACACATACTTTTCAACTTTAGGTTCCAATTTGTGCCTTAATTGAGATGGCACATATGCATATGCCAAACATCCAAATACTTTGCAATGATCTAGAGTAGGTATCTTACCCCACCATGCCTCATATGGTGTCATACCCTGCAAAGCTTTACATGGTAATCTATTGACCAAATATGTGGCTGTATTTACATCCTCAACCCACAAATAATTTGGGCAATTTTTCTCCTTCATCATGGATCTTGCAAACTCAATAAGAGTTCTATTCCTCCTTTCTGCTACACCATTTTGTTGAGGAGAGTACCTACAAGTAATTACCCTTTTTATACCTGCATTCCACAAGTAATCACTGAACTCATTAGAGAAATACTCTCCCCCTCCATCTGACCTTAGTCTCTTCAACTTTTGACCTGTAATTCTCTCTGCATACACATGATAATGTTTGAATGTATTGAATACCTCTGACTTATCTTTGATCACATAAATAGTGATCCATCTGGTAGCATCATCAACATAAATCACATAATACCTTGAACCATTGATACTGAAATCCTTTGATGGTCCCCACACATCTGTGTGTACCAACTCACGCTTCTCTGAATACATAAAACCATGCTTGGAATAAGATTGCTTATGAGCCTTACCTAATTGACATGCCTCACATTTGTATGTCATATGTTGACTTGCAACATTAGGTAATCCAAGCACTGAGCCATTATTAATCATATCTTTAATACCTCTTTCATTAAAATGTACAAGCCTTTTGTGCCAAAGATCTAACTCTGAGATCTTATATCCTCCATAGGTGTACAAGGCATGTTCAATGTTACCTTGAATCTTCAATGTGAAGAGTCTTCCTTCTTTCTTCCCTGAAACAATTTGTTTATACCCATTGCTAGGGTCTTCCACAAAAACTCCTTCATTAGTGAACCTAACTTCATAACCTTTTTCAACAATTTGTCCTACACTTATCAGATTCTTTGGAATTGTAGGAACATACAAAACCTTACTCAAGAGAGTACTTCCATCCTTGGCCTTCACTAATCCAATTGACTTCACATTATGCGTTGTATTGTCACCTGTTTGAACTACATGATTAGTTATCTTATTTTCCAAATCAGTCATCAAAGCTATGTTGCCACTCAGGTGATTGCTACACCCTGAGTCAATGTAGAAGACTCTTTGATCTTCACTTTGTCTTTCACAAGTTGCATTCATTATCAATGTTGAATCCTCCTTCTGACTTGAAGCATAATTGTACTAGGTATTGTTGTATTGCTGACTTTGGAATCCTCTACCTGCATTTCTTCCAAAGTATCCTCTACTACCTCTACCTCTGAAATTACCTCTTTGATTTCTGCCACCTCTTCCTCTTGAATTAAAGTTATGATTATATCCACCATTATTCTGAGTATTATGCCGACAATCATTAGCTAAATGATTTGTCTTACCACAAATCCAGCAAGCTTTGACTCCATCTTTATTACTTTTGCCTCTTCCTCTACCTTTGCCACCTCCTCTTCCTCTTAGGAAGTTAGCTTGGCTAGTTGTACCTTCATCTTCAATTGATTGTTGCTTCCCTTTGCTATTCTTCTTCTTATCCTTTGAATACATTGCTTGACTTGCACTTTTATCACCATCACCTTTGACATCCTGCTCAAAGGTTAGCATGTGTCCTAGCAACTGATTTAAGTCAGAAGTAAAATGATCTAGTGATAATTCAGTAGACAAAATGAATGGCTTCCATTTGTCATCACCTCTCAAACCTGTAAGGATTTGCCTTACCAATTTATCCTCCTCAATATCTTCATCAACTGCTCCTAATGCATCTGCAATGTCCTTCATTCTTGTTACATAATCTGAGATGGATTGAGATGCCTTCTTCTTGAATGTGGTAAATTCTGCCCACAAGGATGCCTTTCTTGAATTTGTGGTGTTTTGGAAATGCTCCTCCAAAGCATTCCATATATCACTTGCACTTTCAAGACCTCTAATGTGAGGTAGCAACTAGTCATTAACTGCCATATAGATAATGCTCCTGGCTTGAGCATCTCTCTTCATCCAAGTCTTCAAATCTGATAATTCCTTCCTAGTTGGAACACTAGGATCTCTGAACTGAGGCTTTTCTTCTTCACCTGTAATATAACCTATCAATTCTTTTCTCATAAGATGAGCTTCCATCCTCATTGACCATGCTGGATAGTTCTCTCTATCCAACTTCTCTATCTGAAGAGAATCTCCCATCCTTTCTTCACCTGTGTATTAAATCCTTCAAGCTTTATGAGGAATAAGGTTACCTTTGCTTCGAATGATACTACTTTTGTCTTCCTTGATATCTTCTAGCCTCCTTCTCAAGCTTTGCTCTCAAACTTTCACCTTTTGAATCTTCAAATGTTGAATTCTTTATGACTACAGCAGTCGGGATCCTCCTTTCTTTAATTTTGATGCTTCCTGCTTTGATACCACTGATGGAGAGTGTTAATCTCCAAAAGAACAAGCTACTCTTGAAGTTAGAGCACCTCTATATCAAGAGTAACTCAAAAACTTCACCAATTTAGAGGATCAATGATCAATTATCAAAATTTTGAACAAACTGTGAAGAAGGTGACTACACAGAAAGTCTGCTGCACATAATTCACTCTTTGACTTATCAAATGTGTAACGTTTTTTATAAAACTTTGCACAAGGTGTTGCTATAGTTTGCGCACCTCCTTCAAGTTAAGTCATTCGAAAAGACTCTGTAGATCTTGAGAAATGATCTTAACAAGTCACCTATGTCTAAAACTGTAGTTCTTTACAGTCGACTTTGACACCTGTAACTTCTTAAGCTTGGTTCTCTCAAACTAGAACCCCTTTATGCAAATGCTTCTAGCCATAGATGGCTTACCTTCCAACTTAGATTTTGACTCATCATTTGTGCAAAACTTTACACTCTGCACTGAGCAATGATCAATTCTTTGACCATCGAGATTGCACCTATTTCAGAAAACACTCACCACTTCTTCACATATGAATGTTCCTACTCATAATTCTCACAACCTGTTTACAATTAGGCTCTCAAAATTTAACCATAGACTCATTAACTATGGAATTAGACATCTACAAAAGGATTCTTGAAATGATCAAGCACATAAGGAGAACACTCAGAAAAATCGGGCACAACTTTTCTTCATTACTGAAAAACTTTACATCTGGATGAGAGAGCTATTCTACAAACTTCACAAGTGTCTAATGACTTCTAATTCTCTTCAATTCTTGTTCTCACACACTCTCTCATATTTTCCTCGACATTTTTCCTTGTATATATAGGCAAATATTTACAAGTTCATGACCATACAAAAGTATAAGTGAACTAACGTTAAATTAATGTACATATGTATACACATCTTCATTTTCTGAACATGTACTTTCTTCATGCTTCATATCTGGATCTTTTCTTCAGTCCTT